>JBAWJX010000063.1:0-157420 GCA_037356095.1 Xylaria sp. Z21 | reverse complement strand
AAATATTATAAATAAATAATAATAATAAATATAAAAAATTAATTTAAAAATATAATAATAAATTATAAAATTAAATAATTTATTATATAAATTAAATAAAAAATAATATTTAAAACTATATTTTAAATTATTAAAATATTATTTTTTAATTAAATTATTAAATCTATTATATTTAATTTAAAAAATAATAAAAATATTATTATTTTAAAAAAAGCAACTATTATTTAACCTTTAAATTAAAGACCTACTATAAGTAAACCTTAATACTCTATAGTAGCTACAGTATAGAGGATCCTCCATCTCTACTACAACTACAACACACTACAGATGAATACAACAGATCTCCAGTTTACCTGGATCATCCATCACAATCTTCCACTGCATCGGTCTGGCACATTAGGTACATACATGTAGTTATATAGGTAATACAGGCAGGAGGTTAGTAGGTACCTGTAGTTCTCTGTTAGCGAGATACCCCCTCCCCTTCCCAGCGGGCAGAAAAGTACCTACCAACAATCGACGTCGGTAATCCAACAAGCCTTCTTCGTTCGCTGCCCGACTCATTATCAGCCAGCCCGCCAGCCAGCTCCAACCTCGACTTAACCAGAACCTGATCAAGCTACAGCATCTAGACTAATTACATACCCAACCTACATACCTGGCAGCACCTAGGTAAGCACATAGGTAGTTAGGTATGTCACTATTCTTGACCAACCGACCAACCGACCAACTTATTCCCCGAGCCTCGACAGGTTTGCACAGCACCTACCTACCACAACTCGGCCGGTTCGAGTCCTTCCAAAGGTAAATCCGAAAGCTGCATGGAGTTAGGTGAGTAAGTAGACTCACCGGTTAGCTCACCTGCTCTCCGACTTCTTTGGGATGACCTAACCGGCACCGAAGCTAATACCTACCTACTTTGTACCCATGTAGGGCAGATAGGCAGATGGGTACCTTGCCAGCGGAATAAATGCCCTATTAGAAATCTCGATGCAGCCACCAAAACCGAAAACGAGGGTGACGAATGCAAGAACGATAAAACAAACAACAGTACCTCTACCGTCACCGCCGCCGCTGCTGCTAGCCACCAGGTTTAGTAACACAACTACTACTATCACATACGGATTCACTTGTGTGCATATAGATCTGCAGAGGTAGAGATATACCTACATACATACATACATACACACACCTTTCTACCACGCTAGCAGCCAGATTGACTTCATCTCTTCATCTCTTCAAACCTCCACTTTATTCTCCTCCCCCCCACTCATATTAGTAGCACTCACACTCGACCCGAACGATACAATACAATATAATACAACAATACGATTCGATTCGATACGATACGATACGATACAACGCAACCACTCACTCCCGTGCTGCTTAACGAAGGACATGAGATAAATAGAGACGTGTTTATATGCCCGCAACGACCCGACCCTCGTTGACTTACCGGCCGACCGTTCGACTTCGCTCTGCGTTTCCTACGCCAGATAATATACCTAGCAGGGCATAGGCATAGGCATAGGCATAGTGATAGCGATAGTCTAGGCATAGGAACAGGTATTGCCGTAGCTAGGACGCACAAATACAATACGAGCGACCCCACGACGCCCCGCGTATGCTGCCGTCTAGACGTCACCTCGCTCTCTCGCCCTCTACCGCCCAGTACCGCGCCCATCCCGCCGCAGACTATCGCGCCTATCGCGCCCATCCCCGGCCGCCCGTGACACCGTCACCATGTTTTGGAGGTTTGGCGGCTACGCCAACATCTCCACCATTGATACCATCCTCGACAAGCCCGACTTCCTGCTCGAAGACTTGCTGGACGAGAGTGACCTGACCCAGGAGCTGAAGCAACACAACACGAAGCTTCTCGAGTACCTGCGTCAGGAGCGCGTCCTGGCCAAGCTCCTCGATTATGTCGTCGCCCCGAAGCTCGAGCCCGTGGAACACCCCGCCGACGATGCCCCCGAAGACGACGCCGCCAAGAAGGGCAGGTCGCTAGGCTTGCCCTTCGGCCGTCCCCGTGCCTCGTCGAGGGCCACCAGCGACGGCAACGACGACGACGAGGTCGAAAAGAAGCGCAATCGCTATGCCTACGTCGCCGCCGAGGTGCTGTCGTCTGACAACTGGTCCATCTACGAGTCCCTCATGGAGCACCGCGCCCTGCTGGCCAACTTCTGGTCCTTCCTCACCCTCCCCGCCCCGCTCGATCCCCTACAGGCCAGCTACTTCACCAAGGTCAACGAGTCACTCTTCGACAAGAAGACCCACGACATGCTGCAGCTGCTGAGGTCCCTCGACGACGCCGTGCCCAACATGCTCCGCCACGTAGATTGCCCCATGATCATGGACCTACTGCTTAAGATCATCAGCCTCGAGAGGACCGAGGATGGTCAGGGCGTAGTCGAGGTACAGCCCCCCTTTTCCCATTTCCAAAACTACCCCCAAGCTCAGCCCACCCTGGTTTTTACTGTCCCGTTCCTTTTCTCTATTCCCTAGTAGCTGACACGGGTCCGTGACTATGTCGTAGTGGCTCTATACGAAAGATGTCATTCCCGCACTTCTTTCCTTCCTTGGGCCCGAGCACAGCTGGGCCACGCAGACCGCCGCCGGCGACTTCATCAAAGCCATCATCACCGTTTCGGCCAACGCGTCCCAGAACGAGCAAGCCTGCATCGGCCCTAACGAGCTTACCCGTCAGCTCGTGTCGAGGCCCTGTGTGGAGAAGATTATCGGTTATATGCTCGGCGGTGGGAACCCCCTAACCGTCGGTGTCGGTATCATTATCGAGGTCATCCGAAAGAATAATTCCGACTATGACCCCGACGTGGGCGGGGATGCGGATGCTCAGCCGTCGAGTCGTGATCCCATTTACCTTGGTACTCTCCTGCGCCTATTTGCCGAACATGTCCCCGACTTCATGTCTCTGGTCCTCAACGCACCCGCGCAGAGGCAGCGCCTCGACTCTACTTCGGGAGAAAAAATTGAGCCCTTGGGCTTCGATCGATTCAAGACTTGCGAGCTCATGGCCGAGCTGCTGCATTGCAGCAACATGGCCCTCCTCAACGAGGTGGGCGCGGAACAGGTCATCGCACGCCGAGACGAGGAGCGACGCCGCCTTCGTCTTGATGGACGCCTCACCGCGACACGGAGCGAGGAGACGCATTCGTCCGAAGACCTGACGATGCGTAGCCGCCATTCTTCGCCTGACGACGGCCGCCGGCTGGAAGTGACCAACGCATCAGACGACGACGGGTTCGAGGAGGTGACGCCCTCCGGCGAGATGACCGAGGATACATCACATGAGTTCATCAAGGCCGAGGACGAAATTCCCGTCACCACATCAGCATCCTTCCTTGATAAAGAGGACGACGAGTTTGTCGACGAGCCTCTTAGCTCGCCACGCCTCAACGTTCAGGACGGAAATATGGATGAACACCAATTTGAGATTCCTGAGCTCGTAGTCGCCCCCCTGTCGCCTAAGAAGCTGGCAAAACGGGAATCGGCGTCATCGCGACTAGAGACAGAGCCGAGTACCACATCTGGGCATTCAGCTCCGAACGAGGTCACGGACCAACCCAAGTCATCCAGCGAGACAGCTCATCCCACTAGTATAGAAGAGAGTCTGGTGTTCAATAGTGTTGGTGTGCAAACCAGCATAACAGAGGTCCCGCCCGAAGAACCAACCGCATCGTCCGAGGCCGCCCCCTCTGCGCAAGAAGAGGCCCCAGCCGCCGAACCGACCCAGGCCGACCTAGTACCCATGTCCGAGAATCCGAGCATAGACGTCTTGCCAACCGCCCAGTCCCCTTCAGTGGCCCAAGATACAGAGGCCCAATCCCTACCACGCAACGACCAGTCTGTTGCTGATGATCAAATGCCCAAGGCGAGTCCTGATGTTGCCGCGGCAGAGCAAGCTGAGCCCGTCGTCGGCGATTTCTTGAAGATGCAATTTGTTGGAAACAACGTTGTTCCCACTATATTGGTATGATCTCTTCCCTGTGTCTTTCATCCTCCAAACTATGGTTTTATTAACGAGCGGTCTAGGCTTTTTTCTTCCGATATCCTTGGAATAATTTTCTTCACAATGTCGTTTATGACATTGTCCAGCAAGTATTCAACGGGCCGATGGATCGTGGTTTCAATCCTACTCTCGCCATTTCCCTCTTTGAGGCCGCGGACATCACCAACGCCATCATCGACGGGCAGACGTCTAGTGAGAAATCGCAGGCCCAGAGCAAGACCCGTATGGGATTCATGGGACATTTAACCTTAATCGCCGAGGAGGTTGTCAAGTTCACGGAACGTAACCCCCCAGAACTTCTCTCCGAGCTAGTCGTCGACCGCGTCATGAGCCAGGACTGGATTAACTACGTCGAAGGCGCACTAGCGGAGACACGGGAGAGGGACAATGCGATCCTCGGCGGCGTGAGACCGGAAGTCGCTCTCAGTAATAGGTCGCAGATGGGTGGCAATCTCGGGGGCATGGGTCTCCCTAGCCTCGGACTTGGCGGTGGTCAAGGTAGTGGATCCAACGCCCTTGCCGAAGCTGGCCTCAACGGCGGTGGTAACACGATGGACATGGCGGATCATGGCAGCGGTAGCAGTCTCGGTCCCTTCAGCATAAGCTCGGGGGGGCTCCTTTCGGGTTCCGGATTCGGAAGTTCTAGTGACGAGGACGAGGACGAAGCTGAAGAGAATGAGGAAGATGTGAACAACGAGGTTAGTGGTCCCTTTCATCACGTTCCGAGCAGCACGCGTGGCACCAATTACTTCACATAGTGACGTTATGATGAGCTGGGGTTTCGAGGTATCCATTCACGTTGCACCTCTGCCGAGTCTTTCATCAATTTTTCCCCCTCTCCTTCCTCCCCCTCCCCCTCTTCCCCCAAATCTTAGACGTGCTCCAGTGGGCGACGCTAGATTCATCAGCGGAGATTAGAGATGATGGAAACCCCATAGGATAGAGATATAGCCTTTCCCTATACCTCTTCCTGTGTTGGCGGCGACAGCTTCCATGCTTGTGGTTGTGTGTACCTATATTACCATCAGGCTACAGAGACCGAGCGGTCACCGGTTTATCTCTATCCTGTCCTGTACCTTTCGCCCCTATCTGGCCGTGGATGGGGACGCGGTGGAAGGGCTTAATGATAGGGTAACAAAACTCGTGCTAGAGGCTTCGCCATGAAGCATCCCGCCACACCAGACGCCGGGGCCCGCAGCGACTTGCCTGCTTCTCAACACCGCTCTTCGCAATTTTCAAGACCTGTGACTAATACTGTTAATAGTTTCGTGCCTACACAGACCCTCTGACCGCATCAACCTCATCCACGGATCCGCCTTCCATCCCGCCGCCTCCCCCACCACCACCACCACTAAACATTCCACCTTCCCGCGCTCGGCTGCAGCTTGCTGCACGGCTTGCCATGCACCAGAAAAGCACGATGGCCGCCACCGCACAGTCTACTAGCATTGAAAATGATGAAGAGCGAGATGAGACGGGGCGAGACCGAGGGACAGACAGAGTCCTACGCAACCCTTTTGAGGATGATGGTGACGATGATGTCGACGATGATAGTGATGACGGTCTAGGCGAAGGCGGGGGTGGCACAGACCATTGGGATGTGAGGAACACGCGTGGAGGCTGGTGGCGCAGCACACTGCAGAGGGGCCGAGAGAGGTTTGGAGACGGGCGGGATGACTCGGACTCGGACAAAGACGACCGGCCCGAAGCAGATGACGATGACGATGACGACGAGTTTGGCGATTTTGCCATGCCCGAGACAGACAACAGGGACGGCGAGGCAAGCAGGGCAAGCGTGATCGTCAAGCCTCTCCCGGTGCACCCGCCGCCCCATAATCCCAAGAGTTCGGCCTTTACGAGCCTCTGGCCCTTCAGTTCCAAGGAGAAGGAGAAGCAGAGGGGTGAAGAATCTGCGGCGACGGCCACAGCGGAGCCGGCGGGCGAGGCGGAGACCCACGATCATGACACAAAGATCAAGGCGACGCACGAGGCGGCGCGCAGGACGAGCATCGAAGACCCCGACGAAGAAGACGAGGTGGTCCTCTAGGAGCGGACCACAGATGAAACGATGGATGTCAACGAGCGCTTTGTTCACGTACGCAGCAGCAGGTTCTACAGGCGATGACGTACTGACTCCCTGTATTACAACCATGCACGTGCTACGGTTGGAGGGAGTGAGGCGAGAAAGGCAAGAGAAAAGGGAAAGAAACGGCAAGGAAAGGAGGCCGCATGTTTTTTGTACTATAGGATGGAGGGGTTTGGACGTCTTGTCTGGCTGTTTATCGCCTACCGTCAGTACAGCTTGATGGGGGCCATGATATATGTATTATATTACTACGTAGCCTGCAATTCGGGATACAATGTCATATATCTCTAGAATCCAGCTGTTTCCTGTGATTCCTTGCTATGATAAGTCATCATGATGATAATACTAATGAGACCGGCGCAGACATTACGAGGGTTTTCAGTTGTATTAATTAGGAAATGTCCTGTTTTGCTAGATAGGATCTAATAATACGGGCCGCACGGGGACTTTCGTCTTTCTTCCTTGGTACGTTCGACATTTAACTATACACAGTTCATACGGTTCAGTATATCCACGTGGCCGTCTCGTAACTAAGCTACCCAGTAGTTTGGGGACTATCGTGGACCATATAACAAACCCCCATCTCCCCGGCCATAGATGGGTGCGGTTACAGCCAGACATACGTTAGCGGACAGTCGTTGAATAGGAATATGAAGCAGAAGCACAGAGCAGGTATCTAACATGCTTAGAAGTTGCTTTTCATAAAAGTAATTTCAAGGTACGATGTTAATACATGGATTTTTTTTTTTTTTCCTTATTTAGTAAGCCCGAAGCCCTACTAACCTAGCACTTCAGTTATAGTTCGATACTGTTAATTGTGAATACATGGATATAAACTGGAATGTAAGTGCAAAGGATTATTTACCTACCAGGTAGGAGGAGGTTACCTTTTGTTTTTAATATGTATATCCAGCAACATGCACATGACGGGACATGACCTCATATTTTATGCAAGTGGGTGTAATTTAGATAGTGCCTCGGTACGTGAAGCATCCTAGGTCGGCCACTCCCCAATACTACATCGTAACCTTTCTATTTTTTTTTTTTTCCATCTCTTCCTCCCCAGCCGCTATGGCCCGCCCACCCAACGACCTTAACTAGTCAATCATACGTAATCAGCATTACCCAGCACGATTTCTTTTTCTGCTAGTCCCCGTACATATTATGATATATGCGCATGCGTAGGTATTCTCCGCGTACCTATTGCTCTCTACAGAGTCGCAGTCTCTGGACAGACTCTGGATCATGAGACGAGCGAGTGGGCAGCGAGACGAACGAGAGTCGAGGGAGGCATGACGATGACGATTTCTGGAACACGGAAGCTCTTCCTTCTTGCCTCTTTTATCATCCATTCTGCTCCGAGACATCGGATTGTTTCTGAATTCTAGGAGAGAGACAACCTGCCCACCATTGGCGCTGAGGCGTTTCATCATCGTTTTCAGTCAGTGACCGTTGGTCTGCTGCGCCCGGGGGCTTCGACTCTTTCTTCTGCCTACAGCTACCCGCCTACGCCACTTGCCTACCAAGTAGCTCATACGCAAAGATGCAGGCAAGAGGTACGCAGTCGGAGTGGTATTACGCTCTCTACACTACCTACATTACAGCATGGGTGCCCACGATGCTACGCTGCAAAGTACTGCGCAGTGCGGCTGTATTCCTACATCCCAACAACAACTCCCTACCTGGATATCCCTACCATAGCAGCACAGAGAGCTTGGTAAGCGTGTCCTGTGCTCTACTCCGCCCTAGGTAGTACGCATTGCACAGGTAGGTAGGTAGGTATAACTACAAATAGGTACTGTCCAGGCAGTGACAATTACTTAAATATCAATAGGCAGTGCAGTACGTACAGTACATACAAGTATTGACGCACGTACGCACATTCTATCCTATGCATCCCGCATACAATAGGTAGGTATCTAACTACATACCTACCTATGTACTTACACACTACTAGCTGCACAAGTGCTGACATCTCCACCATGCTACACTCGCTGACCCAGGTAATAGTGCAGTATGCTACTGCCTGGGGGAGGCAGTTTGGGGCGCGAGAGGCGCGCGGTATCGGGGTCTCATTGGCCTGCCAGTGGTCTTGGCTAGTATATTGGCCATCTCCGAGACCCAGAAAACTGACCCTCCCCTGCTTACGCTTAGGTACCCTATGCCGACCTGGGCGTGACGATCCAGTGCCTATTCTGGTGTCCGTGGTCCGCCCGCCCCTTCAAGTGGTGCTTCGAGTGACCCATCTACCTAATAATGTCCCATTGCGCCTCCTTGGCCGCTGGGGTCTCGGTAGTGGTTGATACCCAGCTCAGGTCGGTGGGTGGAGGTAAGACGGAGGTACCTGGCATGCGAGATACATGCGCATAGGTAATAATCTATACGACAGGTATGTAGGTAGGGAAATGGCCGTTGGAGCTTTTCATATTCCTCTTCGCAGTGCTCAATCTACATTCTCATAGCTACCTATTCGGATTTATGCCTACAATACATACCATCACGTCACGCTCATCCCCGTTTAATAATATACACACACGACCACCATCTCCTCGAACCGCGAGAATCATTCACCTCTAGTTAAGCTCCCCACCTCTCGGCCCCCCTTTCCCGCTCGTTGATCAACTCCGGCCCACGCAACCTCTCGTAAGCGACATAGGCCGTGCAGGTTCAGGCGTGCCGGGAGTAGGAGGAGAGCCTGTCAGCTCGACGAATTCGTGCATCCATATTCTTTTGACATGTTGTGTGCTGTAGGGGCCAACGAGTAGACCACCTCGCATGTGAAGTATGCCACCCTTTGGCAGAGCCGTTGCCAGAGTCTGTTGACTTGTTGCATGTATACTATAGCCTCGTCACGTCACTATGGCCAGCCCAGGATGGTCTACCCTGTCAGCCCTACCTCGACTTGATACCACCAATTATGCTCTCCGGGATGACTCCCGGCGACATGAAGACGCACGCGATACTAGATCCGCTCAGGAGACGAGGCAGCTGCCTCGCAAACCCAGCAGCAGCTTCTTCTCATCGGCCGCAAATTCCCCGGCGGTGACAAGAGCGGACAGAGGGAGCACGCCGGATTTATTCAGGTCGGTCGCCGACGCTCTGGGTGTCCCCGCCCACGAGCTCCCCGAACCGTTCTATGGCATTCCTTGGGCCCACGATGATGATGACGATGACTACGGCGACGGCGAAGGGAAAGAGGAGGCCGGCAGCACGCACGGTGGCGTCCACGAGATGTCATCCACCTTCATACGTCGTCAGCCGGCCATGGTCCCCGGTCGTCGCGAGCGCAACAATTCTACAACCTCCACGTCTCCTTATTCACAACCATACCATACCGTGACATACGGACGCGAACCCGTCGCCGCCGAAATTGCCAGACCTTTGAACGGCCTCCCCACGAGACCATCCGCCGAACTGTATGGGGACACACCCCGCCCGAATCCAAATCGCAACCATTTGCTCGTAGAATCCGGTTGGCAGCCCGTGGGAGCTCAGGATACCGTGGTGGGTCGCGACGCCCGTGCTGTTCCTCTCGGGCCTAGAGAAGAAGGCAATGCTAGTAAGATGTTTATCGAGCGAGAGGTAATGACGCCGCTGAGCCCATTTGCGCCCTCGGGCCGCCCTAGACTGTCGTCAGTTGTCAGTCCACTAGAACCAAGCTCCCCCGAGAGCAGTGTCAAGAGCCCGAGGTACCAGGGATCGGTGTATAGTAGCCCCCCAGCCATCCCTCCCAAGGCTCCACGTAGGCTACGTAATGATGCGGAGCAAACCCTCGCCTCGGACAATGGCGTATCGCAAGCTATTGTGGTCAAGCCAAAGGCAGGACTGTTCGAGGGTCACCTTGTCGCCTTACTCACCCTAGCAGATCGCGGGCCTGCCAGTTCAGATCGCAGCAGCAACGACGGCGGCGAGATCAGATTACAGAATGCCTACTATACTAGGAACTTGCCCTCCATCCGGCGCGCCGTGGAGTCCCAACTTGCACCCGAATATGTCCCTAGCGTCTGGATAGCCTTGGAGAAAATGCCTCTGGATGACGAGGGCCAGATACATCGCAGGAAGTTGCAGACATGGATACAAAACGCCAACGACGACCTGTACCGGCGCATCATGTCTATCGAATCGAAGGGGGAATTGAGGAAGCCGTCGACCACATGGGAAAGGCGCCTCTCCAGGGCCGTGAGCAAAGTACTTCGTGTCGAGCAGGACGAGATCGGCATGAATCTGTCCTTTGCCAATCTCGGAGGGGACCCCCACGCGGCCGAAGAACTCGCCGTGCGCTTCCAGTCCCAGGGGATCTCTATCGAGGCTCGAGATGTCATGGAGGCTTCGAGCCTGACCGAGCTGGCCGCGCTCGCCAACCCCGAAGTGGCACACTCGTACGAGCCAGAGGAATCCGTAACGGAGATGTATGACCTGTCTCCCATGCAGCATCTCTACTTCCATACGCCCATGGGCAAAGACACGGCGCGGCGGAAGTCCAGCGACGGTGATTATCGATTTAATCAGAGTATCCTGCTGCGGTTGAAGCAGAGCATCGGTGTAGAGGACCTCCGGGCCGCCATCGAGGCCGTTGTGGCCCACCACAAGATGCTCAGAACCCGTTTTCACTTCGCCAACGGCTCGTGGTGGCAGGTGACCGAGCCGGCCGTGTCCACGTCCTACCAGTTCGCGCACCACCTCATCGGCACGGATGCCGAGCTCGAGTCTGTCGCCACGGCCGCCCAGGCCGCCATCAACATCGAGCAGGGCCCTGTGTTTGCGGCCCACCACTTCCACACCAACGACGGCTATCAGCTGCTCTACCTAGTCGCACACCACCTCGTTGTGGATCTCAAATCATGGCAGGTCGTCGCCAACGACCTCGAGCGACTGCTCACCGATGGGCATCTCGTCTCCCGGCACTCTCTGACTTTCAAAGAATGGACCCTGCGGCAGAAGCACCGCGTGCAGACCACGACCGACGTCACCGGGCTTGCCTTCGAGCTCCCCGCGCGCAACTGGGAATACTGGGGCGTCAAGGATACTCTGAACACGTACGGCAGCACGGTCGCTTTCGGGTTTACGCTCGAGTCGGAGGTGACGTCCGTGCTCGAAGCAGCCAACAAGGAGCTCAAGACCGACTCCTGCGACATCTTCATGTCGGCTCTCCTCCTCTCGTTTGCACAGACCTTTCGAGATCGATCCGCGCCGATTCTCTGGAACCAAGAGCATGAGCGAGCCGCCCTGGACCAGAACCACGACATATCCGCGACCGTGGGCTGGTTCACCTACCTGTGTCCCCTGGTTGTCAACGTGTTGCCCACAGACGACGTCTTTGCCATCTCGAGTCTCGTCAAAGACGCGCGCCGGGCCGCTGCGAAGACCAGCCTCTCGCACTTCACGGCCAACCTCATAGATGCCTCGTCTGCAGAATCATTCGCATTTTCTCATTGCCCTCTCGAGCTCATCTTCACGTACGCAGGTGCACTGGGTCAAGTGAAAAGCCAGAATGCCGTCTTCGAAGAGCTGAATATCCCCGGCAAGGCCATAGACTCGAATACTGCAGACGTCGGGCAGCTGGTTGGCCGCATCGCCATTTTCGAGGTGTCCGTCTGGATGGACGAGGGCGAGGCGAAGTTGAAATTCCTGCACCATCGAGACTCGAAACATCGGGAACAGATACAGACATGGATCCGCAACTACGAACGCATCTTGCGCCAGTCCATCAGCAGGCTCAAGGACTATGCACCGGGGCTTTCCATGTCGGATGTCCCCTATCTGGGCGTCACGCCCGAGGGACTAAACCAACTCAACCGCGAGGTCCTCCCTCGGCTGAACTTGAATACCAACAACGTCGAGGACGTCTTCCCCGCGACGGCGTGCCAGCAGTGTGTCTTGGTTCACCAGTCACTGTTACCAGGCAGTTCGCTCGCTCAAGCGACGTACGAGCTGAACACTGTTGGCAATCCCCTGGACACGTCACGGATCTGCAGCGCCTGGTACCAGGTTACATCGCAGCACCCTTCCATGCGGACTCTATTCTCGCCCAGTGTTCTGAAGGAGGGTCTCTACGATCAAATTATATTGCGGAATCATTCCCCTAACATGTTATTTATCGAAAGCGAGGAGATCGAGAGCCCGATGGCGGCCATCAGCAAAGTACCGTCTCTGCAGCTGAAGGAGGGTGTCCCCTGGCATCGGCTCATTGTTTGTCAGACCGTTGGCAAGGCTTACCTGAAGCTGGAGATCAGCCAGGCCATCTGCGATGTAAGTGATACCGTATCTGCTTGGTTCTGTTGAGGCCTTTTCCGTTTGTTCGGTGGTTTGCTTATTCGCTTGTGCTTTTTACCACGGGTCTTCTCCATGCTTCGTCGGTTTCTACCGGGCCCCTTTTCGTATTTCCGTCCCAACCTAATCAACTAAGCAGGTAACGAGCATCGCTATCCTCTTTAGCGAGCTGGAGCAAGTTTATTTCGAAGGACAGGCGGCCACTGCAAATAGCCTTTCGTTCCCCGAGTACTATCAGCGGCTGAAGCTGACATCGTCGAGCACTCAATTCTGGAAGGAAAAGTTGTTCGATGTTCAGCCCTGCCATTTCCCTCGCCTTTCCCCAGGATGTACCCCTGCCGTCGAATGGCAGACAACTTCCATCCACCTACAGATCCCTTTCCAGCGGCTACACGATTTTGCCCGGTTCTACAAGGTCGATAAGTCGACCATACTCCGAGCCGCATGGGGCATCTTATTACGGACGTTCCTCGGGGTGCAAGACGTGTGCTTTGGATACCGTACTTCGGGTCGGGATCTACCCATCACCGGCCTCGAGAGTGCGATTGGGCCTTTCTCGAGGGTTCTCGTCGGCAGAACACGCGCGCTCGCCAACCAGACGATTGTCCAACTCCTCCGAGACGCCCAAATGGAGCACCAGAAAGCCCTACAGCACCAGCATGTGCCCATGAGCATGATCGAGCACCAGGTCGGCACAAAGGGGAAGCGGCTGTTCAACACGTGTATATCCTTTAGCTACGAGGACACGACATGGCTCGGCCATCCCAACAAAAAGTTCTCTCGCAACAGCTCTACGCAGGCTTCCGAGTACGATATCAACGTAGATTCCAGCATCCACAAGGGTAATTTAACCGTCGTCGTCGGACATCGCATCCTCTCCTACCAACAGGCCGTCACCATCGGCCATGTTTTCGGTAAGGCCGTCGAGACTATCTTGGAAAGTCCCAGCGCGACAGTGAAAGAATCAGACTTGTTCACCGTGCACGACCACAATCAGATATTAGCATGGAACAGCATGCCGCAAATCGACCTGCTGAACGAACACCTCGCCATGCTCGTTGCCGTCCAGGCGCACAGGAACAGCGACATCCAGGCTGTGTGTAGCTTTGACGGGTCCTTGACCTATGCCGAACTTTGTAAACTTTCGAGGGGCCTTGCTCAGTACATGCTAAACCTCGGCGTCCGGCCTCACATGCCGCTGCCTGTCGTCGTTGACAAGAGTCGATGGGCCATAGTGGCCATGTTGTCCGTTTTGATGTAAGTAGTGCTATGCATCATCTAATATAGTGGCGAAGGAACGTTTCTCTAACTAATCTTTTCTTATTTTATTTTTTCAGGGTGGGTGCTATCCTTATACCCATTGACGCCGAGGCTACGGATATGTTCCCCTGGGTTGTGCAAGTTATCCATCGGGGCTTCATTTTGGCCTCGGACAGTGTGCGAGGGTACTTTGAAAGCTCGGGTTGCCCAACCATTGCAGTAAACGAGCAGACAATTCTGTCGCCATATGTACAAGCCGTTGAATTGCCCGCCCCCGTGCCCACACGACCACACGACATAGCCTGTATCCTCCTAGCCCTCACCAGCCCCAAGAGCTGCAAGGCCGTGTCCTACAGCCACGGTGCGCTGGCCACCTCGTGTGCCGGCCAAGGTCCGACGCTCCGAATCAACCCGTCCAGCCGCGTAATGCAGCTCTCCTCCTTCGGCGTTGATGTGTCGTTGGCCGAAATCTTCACGACTCTCGTGAACGGGGGTTGTGTCTGTATTCCCTCTTCCTCGGAGAGGATCTCCGGCTTCACGGCGGCTGCGCAGCGCATGAGGGTGAACTGGACTTATCTCACGCCGCCACTCTCGCGGAAGCTAGATCCCGGCACCCTACCAGACATAGCCGTGGTCTGCTTCCGTACAACCCAGCTTGAGGCCGAGGTTTACTCGCAGTGGGCCGGCAAGGCCAAAGTGGTTCTCGTCTACGGCTCCCCAGAAGCCTGCCCTCTCGGTCTCTCGGCGACGGAGATGACGGCGCCCCTCACAACACCAGGTTTTGGCAACCCCTTTTGTGGAAACTTCTGGATCGTGAGCCCAGAGGACCACAACCGGCTCATGCCCGTAGGCGCCGTCGGAGAACTCGTGATCGGAGGGGCCACCCTGTCCAGCGCCAGCTCGCTGGACATGGAAAATCTGGACTTTGACGTGCTCGTCAGGAAGAGCACGGCTCGGGCCCAGTCATTGATTGAGCAATCTGGTAGCCGCCTCCTCAAAACAGGCCGCCTAGTACGTTACCGAGAAAAGGGCGAGATCGAGTTCATGCCACCCGAGGGCGAGAGAAACGAGATCAAGGGAAAGTCTTTCCGTGTGTCCGAGATCGAATCGCAGCTTCGACGATGTATTGGTGGGGGCGTGGACGTTGTTGTCGAGACGGTTGCCTTCAAGGACACGAGTTCAACCCCTGTCCTCACCGTGTTCGTCGAACTCGACGATGGATTACTCGAGGGAAGGGAAGATCTCACTAACCTCGACGACGCAACGCGACAGCGGCTGTTCTACTACCGGCAAGCAGTCAATTCGACTCTCCGGGACACTGTCCCGCTTCCGTTGGCCTATGTCCCCGTTCGACGACTACCCCTGACGCCCTCATTAAGGGTAAATAGACGAGGCCTCCAGAAGCTCATTGCGGGGCTGTCGCGGCAACAACTACTCGCGCTGGCCGAGGTGGAAGATACGCATGGCATGCAGCCCGTCGATGCTCAGCCGTGGCCCCTGACGCAAGCGGAGCAGCAGATGCGGACTCTCTGGGCCCAGGTTCTGGGCGTCGAGGACAAAACGTCCATCACGGCGAATGATGGGTTTATGACGCTGGGCGGCGACATTGTGACGGCCCACAGCCTCGTCGTCATGTGCCGTCAGCGGGGCATCGACATCTCCATCGTCGACGTCCTGCAGAACAATACCCTGTCCGAGCTGTGCAAAGGGCTCGCCAGTTTCCAGGTGCCCACGGCCAGGCCGGGCCAGGCAGACCAGCCGGGTGCATCAAACGGCTCGGCACCGTCGACGGCGGCGAAGCTGGGCTCCGACAGAAGCGTGATCGAGGATGTGGCCGAGGCATCCTCTCTGCAGACCATGTTCGTCGAGTCTGCCATGCTGCAAGCGCGCGGCAACGTGTCGTACTTCATGCTCAACGCCACGGGGTTCCTCGACTGGCACAAACTCGAAAACGCGTGTTTCATGCTGACCAAGGCGCATCCCATCCTGCGCACCGCGTTCGTGTCCCACAGCCGCCAGGTTTACCAGACCGTCCTGCGATCGTACCGACCCGAGTTTCTGCGGTACCAGTGCCAGAACTGGCGCTTGAACAACCTCGCCGTGAAGCTGGTCAAGAGGGACCAGCCGCTCCCCATCGACTTCCGCCGCCCCGTCACGAAATTCTCCTTTCTCGACGCAGGCAAGAGCTCCATCCTCGTGATGCGGCTCTCGCGCGCCCAGTACGACGATCTCTCCATCCCCATCCTGGTGCGTGACCTGGGCCGGTTCTACCGCCAGACCGGCCCCGTGACGCAGAGCACCGGCTTCTGCGAGGTCATCCGAGCCGTGCGTTCCACATACGCCAGCGGCGCCACCGAGTATTGGCGCTCCCTCCTCGAAGGCGCGTCCATCACGCAGGTCGTCTCGCAGCCCTCGCTTCCCATTGCGAACTCGAGCCCGAAGACGCTCCAGCAAAAGATCCCCATCGGCTCCCTGCAGGACTTCGACATACCCTTCGACTCCATCCTCAAGGGCGCCTGGTCCATTGTGCTCTCGAACCTGTCCGGCACCGACGACGTCGTGTTTGGCCACATGGTGGAGGGCAGGCATCTCAGTCTCGCCAACGGCCAGACCATCTCCAGCGTGGTTGGACCCAAGGGCAACGTGATCCCGGTGCGGACGAGGATCCCGGATTTCCCCGTTGCGCCGCTCGAGTACTTCAGAAACATCCAGAGCCAATACGTCGCCAGCATTCCGTACGAAAACCTGCAGACGGCCGACGTCATCCAGAACTGTACCGCCTGGCCGTCCTGGACTCGCTTCAGCACCGTCGTCCACCACCAGAGACAGTCGGAGCGCTACAAGTTCCTCAAGTTCACCATCGGCGAGGCCACCTGCACGCTCGACATGATGGGCCTGAGCCACGAGGACTCGGATGTCTTCGTGCAGACCATCTTGGCCGGGTCGAAGCAGGTCGAGGTGTCGGTCACGTTCTGTGAGAAGAAGATCCAGTCCTCGTTCGCCGAGGAGGTGTTGAGGATGCTCTGCTCCACCATCGCCATGCTCACGCGCCCCGACTTCGTCATGGATCCCTTGCTGCTCAAGGGGCTCAACGACAGCTACACGACGCCGCGCATCCCGCTGCCGGCGCCCAAACGCGAGAGCAGCGTGCTGTCCCCCGTGCTCTCCGTCGACCCCGACCACGCTCGCGCCGCGCACAGCGTCATCGCGACGGCCTGGGACGCCGTGCTCGGCACACAGGGCGTGCAGGTGGCCGACATCCGCTCGGTGCCCTTCTACGAGATCTGGGGCGCCCACATGCCGGCCGCCGAGTTGGCCCGGTACTATACGCAAAAGGTGCCGCGGTTCCCGGGCCTCGAGCAAAACGTCTACACGACCGAGGAGATCATCGACCACCCGACGATGAACCAGCAGTACGAGCTAATCATCGCGAAGCAGCAAGAGTCGCAGCTGCGGCGCGGCCGGAGCTTCCTGAAGCGTACGCCTTCGCGAAACCCGTCGACATGGGGGAAGAACTTCCGCAAGCTCACCGTGGGGACGGGGACGGGCATGAACGACCCTACGATAAACAGCCTCTCGGCGCCCCCACGACTTCACCCGCACCGCGGGCTCACTCCCCACGGGAAGGATTCTCTGGAGTCGCTCTCGACATTCGACAGTACGGCTGATGATTACGAAGGCATCACACCGCCTACGTCCGCCGACGGGACGTATAAGAAGTCAGTATATTAATGACCACTAGTCTCAGGCGCTGGTATTTGAAACCCGATGTTTGCTTTTCATGTTCAGGGTAGGGTAGGGGTGAAAAGCCACGGTAGATAGTGGGGGATTGGCGAAACTTTATATTCTCATTTACGAATTACTTAGACACAACGACTCATGAGTACGGACTCGCAAGCATAGTTTGGTTGATATGGATCCGAAAGCATAGAAGCAAGGCGAAAAGGGAGCTGCAGGGTTTATTCTTTTCCAGATTCCTATACAGAGTCGTTTGTCTATTTACTCAACGCAGAAGCAAGGCCGAGGCTCGGCTATATCCCGGTTTCATTTCACGAGAGTCTCGAGCATTGTTTCCTTCCACTCTTCATTTTCCATGATACCCGCTAGCTCATTGGATTAAATAGATAGATGCAATGCGTCGACTCGGTGAAGCGGAGTTCGCGCGTACCATAGGGTGATTTTGTTTTGTTTTTGTGTTTTTTCAAAATGGATAGACCTACCTACTGGTGGAGCATATTTTCAATCGTCCACTCTCATGTCTTGCTCCCCCCCAGACTACCTAGGTAGTTACCGAAGTAGGGATTAATGGGCGAAAGAAATGGGCGTAAGAGAGGTACCACCTCCTCTTATATAGAGAGGAAAGGGCTAGCTCAGGCTAGGAATGATGAGATTTCATTAGGATAGTATCTGTCATATATGTATCGCGACCAGATCCAAGTCACTTCAGTAAGAACCCATCATTATATATACGTACTTTATATGTTGTGAGTGCCAATATAGATAGGGCCTAGACATACACTTACAGGCCGACATGTAAGGCAACAACAAACAGTGCTTTGTCCAACCACGGAACGAATTAGCTCAGCTAGTTAACTAGCGATTTCCGCATCATCCAATCTCCATAGGGAAGTAGGTCGTATTACAGGTTCGTCTCCCACGTAGGACGTATTATACTGGTGCCGGGCAGTAATTAGCATGGGGGCAATGTCTTCCTTGAGCTGCTCCTCCTCCTCCCCATCATCATCATCATTGGCCCTGCTCGAGTTGAGCGTTCGCCGAATCTCCGCCCTCCTAACATGCTCGGTACGGACTTGCTTCCGGATTCTTAAGTCATGGCTACATAAAAAACCATTGCGTCAGCCCGTAAAACCTCTCTAGCAGAAACACACACACACACACACACACACACACACACACACACACACACGCACACACAAAGGAAGAAGAAAAAAACGAGAAATAGGAGAAAAGTGGTAGTATTACTGGGAGCTACTCACTCACCGATAGGAAGCAAATAAAGCTGACATGCGTTCTTTACCCTTGACATCAAGACATAGGGGCCTCGAGCGATAGATACTACGCTGGCACTCTTCTTCCGCCTCGCCAGAAGCCTTACACTCGTCGCAGTTTTCACCGATCTCGATGACATAGCCATCTTCGTGGTTCAGCGCGCAGGGCTTTCCGCTCTCGTTCGCACGGCAGGGCACGATATAGGCCTTGTGGTTGAATTCCCTGGAGCACTCGTAGCAGTGGTTGAAGCATACTTTTGACCAGCACATTATTTTATTTGGTTCTTCGTTGGTTGGTCGCCTTGTCTAGATGGATGGGTGCGTAGGTGGGCGTCGACTTTACTCCTCCCGCCAGATGAGAGTCTTAGACAGGCCTAAATACTATTGGCAAAGGAGAAAGAACTAAGTGACCGGTAGGAGAAACAAAGCTGAAATGTGGGCGAGATATTCCGTCGATTGATATCTACTCCCGCTGGTTATTCCGATAGATGGCAATTCAAAATTTTAAATTATTCAGTCAGCCTTAAGAACCAGTAGACGGGAGCGACTGTTTATTATTCTGCGCGAATGCCCTTTGTTGTCTAAAGCGATTGTGTTTCAGAAAAAGGGGATTTCCAGCGTCGCGAACATGGACAAAGGACTTGAAGTCATCAGGTTCCAATAGCCCGTTCATCCGTTGTTTGCATCTTTGAGATATTCCACAATACCATTATTCAGGATTGTACACTTGTAGCTGAGGGGGGCTCAATAACAGTCATTGCGAGATGTGTCCTATCCGTAGACAATTATTTCTGAGCGTCTACCAAGATATAATGTGGACTTTTATCGTAAGGGATCCCGTCCTCTAATAACCGTACCTCGCAGATGTTTATTCCTACCTAGAAGAAGCGCCATACCAGCCCGTTTCTATCCTATTTCGAATGTCCCGTGTGGAGCCTCGTGATGTAGTAGTTCTAAGTTGAGCAAGATTCTTTGTGTCGCATATTATTACCTACCAGAAGGGAAAGAAACAACCGTAAGTCATGACATAAGGGACCTAAAAAGAAAAGTTGGATGTGTATGATGATATGGATCTCTTAGTGTTCCCTAGCCAGCCTCCGAACCTTGCCTATATAATTCACGAGGACATTGCGAGGCGAGTATGAAAGAATATGAAATATACTCATAATTCGTTCCCTAACACAATCTAGACTAGTATCACTCCTCACGTGGCCGCCGAGTTTGTAATGATGTGATGAAACATTGCTAATAGGTATATTGGCTTGTATAGCGAGTGATATGGTCTTTGATGAGTCTTTAGGTCGCAAGAAATTGAGATACCCCATAATTAGGTAGCCCTGTGCGTGTTCTTGATTCTTGACTTAACACGACACAGAGAATCCTTTGTTCGCCCTATATTGCTTTTAGCTAGTCTAGCTTTAGACAGCTTTGTTCCGAGAACACACCAACGGACAACGCACCAGCTAAAGCTCACGAGTATTTCAACTAGCCTTCCACGCCCTCCGAGCTCATGTATGATTAGCGACGGCTTCAGAAACTACAGAATATCACCAATACTTCAATGGTAGAACCAGACACATTGGCCGCTAACGTGGAGGAGCATAGTCCATGATGAATAAACAAAGTGCTTCTGAAGAGGCTACTTCGCGTGCAAGAGTACCTGATATCATGATTAGTGATTTTGGAGCAGGGGGCGTAATCGAGCCTTCACGCCCCAGCTTCTCATACGGCGTGCAGCTGGACGCTGCGAATCCTGACATAGATGATCACGAAGATCCCAACACTATTGAAGTCGCCGACTGGTTGATGGAAGCCACGGTCGATCTAAGCCAAGACTTAGACACGTCAAAGAAGGAACTGGATATCATCAAGTTCATCCTCGAGGAAATGGAAACGCGGTCGAGGGCCGGCCGTAGGCAGAACCGCACCCGGGAAGGGCAGGCCGAGCTAATGAGGGCGTGCCGGGAGTTCTCTAGTTCCCGCTGCCATATGCTGCGAGAACGGCTCCGTCAGGTCCAGTTTTGGGCCCATACTAGGATGATGGGACAGCAGGTTCCTGAAAAGGCGCCAGACGAGGTGAGTTACCGGTTTTCTTTTGTGCGTCTTACTATTCTTAAGAGCGTTCCTCTATTAAGTGATAGTCGGGCTCTTTGCAACTCGAAGGATACTCGAGCATCGCAATTGTAGTTAACTGACTTGTTGTTACGAAAAGTGGCGATTGGTAGACAATCAATGGCAAAAATGGCTTGGCGAACAAGCAAGTAGCCATGCCAACCAGGCTGGTGGCAGCCGAGTATCGCCCCTGGAGAACACGTCGGACCCGTCGGACGATGTTGCCTGGAGAATCTGGGGTCCTTTACCTCATATTCTCAACGCCGATATATGGTGGAAAGATCTATGAGGCGAGAGACGGAGACGGGTGATGAAGCCGTAGAACAGAAGATGTGTTGTTAACTCAAACTTGTACCACGAGCTGTTTGATTGGGTTGTATCATATGAGACTTTGCCGTTTGAGAACTATGTCATCGAGGCAGGCAAGTGGTCGGCTTGCGTGTTCGATAGACGCACACGTGATGTAGGGGGTCGATATATATGTGTATGTCACCCTGGTCTAGGCTGCTTTGCACATTGCATACTCCGACGAAAAGCAAGTGGCTGAATACTTAACACTCCTGATCGGAAAAACGAAGCGAGACCTTTCGACCAAACAAACACTAACAATTTCATCGATAAATGTTGACACTTGAACATCACTATAGATCACAAGAAGCTGTCTTTATCCGTCTAAGCCGCGGGCTGGCGTTGATTCTAACGGCTGACGACGAATGCTAGACTAGAATTATGGGGAACGTACAATCTTATCTCTTGGTCGGCGGCGCCGTGGTGGTAGTGGAGGGTCCAAGGAGTCCTCGGCCGTATGCATCGGGTGGCTTTGCCGCACGTATTGGTCATTGGTCGGTCAATCATGTGTTTACATCCTGTACGCATGCGTAGGACCATCAGCCCGGGTCGACTCTGGCTCCCCACCTAAAACATGTGATTCGTGAGTATACCGCTGAATGTCATGATACACAGCATGATATTATCAAATAGAATTATCCACTAAGATAGTGTTTCTAAGTTATTCGGCGGCGGCTCGGTGGTGTCGGCGGGCTAGCGGTGGTCGGTCTCCATACGCTACTTGGATAGCCTCAGGAACATCGCAATATACCCAGATATCCATCAGATATCTATCCTACCAACTAGAGTGACATCTTCATATAACGTACATACATACAATCACAATCATTTATGTGGGTGTGACTCGAGAGCTTGCCTAGACCTGTTATCGCCAGTGCTGACCACAGGGATATAACGGATACCTACCTGATTCAGGTTGTCTTGGACACCATAACCAAGACAGTAGTTAGCTACCTACCTACCTACCTAACACACGGTGCCGCATACCTACATACGTACTTACATATACAAGCCACGAGCCCCTGAGTCTGTTAGGTACCTACCTACGTAGGTCTTCCATCATTGAAGTTTACATATAAGTAGGTATGTAGAATCAAGAAGTGTTGTCTATGTTGACAAGAGTAGTTACTTACATCAACAGAAACCATAACTTGTTAGAAAAAAGGCCTGTGCTGGCTGGTACCAGTCCATGGTGGTGGGTGTTGTTGATCTTAACCGAGAGCCCGGGATGGGGGGTGTCAGCGACGCCACCATGCACGCGAGCAATGGTTGAGTTGGAGCATTTTGGTTCATAGCTCCAATACCTAACTAGATACCTGGCGGGCTTATAAAATGAAGCCTTACCCCGCGGCCTTTCCACTCGTAGCCGGCGCAGCGCAGTCGACTGCATTTGCCCAGACGAATATGGTCTGGGCGAGCAACCAAGTCCTCCGCCAGTCCTCTCGACCGAGTAAGTAAGCCGATGCGCTATTACGTACAAAATACCGTAACGCGGGGATGAAGTCAGCTTCGGTCGCCCATTCCAGCGTAGATACACCTACTATGGACGTACCTAACATCTACATAGTTATCTGCTTGCTGCATGTAAATCGAGTCTGCAGTAGATGGATAGCGAGTGCCTGGCAGGATTCAGCTCACTGCCTGACATGTATGTGTGCGTACAAACGTACAAGTAGTTATAGTTACTGACGGCCCCCTCTTATTGTGTCTGCATGTCTGCACGTATATATATATGTATGTATACGTATGCGTGTGTATAAGGTTAGGTCGTTAGATTGGCAGGAAGTTCGGAGCCTTGTCCCCATTACGGAGTTCGAGAAGACCCCAAAAGGCATGTCTTGGAAGAAGAAGCAAGCGAACAAACAAACCCACTACTGCAGTTTAGCGCTTACGGCCTGATCCCGGCTAGCATCGTGGTGTTTTCTATCGATCCATTCCCAACGTGTTCACCGGGGGGGGAGAGGGCATTTGCTCTCTCGGAACACATAAGCAAGTAGTTACCTGCCCGTCGTTTTGGGATCCTTACGGCGGGTGATGTGCCAGTTAGTGTACGCATGATTGGTGCGTAGGTGCGTATAACTAGCGGATGTCGCGGGTATTCTGGGTCCTGTCCTGTCCTAGGTGTTGGCCGTGAAGAATCAACCTTGCCTACTTACATAGTTATTACACGGGATTGGAGAGAGCTCTCTACGGATGGCTACCCTGTCTCACACGCCTCGGTGCTATTCACTTAGTGTTCCGTCTGGTGCCAGTTTGCCGGTTATGCCGAGGAGCATATGGTTGGTTTACGTAGCCGTGCACAGCGTACCCCAGGCCTGGTTCGGGTGACCCGTGGCGCGCATCAAATCTTCCAGAAGGCTTCTTCAGGATTGCTTCTTTCTGCCTAGTCCAGCCATCGGTGTATCTTAGCCTTAAGTGGAAGGTGTTTCAGGGTAATGACTGGGACTGGAGCGGCACTAACCAGATAATATCCTTGATCCTGCAAGCGGTGCGGAGAATTTGGAAAGCCTCTAGAAGTTCTCCCGTCGCGGCTTTTGTTTAGCCAGCTAGGTAGCTGCTTAGCTGCTGTAGCCAGCGAGCGAAGTGCTGTTTGTAAATCTTATAACTATGCGTAAATTCGAAAGGGGGGCCAAGATGCACTGCGCTTATGATAGGTATCCGGCCAAGACGCTAAAGGGGGCTACATCATTCCTCTTAACAGGGTGCGTAATTTCGAGAAGCTAAAGAAGACGTCTCGGATCGTTCGTGGAGTGTGGCATCCTCAATTGGGTCTGCTGCTTTGCGCTGTGTTTGTTCTTACTTACATCCCACCATCACCAGCTATACGGTATGTCGGTAAGCATGTTACCAGGTGAGCCCGAGCCTTGTTTGGTAACAAAGACATAAACTAACTACTTACCTACTGTGGCTCGTTACAACCTTATTCAAGGCCGTATCATAGCACTGTACAGCATACCCATCTCTAGGTACTCTACTGTATGTCACTAACCATGCGCGGGTCACCTCTTCCGCCACGTGCAAGGCATGCAATCTGGTTTATGCGCCTGTCATCACGATTCAGCACCGAGGGACGATTAGCCTACATGCTTATGTAGCGTAGGTCTGTGGGTATGAGTAACTAGGTGGTGGCTATAGACACGGACGTCGTCAGCTTCACAGCCAGGCCAGCGTTGGACGATGCTGCGAAGGATACGTCACATGTCCCAATATGTGATCCTGTATAACGAACGGCATGTTCATGATCATGGGTGGCAGTGCGCTCCAGTATGTAGGTAGGTATGTATCTATGCTGTACACGAGCCTGCGTAACCGTCGTCTTTCTTATCTCTCGCTGTGGGACTCTAGCTACAACAAACACTCCATAGTAATGGAATCTACTACCCAATTAAGAAATAATCTCTGCATACTCATGTACATATTCTTGTGCTTGCTTGGGGTCGTATCATTCCTACATTCTGGGCGTATAACGACGTCTTAGCACTCCCTCCTATGGTCTTGGCTGTCTTGGACACTTGACGAAAAGAGGAAGAAATGCAACTGTGCGCTCAAGTTCTCGGGAGCGAGTAGAGTCGAGGTCGAGTCGAGTTGAACCGCATCGAGCCGAATCTTACTGGTTAGACTTTCCCCTTTTCTCCGGAAAGGCCCGAGACAACGCTTGCCAGGTATTAGGCAGGTAGGTAGGTAGTCGAGGTGAGTACAGCTGTAGAGCAGAAGGACATTCATTCAGTACAAGAGGGAGCGTTCGTCGACTGCCTGCTCCAGATTAACTACAACATGTAGATAGGTAGATATGCAGAACCGAAGTTAAGTAACTAATCTGCTCGTAAAACTAGTAAACTACAGTAGCTGCAGTGCCTAAGTATATATCCATGTATTCCTTTGTATAGGTAGATAGATAGGTAACTATGGCTGTCTGTTTAGTGAAAAATTAATTATGGTTTGAGGTAACTTTCCACTGTATCCCGCTAACTAACTATAAGTATATAGGCACCCAGATCTGTAATTTGGCAGTCAGTCAGTCCTGACTTTGTCTCTACAGTAACTAACCCGAAAGGACGGACCGCCCCATTGAGGGATTCTCTTGGGGTGGGATCCCAAGCTTCAGGCGAGCCCTGTGGCGTCCAGTCCTACTCGCAACCGATTCGGCGATGATCAGCGGTTCAATCACACGACCCTAGCTTTCCAGTATTAGCTTACCAGCACTGCCAAGCTTAGTCCCTTCATTCCTTGCGTGCTCTGCCCATTCAGAGCTCTCAGTGAGCGGGATCGCTGATCCCCCACCTGTGTAGCACTTGTTTCCCTTGTCCTTGTCCCCCAGGCTTGTCCTTGTCCTATGTACAAGTATACAGACCGGGGGCCGTACAGTACCATGCCGCCCGTATGCACGGTATCGACGGTGGCTCTCGCCTCGCATGGCCTCTCGCCCTTTACGCTTGCCTGTACTTACAGTAGTTATGGTGGTCAGATAAGCAAGCACGTTGGCGGATGGGATAAAAAGGTGTCGCATGCGCTCCCCTCGCACGCGTCTACCGTTTGCCTTGCTGGATTACTTTTTATCCCTCTTCGTTTCCCATCACTACGCCGCGGGGTGTCAAGTCTGACTGGACTGTACCAGTCGACAGTCTCTTTACTTCTCCATCATCCTTATCTTTCATTCTCTTTCTTCCTCTTCCCTTTCCTCATCCCCCCTCCCCTTCCGGATTTGATTTGATCACATCACCGTTGTTCGCCAACCATGTCGAGTAAGGATGAGAAGGAGGGCAACCCTCCTCCGGCCTACACGAGTGCCGGTGAGGAGGGTGTCGTTCGCGCCCAAGATTTCTATACCCGAAATGGGTTGAACTTGGAGTCGTTCAAGATGCGCGACTACGGCAAGGGGATCGTCGAGCTCGACCGTAGCATGAAACCCCGGCACTTGCACATGATTGCCATCGGAGGTTCGATTGGTGCTGGTTTCTTCGTCGGTTCTGGTAGTGCTCTGAGGACTGGTGTACGTACATCAATAGATACTACCTAGGCGCGACCGGCGGCATATTGAATGAATGCCCCTGTTCCGTTATATGACCCGAGGACGAGCGTTAACGCGAGACTTGTGCTATAGGGCCCTGGTTTTCTCCTGATCGATTTTATTATCATTGGTGTCATGATGTTCAACGTCGGTATGTGGCTATCCTGCAGTTGGAATCCTTTCGCACGTCGACTCCTGGTCACGCTGCTCAGCTCAGCTCTGCTCTGTTCTCAGAACTAACCCCCCCTCCCTCCTCTGGCGCTTGGTCCTTGGTGCTGACCTGGTCTCGACAGTCTACGCTCTCGGTGAACTCGCTGTCATGTTCCCTATCTCTGGTGGTTTCTACACGTATGCTACTCGCTTCATCGACCCTTCTTGGGGCTTCGCCATGGGCTGGAATTATGTCGCTCAGTGGGCCGTCGTCGTACCTCTGGAATTGACCGTGTGTGCCATCTCGATTTCGTACTGGAACGCAGAAATCAGCTCGGCCGTATGGATTTCGATCTTCTGGGGCTTCATCATCTTTGTCAACGTCTTTGGTACTCTCGGTTACGCTGAGGAGGAATTCTGGTCGTCTCTGATTAAGCTGAGCGCAACCGTCATTTTCATCATCATCGCGTTCGTCTTAGTTCTCGGTGGTGGCCCCTCGGATGGCCAGTACAGCGACTATTGGGGGGCGCGTCTATGGTATGAGCCCGGTGCCTTTGCCAACGGCTTCAAGGGCTTCTGCTCCGTCTTCGTTACCGCTGCCTTCGCCTTCAGTGGAACCGAGCTTGTTGGTCTGGCTGCTGCCGAGTCTGATAATCCCACCAAGTCCTTGCCCAGCGCTATCAAGCAGGTTTTCTGGCGTATCACCCTGTAAGTATTCTTGGAATGTGTAGCTCTCGCAGCGCGGGGACATTTCTAACGGGATGGTTACAATAGGTTCTACGTCCTCGGCCTGCTCTTCGTTGGTCTGCTCATTCCCTACAACGACCCCCATCTGCTCAACGCCTCCTCGGACGATGTCGCTGCCTCGCCCTTCGTGCTTGTTGGACAGTATGCTGGCCTATATGGCTTCAATCACTTCATGAATGTGGTCATCTTGGTTTCCGTCATCTCCATCAGCGTGTCGGGTGTCTACGGCGGCAGCCGTACCCTGACAGCCCTGGCTCAGGAAGGCTACGCACCCAAACTCTTCACCTACGTAGACAAGAGCGGTCGACCTCTCTTCTCTGTCGCTGCCATTCTACTCTTCGGCGCCCTTGCCTACGTTGACTTAGCTTCCAACGGCGCGACAGTCTTCTCCTGGCTACAAGCTCTGTCTGGTCTCGCTGCTCTCTTCACCTGGGGCTCCATCTGCCTTTCCCATATCCGCTTCCGCCACGCCTGGGCTTATCACGGCCACACTCTAGACGAGATCCCGTTCAAGGCTGTTGGAGGCATTTACGGCTCGTACCTCGGCATATTCCTGATTGTGTTGGTTCTGGCTGCTCAAGTAAGTTACTACACCATCCCCCCCCCCTCTCCCTATGCCGACCGAATTTGGCCTTTGCTGACAACGTATCCTAGTTTTACGTGGCCGTGTCACCTATTGGAAAGAACTTGGGCGACGCCGAGAGCTTCTTCAACACCTACCTCGCGCTTCCTGTTGTTTTGGCATTCTGGCTTGCTGGTTACCTTTGGAAGCGACAAGGCTGGCTCCGCACCGCTCAGATGGATGTTGATACCGGCCGCCGTGAACACGACTGGGACGAGATCAACGCTTACCGCCAGCAGCTTGCCGCGATGCCTGCTTGGAAACGCCTCTTCCATACCATATTCTAAGATATGGGTTGTTATCATGGCTTCCTAATAGTAGCAGACTTAGAAATAATAGATTTATAGCATTTGCCTATGTAAATTCGGCATATTGGCGTATTTTTTCTATCGATATTTATATATTATGCGAATTCTTAGGCACGAGCTAAGTCGCTTGCCGATTAAAGTCTCAATTAAAAGAGCCAGAACATTTACATGACCTAACCTTTCTACATCTCCTACGCTAGGCTTTAAATCTTCAAGCCTTTAAACAGAACCAGTTCGAAATGTTTGAGGCAATTGACAAGCCGCAGTGAGAGGACCCCTAAGATCCTGAACCCTTAAATGAAAGACCTATGGATCTGGATTGATGTCTATTAACTTTTGGATCCATTTCAATTTCTTTTTTTCTTTTCAAGGTGTACGTATATTTCGAAAGCACCAGGTGTATGTCTGGTAATTAGCTTCGAGGCATTTTTAATCTTCGCACCAACCTTAGGTTACCCGCCGGGTATTCTGCCATTGTCGATGAAGGATGTAATTGCATATTCCTTCGAAACGGCCGTGATCCTTCACCCCACCCAATTTCAGATTCCTTATCTATACTCTGTAGTCAACACTCGGTAGGCAATGTTTATACGTCTGGGAACTGTGGGTTTGTGCACTTAGGCCGTTGTGTCGTGTAGAAGCTAGTCACTATCTACACGTCTGAGGTACCGCCCATAACCCCCTATAAACAGCAGAGCCCGTAAATCAAAAATCTACCACCACTCGATACTCTGTAGTTACATGCAGATAAAATTAAGTTACCACAGCATTTGTCTAGTCTTATCCACTCGCTCAAGGATGATCACTTCCGTAATTAGCTGGAATACATATATCGACGACCTAAGATACCTAGGGAGATGCTTACGTTAAGTTACTGTATGTACGGAGTATTAAATATGCCTTGTCCTGTGTTTCCTCAATTTCGGTGTTTTGGCATGAGTAGAATCTAGCGCCCTTACAATGACCGCTTATGATCCAAGACATATAATTATTATAGTTGTACGTAAGGAAACGTGTATTTATTACCTGATGTCGGGTGTAGGTGCCTAGTCATTGTTGATGTGTCTTGCGAATATGACAAGATAGCAATCAACATATATATCTAAAACTAGATAAACACCTAAATAAAAGTCACGAGACTCTGCTGGCCATGCACACATAGCCTATTTACCTCCGATGCCAACGAAAGAAGAGAGATTCGGAGTCGCATTTGGCTTGGAACTTTGGCTGAGGCCATCCCGTAAGTAAGATGTGTCTAGAGGTAACGGGGTAGCCCCCTCTAGGAATCTACTCAGCATTAACACTACATAGTAGAACAGCCGGTTCGCTATGGATCATGTGAGAAAGACAGCGATCCTTACCCGAGAGTGAGGCGGCGAGGCATTCTTGAGGCTTGAACTATTGACGCCTTCGTGATGTGGCGGTTCTGAATACTGGCCGGGAAATATTGGACTAATTTTCTCGTGTGAGCCAACAGTGACAGCCTGATTATACATATAAGCTTCTAGGTATATAAGATGGCGTGGCTCGTTCCTCATGCCAACTTTTACAATCGTTCACATAGCTGCCGAAACCTTTTAATACTTGGTCTCTTTTTACGCTGTAGTTCACAATCTAAGATGAAATACTGCATCGCCGTACTTGCCACCTCGGGCTTGGGCCTTGCTGCAGAAAGCCCCCCATACAACGTTCTACCGCGATGCTCATCGAAGGTCTCGACGCCTTGCCAATGTCCCCTTGGCACTCAGTACTTGGAGTGCGTTACGGTTGGTGTCATTGGCGCGCACATATCTGATGTGGGAAGCCTCATGAACGACTGTAGGCTCTGTGGCATATTGTTGAAGACACAGGCAAAGGCTGACTCGCTGTAGTCTATAACATCTCATGGCAACTAGGCGCCCAGCCATACAAGACAAAAGGACCCGATAACGAGGTCGGGTCTGTTCGTTCGGTGCGATACCCGCTTGTTCCTACCGGGAGTAAGTAAGCCACAGAACCATCCCCAGGTGCAATATTTGTTTCTTTTTTCGAGGCACTATTCACCTCCACAACCATGCACTTTTCTATGACAACCCTGCACTTACTGCCTAATGGATGATTGCTGACGTCAGATATTGTAGTTGAGGACGTCGACGAGAGGGTAAGTGTGCAGATAATATGCAATCTACATCCAGATAGTGTCGCCCCCGCCCTCGATGTGCGTCGTACAACTCGACTGATCCCATGGCTGCTCATCAGTTGGTGGCTCGTAGAGTCGCACCGGACGGTTCTTTTACTATGGCTTTTGAACAGGTCCAAGCTAGTATTCCTTATCCCAACGGAACGTGAGTCCATCGTCGAATGTTCAACACTTCCTTCACCCTTGTCCTTGGATAGCCCATCATAGAAGCAGGCGAATCTATCCCCTTGACGTAGATTCTCGGGGGCCTCTACCCGCCTACAAGCCTTACTCAAGAAGTGGTAATGCTGATTCTCAGTACATCTACAGCGGTGTTTTCGCTGGATGGTGGGGTTCGATTTCCGGCATCGCCGCTACTGGCGACGAAACAATTGTCACTTGGACGAACTGGGCGTGCGAAACCGCCCATATCCGTAGTATGTTTCTATCCTTCTGCTTCTATTTTGCACCCGTGACACCGACGTTGCGAATACATATACCTGATACATACCGGTATTGCTCTTTCGCAGCAACAGTGTCGTTTTGCAGCGCAACACGATATCCAAGAGGTCCTGACAGTTTTTAGACTTCGCCGGGTTCCACGAGATCTCATTCAAGAACGCCACCGATATCCTCACTACACAGGGGAAGGTCCGTGGAATGAACGTTAGTCCCTCCTCGGCTCAGTCGTTCTGATGGGCCGACATTGCTTCTTTTCCCCACTGGCAAGAATCGGATAGCTCAAGGTCGGAAAAACATTAGGCTTGCAGCATTGGCATAAGATTAGTGACTTTAGTTTGGCCTGTTGAGCTGGTCACTTATCCCAGTTTTTGAATAATGTGTGTCTAGCAACACTGTTACTATTAGCTTCGCGAGTAACTGCATACGTGCTTCGAGTGTCAAAATGTCGTATTAAGTTGTATTATTTTTCTTCCCTTCACCAATAGCTACAGAATATTCAAGTCTAGATGGGACTGGGTAAGAATGCCTAATTCTAGAGATGATAGCAGCCTAACAGGCTTCATAAGGAATCGAACTTTCTACCTTGGTGAATCCAGTTCTCTATCCGAACACGGCGGCGAGTATACCTACTTTAGGTAGTCGAATGGACTCAGTATTGTAACGACATTGAACACCACAAAAGGACAAATTTTATCATTGCAAGAACCATCGCGTTACAACCGTTGTATCGTTCTTTAGACATCGTTCGATTTGCTCTCAAGGTTAGGGTTCATTAAGACCACGAAGGGTGGGATTATATGGTTTCGATTTCAGCAGTAGCTCGCAGGGTGAGCATACGAGAGGCTATGGATGTAGTTCTAGGATTGGATATAGTATTACGGGGGTTTATTAAGAAAGTGAACTTGGACCTACTCACATGAAAAGTGAAGACAATACCTACTTGCCCAGATCACCTAGCGTGTATCGTAATCAATTCTAGAGGGAATGGAAGAGATCAATCTTTAGATTCGCTCGGATAAGTGATATTTTAGATAGGAAAGCATGGCAGAGCAGTTGACCTCGTCGCAGGAAAGAAAGTGAGACTCATCAAGCACCTCGGCCGCCGGGCGAAAACGACCCGATCTCAAGTAAGTGAACCTTCAGTCTCTATACGTATATGCAAGGAGTTTGGTACGATTCTAGTTCGTATCTTTGGAATTACTCAAAGATTCGCGTCCCCATAGTCTCAACATCCTAGAAGTGACACCACAAATCTATCTCAGAGTAGCCCACTGAGATGACTGACAATCGTAAACACCGTGAGAAGAAAACAAACATTTCCCTAGTAAACTAGGGGGCCTAGCCTCACTCATAAACCGGCCCGGACAAAACTCCAAATCCGTGATATTAGCAGATCAATGCTTACTGAGGCATGGACGGCACTGGTTGGTACGCAGCCGAGGAAATGTCTGGTTACTTGGTAAATTAGAACGCACAACATCCAAGAATTTTACTCGAACATGACCATGGGTGAGCTGTGCCTTTGGACTCTAGATTCACTTGGGTGCGAGCACTTGTAAAATACCTAGGTATTCAATTTTCGACGGACAGCGTCCACCGTAGCCCTCCGCCTACCACATATTGCAATTTACTACGCTAGCCCTACCAAAGTCTCATGGGCTGCTAGAGGGGTATTAAAGCGGTAGATGTAGCATGGATAGTTATACCTGGGATTAACTAATGAGATGAAGCTTTGCTGGCGCTAGGTCGATAGGCGTATTTGGTTGTTTTATTAGGTCGACCGTGGTGGAAGATTCCCAATCGATCTAGAGCAGAACACATCTAATACCAATCTTGGCGTCACTAAATCCCCCTATTCTCTCTTCGCTTATCACATCCACTGGCACCTTTATATACTAACAGTATATCAAACAGGTTCAACTTCACACGGCAAGCACTCACCCATCCTTCTCGATTTGAATTCTGAATACGCGATATCTTCTTGTGATGATATAGGCAAGGTAATCAGTCCTCTTTAGATTACTATGAATAGTCACATTACCTCCCTCCAGGCCCCTCTACCTCCTCGAGAAGCGTCGCGAGCAAAGCGCCCCATTCCGCCTTCTCGTTGCGCCGGAACATGCCGTTCGTCTTCCGTGATTCGACAACGAGCACATCGTCGTCGCCACGGAAATACGCCAACACCCCCCCTTTCCCATCCAAGCGGGCCGTAAGCCGGAAATAGTGTTTACCCAGCTCGTTCGCCTTGCGCACCGGCATGAACCGCAGATCGTTCTCCTGGCACCAATTCTCGACTTCGTCGCGGAAGGTAGGCTCTGCGACGTCGTTGGGTGGCGGGGGGGCCTTGGGCCTCTTCTCTGCCGTCTTCGGTTTCTCGTGGCGGGGCTTGCTAGACGGACGCGCAGGTTGTTTCTCAGGGCGAGGAAGCCGGCGTTTCGCGTCATCGCCCAGTTCAAGTGCTGCTTCAATCATGGCTGTGCCTTTCTGGAACTCGGCCTTGATGCTCTCCTGCGACGCAATCTCGGAGGGGAACACCTCGCCGTGCCACCACTCGAACCAGGCGCCAATCTCTTCGTAGTTGGCTTCGTCGCTCGTGAGCCACTGGTGCAGCACGTCATGCCACTGGGGGAAGACCTCGGTGACGATGACCTCGGCTATCATGGAGGATGAGATGACGTCGACCCACTTGATGACTCCTTGTAACATGGGCAAATACGGCTCCTGGTCCCCCGGATCAACACGGAACTGGGTGCGTAGGTAGCGGCCCATACTAGGGAGAATATGATGCATGACGAGAGGTTTCCATTGATCCTGTGCTTTTGAGGGCCGGAAGACATCCTGCCATGGCTTGAGTCCGGGGACGACTCCCTTATCGAACTGCCAAGTATCGATGGTTTGTCGGAATTTCCGCCGCACATCAGAGACCAGGCCTGTGCCCTTGGGTTCGAGATGGTGCGGCGGTAGATGTTGGAGCCAGGGGAATAACCACAGATGTGGTAGTGTACTTCGCTCCTTTTTAGGCTTCCAGCTCGTGATGGCGTTTTCGAGTCTCCGGACGACCTGCTCTAGCAATTGAGAGCGAACGAATGAAGGGAAGAGCTCTTCCCATCTTTCTAGAACGGCGAGTAGAGGCGTTGCATCATGAACACGCCAGGTCTGCGATATGGTCGTAGCAAGTTTGGGGAAGATCAGTTTGTATACCATGCTCTCATAGGGCGTGGTCGACTTCACGGGGAAATGGCTAGGGTTATCTACTTCGTCGTGACCCCATTTAGAAACGGCGCCTCCATTCGCTAGCTTACTCTGTATACCGAGTAATTTTTTGATCTTGACGAGGTCACTGGTAAAGTTGCCCAAATTAGGGTCTTCCAAGGGCTGCCAGCCCTGAGTAGCGTTGGCAAGAAAGGGGTGAATACTGGCCACAGCAATGCTAGACAATTCTTCGTTATAAGCTGAGGTCGAGCTTTCGGCTTTCTTGAGCCCCGAGATGACAGGGTCCCACTGCTGGTCTTGTGCAGCCTGGCAGACCTCGTCGAGGACGAGTGAGAACATCTGGAGCGAGGAGAATTCGCTCTCCAGCTCATCTACCTCTTGCTGGCGCTGAAGGGTCTCCATATCGAGCCATGCTTTTCTCTCTTCTAGTGTTTTCCACTCCTCCACGAACGCGGCAAGATCGCCCTGGGCTCGCCTCGCGAGTTTCCGAGCCTCAGTCCGCTCAACTAATTCGGCCCCCGCTGTCGGGGTTAGTAGCCCGGAACCAGATGTGAGCAGTTTCTGGTCACGTCCGGTCATATCCAAGATGGGGGCGAATGCCTCGGGTATGTGAAGCCCCGGCGCGGCTCTCTGAATGTCACCGACGGTCATGTATTTCGGTTTGGACCGTTTTGGCGTGCTTATGCCGCTCCCTGAACCACTATCTCCCGTCTTCTTCTTCCTCTCGCGCCTGGCTTTCTTACGTTCTTCATCGGAATCAGGGACATCCTCTCCTCGCAAGCGGGCCTGTCGTTTTTCTTCCTTGAGCTCTTGCTGTGATTTCTCCCGCACGGTACCGAGACCGACGTTACCCTGCGGCCGTAGTGTAGCTTCGATAATGCTGGCACGACCTTGGGCACTGGCACCGAGGCCCTGTCCTTCGACGTGACCCATCTTAGCCATCATGCGTGCGGCGAAGGACTTGGCCTTGGAGCCGCCGCTGCCGCCGAAGGCACTCGGCTTGGGGGTCTGAGGTGCCGAGACCGGCTCGTTGTCGGCGATGTTTGGGTTGAGGACAGGCTCCCTCGCGGAGGTCGGGACGAAGCTTTTCCCTAAGGGGGTGCTGCCATCGTACTTTGTCTTCATGACGTTTGGGGCGGTTTTTGGTTGAGAAGCCTGACCCCAGCCGAGTCCAAGGCCCCGCGCTGACGAACGGAAACCCAGGCCAACCCCAGCCATGTCTTCGTCCTCATCCTCGTCTCCCGCTTCTGTGTCCCCTTCTCCTTGCTGTTCTGGTTCCCGTCGCGCATGTTGCGCGCCAAGGCCAAGGCGACCTGCTGACGTGTAGTCCCCGTCATCGTCATCGTCATCGTCATCGTCCTCATCTTCGTCCTTGCCCTCGTTTTCTTCCGGTTGTTGATCCAGCTTTTCCTGGCCTGCAGAAACGAAGGTGACGTTTTTGTGCCGGAGATCCCTCTTGGACTTCCAGCGTCTGTTCGGGACATCGTCATCGTCGCTGTCGGAGCCAAAGATGCCCAGCGCGGCGCTCTCCTTCGTGTTGCGGCCGGTTTTGCGACGCTTGCGCGGGTTGAAATCGAGAAAGTCGTCGGCTCGGGGGTCGACGGACGGCTGCGCTAGACCGTCGTTGTCGCTTTCATCGCCGTCCGAGGAGGAGTAGGCTGCGGCATCGGCCTTTGGAATACCAGCATGATTGAAGGAAGACATGTTGTCGGGATCGGTTGTGTCGCCGCTGCGTTGCCTGCTGGTGGTCGCCAGTAGAGGTCGCCCGGGATGGCGAGGCCGCGCAGATGTGCGCGATGATGACCTGGTACTCTTCGAGAAGCCGCAGTATAAAATGTGCAAAAGAGCGTGTCTACGGAGTTTTATCTATATGGCAAGATGAATGGTTGTTGCTGCATCGCGCTGGGTGCAATGTTGTGCAGCGCTATACAACCATTTAGAGAGGTAGGTAGTCTATCGTTAGTTAACTAACACCCTGCTGGCAACAGGTAAACTTTTAGCTGGGGCGCTATATCACACAGTACGTGATACAGTATACGCGCACAGTACAAAGTACTTCGCAGCATCTGCAGATGCAAAAGTCCGTCTACAATACCTAGGTAGACTTACTGGTAGTCACTGTGGCGGGCAGCCTACATTAATCGAAGGACTACAATCAACACTGCAGCTTAAATGTCGTAAATTACTATATCCTTCACCGCCTTGATACGCGATACGAAGATCTCGGTATAATTCGTGTGCTTTGCGATGTCTCTAGTCGTTCCGACGATGTGCTCAGATGAGCGGGCAAGTGTCTCGAGGCCTAGTTAGGTTTTCTACACACCACTTTGGTTGGCTCTTTCTGTAGGCATAAAGTCCAGCTCAGCGGAACAATTAAGTATTCCGGCTGATGTTTCTTCTTCATCTTCTACCACTACCATCACGTCCTCTTCTTCCTCCTCTTGCTATTCTAGCTTCAGTGCTTCTTGACGCCTTCCATCCATTCCTTCGTTCCCTTGGCGCCGTCATGGGCTTTCTTGAACAGCCTCCGCTCCCACTCTTCTAGGCCACGCAGGAACTCCTCTCCGGCACCGACGCCCACGTCGTCCGTGGCCCCGGCCTTGCCCGCGTGGAGAGCGATATCCGCCGCTCTCGTGACGAAGGTGCGTCGAAGGATAGCGCAGATCTCCTTCTCCTCGAACAGGTCGAGCATACGCGTGCCCAGGCCATAGAAGTTGTGGGTCTGGTCTCGCAGCGGCACGGCGCGGGGGTCGGCCTTAAGGGCGGACATGACCTCGTTCGACAGCGACGGCGGCAGGTTCAGCGACACAAACGACTTGGCGTCTTCGTCGGCGCTGCTAGGTGCCCTGTTGGCGAGGGCGAGCAGCTCGGCCAGCCATAGCGGGAGGCCGATGGTCGTGCCGCTCTTCAGGGGCTGGGCGGGGTTGTTGTCGAGATAGCCTAATTCGGCGACATCGAGCTCGAACTTGCACGGCACTTTCTGTACGGGTGGGCAAGCAGGTGTCTCCGTCAGTAGGAGGACATCAGGTCTGGGGGATGAAGAACCACATGTGGTGGGGGGAACAAGCTGGACTGGATGGTTCGTACCTCGGCGTCGGTGAGGATGGCGTCTATATCGTAGTAGGACATGTTGTCCGCAATGCCGCTCTATCGCTCATAGTCGGTCACGCCCGAACAGCCAGGCTTATCCCGTGCGAGCTGGAAGTACGTGGTGGCGGTCCGGGGTCGTGGTTGAAAAGCTGTAGATGATGGACGCGCACCGCTAAGAAGCAAAGACGCGACGGGTAACTTTAACTAAGTAAGCATATGCTGAATATCCTGGTATGTAATATGGGGCCTTTTCGAACGCGGGGCACTTCTGATCATTTTGTCTTTTGCGGTTATTGCAAATCTATTGTATAATGCATATTCTTCCTATAAATATGGGCAATCGATTCATAACTATCGGAACATCCGATAACTGCCGAAGGTCCCGAGGAGCTTACCCACCTAAGGTATAGCTCATTGACATCATCGCTAGAGCTCCTCCGCCTAAGCACATGGCATAATTCTTTTGCTCCCCGCGGCCAATTCCACCTCGAACGGCGCTGTCATAGTCTATATACCTCATCAGCCGTTGAGTTCGCCAATCCAATCCAATCCAGCCTAATCTAATACGACGATTCCCTCACGATGGCCACCACCCTCTTTCGCGCCGCCCCGTGTGCCCGCGCAGCACTGCGAGCAAGCTCCATCAAGCCCGCCGTCGGAGCCCTAGCTAGCACTTCCTTCGTTCGCGGCAAGGCCACACTACCCGATCTGCCCTGTAAGCAAAAGTGAAAGAGAAAGAGACAGAGAGATGCACAGAGGATAGACCCTTCGTTGGCACAAGCATGGCATCGGCACAGCTGACTAACACATGGCCTGCGACCATCCTAGATGACTACGGCGCGCTCGAACCCTACATCTCGGGGAAGATCATGGAGCTACACCACAAGAACCACCATCAGACCTACGTAAACGGCCTCAACGGCGCCTTGGAGCGGATCGAGGAAGCCAACTCCCAGGGAAACCAGTCCAAGGCCGCCACCCTTGCGCCCCTGCTCAACTTCCACGGTGGCGGTCACATCAACCACAGCCTTTTCTGGGAGAACTTGGCCCCGGCGAACAAGGACGGTGGAGGCGAGCCTGAGGGTGCTCTCAAGGTACGTAAACGCGACCATGATGTGACAATAGCTCTCTATAGTCAGGTATTCGGAATAAATCAATCATCTCTCAACTGACCTGGCATCTGTGGTGAAACCATTAGTCCGCCATCGACCGCGATTTCGGGTCCTTCAAGACTCTCCAGACTCAGATCAACACCGCCCTAGCCGGCATCCAGGGCAGTGGCTGGGCCTGGCTCGTCAAGGACAAGGCAGCTGGTACTCTCCAGGTCGTCACTCGAGCTAACCAAGATCCCGTCTCCGGCCCCTACGTGCCCCTCATGGGCATCGACGCCTGGGAACATGCCTATTACCTACAATACCAGAACAGGAAAGCCGAGTACTTCAGTGCCATCTGGAACGTCATCAACTGGAAGACCGTCGCTAGTCGTCTAGAGAAGGCCTAATGACATAGGTTCATCCTGGCGTCACCGTGAATGCGTGTATGTACGTATAGTAGGGGTAGATAATGAGAGCTTATGTTCCATCGCCACTGTACCAATAACACATTATATTCACAGCTTCCTATCATGGGTGGTGATTTCCTTGTGCCGCGCTGGCCATAGCGACAAGAAAGACACTATGATCATAGCTAAAACCACGTAGCACGAAGCAGATGAGAGACATCGACTGTGCGCCAGGTAGGAAAGTGCATCACACGTTATGAGTGCACATAAAAAGATACAAAGATGAATAGACCCGCGACGAGGTAAGAGACAACTCGGCCAAGTGATGCCCGAAGGTCGAGTGGTCGAGGCCTATGTGGCCGGAGGCAGTTTATTTTTCCAGAGTCTAGAGACGACCAGTATGAGAGATACGAGATCGATGCAGTGTACTCACAGAAGAGAGCAAGACTTGCACGAGATGAATAAGTAGATAGTTAGGCTAGGCAGCGAATAAAATGTAGGACCTCAACATTCGCTTGCGGATACGAGGATACGTTGGACAGCATACAAATCCCGGGCCAAGGCGTTTTAATGACACACCATGGAGCATACTAGAACGACAATGAAACGAGATGAACAGCGGGTAATACACAGATCACGAAAACCGAAGAGAAAGAAAAATAAAAGAATGTTGCCTAATCATAATATACACAAGAATAGAAGAGACAACCATTACCGAGGTCCGACTCCGGAGAACAGATGATCCTCGCCGCGCAGGACGAGAGCGAGCGAGCGAATATTATTAGCACACGGTATTCCTTATAGAAGCCGAGACCGCGAACCGTACCAAATAGGAGAAAAGGAGAGAGAGAGAGAAAGAAGCGCAGAGACTTACACGATCCGCGAGTGGCAAAGTGGAAGATGTTCATGCCGCCATCGCCGTCGCCGTCGCCGTCGCCGACGCCGACGTCTTCACCAGCAATGGTAATACCCGCCTCACTTACACCGTACCTCCGCATAGATGGTAGAATGCAGTGGTAGCCATAGACGTCGTACATACACGGCTGTGTACCGTAGCCGGTGTAAGTAAGTAAGTAAATAATAAGTAATGGAAAAGCCAAGCCGTGGGGAAGTCGTGTGTGCTTCGAAACGCAGATCCCGATGCCAATACCTACTCGCATCCCGGTATGCCATGACCCTCATCAATCGGCGATCGGATTAGTGATGTCGTACGCGATCTCCGGGGTAGATGTATGTATGTATGTATGTATATGACAAGAAATAGGGAACTTGCCGTCACGGGGTAAGAGGTATCGATTACAGCATCTAATGAGTAATATAATCGGGGGTTTCATCGAGGTATTCTACACTACCTATTCCCGTCCTAACACAGAAGAAGTCCACGTCCAGGGTACCAGTGGGTCTACGCTTAGTATACCCACGCAGCACCAGTGCAGAGTGGGGGGGTTAATCTGTATCTCTACGTTTTCTGTATCTTTCTAAATAAAATATTAAAACGAATAAATAGTAAAAAAGTCGCAAAAATAAACGGGCAGCGTACGGAGGTAAAAAACTATATTTTAGTTTTTTGGATACTGCCCGCGTATTTTTACGATGTTTTTTAGTTAAGTTTAGCTATAGTTTCGAGGTGTAAGTGCATATAGGTCTGGTGTAAGCAACATAGTGAACAGCTAAAATTAACTAAAACAAATTGCAAAAATACGAGGGCAGTACCTAAAAAACCAGAATACAATTTTTTATTTCCGTACGTTGTCCGTTTATTTTTGCGATTCTTTTAAGGCGGTTGTTTCACAAAATGTTTGTTTTTGCAGCGCTTTTTTATATAATTATGCTTACGCTTAAATTAATATTTTAATTAAAAAAACAAATATTTTATAAAATAACCGCTTTAAAAAAATCGCAAAAATAAACAAATAACATATAAAAGTAAAAAATTATATTCTAGTTTTTTAAGTACTACTTTCGTATTTTTACGATTTATTTTAGTTAAACGTAACTAAAAAGTACTAATAAACTATTATATTATAAGCAGTTAATACAATAAACTTATAGTTATAATTAATTAAAACAAATTATAAAAATAAACAAGTAGTATTAAAATAACCACAATATAATTCTTTACTTTTATATATTACTTGTTTATTTTTACGATTTTTTTAAGTAGTTATTTCGTTAAATATATATAATTTTTACTTAAAGATACAAAAAACAAAAGGATACAGATTAACCCCTCCACTCTGCACTGGTGCTGCGTGGGTTCAATAAGAGTGGACCCATAGGTAGGTAAGTAAGTAGGTAAGTAAGTAGGTAAGTAAGTGACAGATAAGTAAGCAAGTATGTACATAAGCACGGGTCGGAAGACCCGTCGGAGTGGTGGTGGGTAGAGCAGAAACCGGACCGGTACCGAAACAACCGGGGTTGTATCTCAAAGTAAATGCTAGATATCGAGATACCTACGTAGTTAATATAGTGGATTCTGTCGTCTATGCTGTACATACTAATGTACATATACACGCTGGTTCAGGTACACAGGTTACCTATTGCTCCTCATCTCGGCTTCGGTTCATAAAGCCATGGAGTAGATAGGTATCCGAAGAAAGGCAGGTTCCTATAAGGGACATGCGCTCATCACGTATATGCACACACGAGACGCGAGACGAAAGCAGGGCAAAAGAAGGCTAGGTAGGTTAGTTAGAAGTGAGGCGGTGTGCATCCGTGCCATCCCCCACGACGACTTCTCCAGGAATATCCGTTGGTACCGGGGTGATGATGAGCCCCCTCGCCCCGCACGTACGCACGCTCCTCAAACACGCCATGTCGAATCCGCCGCTTTCCGAAGAAAAAAGAATGATGATGAAGATGATGATGGTAATGACGACGACAGCGACAGCGACGACGATGGTGACGAGGGTGAGATTCGTGTTCCCGTACCAAACCATGCCGCCGATAGGCTCCGTCATCTCAATGCTCCCTGCATTCAAATTAACCCTGACCTACTTGTACATGCCCAACGCAGAGCGACAACAGAACTATGCATTAATGCATACAGCATCATTCGCCCCGTGGCTCCTCAGAGATTTAGGATTACTTTTGGGCCGGGGAATGCATTATATAGTACCAGGAATATGTATAATGTATAGAGGGGTACTAGTGGGATGAAATGAAACGAATAGCCGGTACGCGATGTCATTCGTAGCTCCAAAATCGACGGGGTTAATTCTAAAGTACCTAGGTAAATATGATAACCACAGGTATCTGCCAACTCGCATCCATGGCGCATCATAGCGATATATCACGCACAGAGCATATGGTGAAACGTAGCCACTACCTAGGTCCCATATCATATAAATATAAATATATATATATATATATATATATGACTATGTGTATATGTATATGATCTAATATGTACTGTAGATAGCTGGCACCAACATCATCATCATCATCATCACCACCACCACAGCCATCGTTTATGCGGTCTGTGGCCTGTAGGCGCCTCAAAAGCTTAACGCGTTCGTTAACAAAGTTGTTATTTGTCTATCTGTCTGTCTGTCTGTCTGTTTGTCAACTCCAGGCGAGCCCCACGAAAGAGGGTCCCCGGACCATGATCACTCGACTAACATATCATGCCTATACCGGCTTAGGCCGTCCTGATCAGACCACAGGACCATATTCGCTACGATGGTGGATAATCGCGTCACTCGCTGGGCGAAGGTGGACGGACCATGATCACGCCGCGAGATACTGTAGGTACCGAAACCCGGTGACGGACGGGGTGAGGAAGAGGGGGGAGAGGAGGGATGATCCCTACTTCGCTCGATAGATCCTGGCAGCTACCGATAGATAGCCGATTAGCGATAACTACCTAGCTAGGTAGGTGCTTGGTTGCGGGTATGTAAACATGTAATTAATATACCTAGATCAAGTGCCTGCTCTCTGGCAAAGTAGGTGGTGAGCTGGTGGCATGTCTGTTGTATGATACGTAGTCTGGTGGTGTATGCACTAGGTACTATCTATATATTCACAATACAAAGTCCGCGCATGCAGCACTAAAGAGTTCATGGTGTGCGTCTGGTTTCGGTAGTTGAGGAGGATCTGCAAACATGCAGCGCGCCCAGCCGATAATCCTGGTGTCTAATCCACATGTTAAGCCCTTCCAGGCAAGCCGGCGCTGGCGACGCATCTCGTCTACCGACCTATCCACTGGTCTAGGTTAGATAGATAGATAGTATGTAAGTACGCACATAGGTCCTCTAGGCTCAACTAGATATACTATGTAGTATATGACAGGTATTTTTCTAATATAGGTAGTGTGAGCACACGACCACCTTGGGTAAATAAATACCTCTCGTTCGAGGCTCTCCTAAGAATCCCCTGTTATACATAAGCGCCGGCTACATACTATGTACATACACAGAGAGCTATCCATAGTTATGCGGTGTTTTCATGAACGAGCGAGATCGCGAGCAGACCGCATGAATGAAACCCGTTACCGCCCTCTCCGGCTTTGTCTACTTACTTACATACTCTACCTACGCGTCTTCGCTGATTATATAGGTACTTACCAATAATATGAACTACTAGACTAAACTATAGGTACAGGATATAGCAAAAGCAGAGCAGCGGTAAGCAGCAAACGTAGGCAAGAAACAGCGCCACGTTCTCACCATCTTGCGCCTCGTTGCGTTGCGACCCTACGCCTAACTTGGCGCTTGGCTTCCGCCCTGCATCTGTCGGTATTTTAATCTCCTCTAATTTTATCCAACCAACGAAAGAAAAAAAAAAAAAAACGAAAATACCCTAGTAGGTAGTATAGAGCGAAAGAAGAGAAGAAGAAGAAAAAGGCAAGAAAAGGAGCACAGGTCATCATCTCACTGGTAAGCTTACCTACTGTAGTATCGTCAACTTTTAAATAACCACAGCCTACCGACTTATTAGTTATTTACATATATGCATAAGGCGTAGGAGGTAGGCAGGCGGGCGGGTAGGCGATGTCATCACCATTAGGTATGGTGATGCTACCTACTATGCATATCCCAGAATACCGACTGACTCATGATGTATGTGACATCCCCGGATTGGACTGGGTTGGGTTGGGTTGGATTGGATTCTGGCCTGGGCGACTGACCGATTGGGCACAAGGGGAGTAGTTTCATATCGTAAATATCACATCCCAGGTATTCCCGACCCCCCTCTGCACGCTAATGCAACCCTCATGCGGGCGTGTCTCTCTGCCTCTGTGTCTGTGTCTTTTGCTTTTGCTGTTGCTTTTCTTATTTTTTGGATGTTGCCCGTTTAAGCTTTTTATTCCAAGTATCGATTCGGCATAGATCTACACCTCGGGGTCCCATCCGACGCTTGTCCACTTCATAGAAAAAGAGGGCTGCTCCCCGTCGCCTCCCACGCAGATCCTACGTAGTTATAGTAATAGCAGTAGTAGTTGTTGTTGTTGTTGCTATTGTCCCTCGAGAAAATCTTCAAATTCTACTTTGTGAAACCTACTTCTTGTTTGCCGTCTAATAACCCTATCCCAGCCCCGAGGTTCTCATAGCCGCCTTCTAATATCTATCTACTGTTTGTTGAATCTGCTAGCAAACCAAGACAGAGCGCGAAGTGACTATTCGCGCTCCAAATACGAACGCCAAGGTCTAGCTCACAAGCGTCACTGCTTTATCTAGTCACCGGATTCCACGTTCGCGACTTCGGGGGTAGTCTGGGCCCAGCCTAATCTCATAGACACCTATCTACTACTATCTACTACTATACACAATGATCGACGACATCGATGCTATTACGCCCTGCCCTGTCGGGCCCGCAGCGTCGGCAGAGACGATGAGCCCGATGGACGGCCTCCGAACCACTAGATCCGCCTCCCCGAGTTCCTTCCGTTCGTCGCTTGACGTGAGCCGGCGGAGGGCGTCGGTCAAGGCACTGGAGGAGGGGACGGACGGTGACCCAGAGCGGCTCTGGATGCGGAGTGAGTAGATCTCGGAGTTATTTTCTTCCTGTTATGGCTACTTTTTGAGCAGAATATTTCCTTTTTAGGCCAATACAGTGCCTAGAAGCTTCTAAAGTCCTCATAAATCCATTCAGAATAGTAATAACTGACTCCGAGTGCTCTAGTGCTTGCTCTCCAGCGCAAATTCGGTTGCTACAACTCGGCCCGCATGAGTGCAGCGCTCAGCTCTAAGAACGTGAGCATACTGCGGCGTAAGTCCACCCTGTCCATATATAGATCCCTTGGCCAGGAAACGGACGGCGATGACTGACTAACGTGGTGGCCCGTAGCTTCGAAAGCATGCTTGGACTTGCTCAATGAGAACATGGCCATATTACCTGATTCAGTCATATCTTGGCTGCGGCCGGACGAATAGCGCACCGAGCGACTGAGCGCTGATTTTGATGCTTTTTGGGTCGTCTGGCGTTGTTCGGCTCTTTGTCTTTTCTCAAAAGCTGGAGGCGAAAGGGGTTGCGGGGCGGTCTGATAATACGAAGGGGGGCCACGCACCCAAGGGGAAACGGGATGACGGCCAGCATGATTATGATACCCCCTAGATTGGAGTTCGGAAATTGGAGTGAAGCCCTTGTTCGTCTTCTTGACTTGGGCTGTATCTCATTGTACCTAGTTATTATGCGAACTCTCAGCTTCGCTTAAATTGATCGCTGTCGATGAATATTTCACGAGTCGGCCAGGCGGATCCAACCTGTGACGCGCAAGGACTTCGCCCATCCGTGTCATGGACTGACACTCGAGAGACTGGCGAGCGCATGATCTAGGACTTTCTTGCACTGTCCTCTATAGAGCAGAGCCAGCTCCTGGTTGCTATTCGTTGGCTCGTAAGGCGGGTCATGGAGTTCGATCTCTTCCAGGTCCATGGTGAGTTTGGTTCCTAAAGAGTCAACAATCTCTTCCAGGCGTCCTTGGGGAATTCTGCCTTGCAGGATCTCTGGTAGACGGATATCACAAGTTTCGTTGTTGCGCCGTGTGATGGACTCGTAAAGAGCAGCGATAAGAGAGTCTTGGAAGTGAGAGAAACAAGGCAGGCAAGAGAAATGGTCCGGGTCCAGCAGTCTCGATCGCCCTATCACCGAGCTCAGGTGAGCAAATGGCCGCAGAGCCACGATGTGCGACGCATGGAGGTCACCGGCCGCGGGGTCTGCCTTGGTCTTGATATGCACGTAGTCATTATGGAAGCCTTCGCCTTCCGGGAGGATAAAACCATAGCCGAGAAGCAGCTCGGCGTTTGTCTTCATGCCGTAGTTGTTGAAAACCTGCTGCCCCGCCGCATAGGGCTGGCCAGAACGCAGCGTGCAGGTGCGCGAGCCCTCATCAGTCACCCAAGAAGTCTTGGCGAGCGGCGAGTGGTTGCCAACATCGAAGAGAGGCAGGAGGATGGAGAAATCGTCAGTCTTGCACGGCAGAGAGAGCGACTCTGCGTCGGGGATGATGAGGGAGGGCCGAAAGCTTCTCGTGGTGAAGATGCAGTACGCCCAGTAATAGAGCGGCCGTGTATACGCGAACTGGAGTTTCTCGGGCAGAAACTTGATGGCCTGCTTGTATTCCCTCTTCAGGGACGACCGGATCTCCTGCACGGCCACGTGGGCGTTGGTGCCGCGGAGGAATTCCACGTCACCTGCGGGCCACACGACAGGCAGCATGCCGGCCATGTGCTCAGGTGGAGGCAGGGTCCTGATGTACGGCGACCAGGGCGACTCGTCTCGACGGAGATATTCCTGCATGAGGAAGAAGCGGCCGATGACATGAGGCGGCACGTTCCTCAGAAACTCGGCCGGGAAGCGGGTCTCCTCGTCTGGCACCGGGATGGCGAGAGGTAACGCCGCAGCGATGCTCGGGTGACCGGCTACGGCGTTGAGGAACGAGAGCGAGCAGGACAGCGGCAGGCAGACGATATCGTCGTCCACGCCCAGCACGCCCGCGTCCTTGACTCGGAAAGAACCCTTGGTCACCTCGTCGTGATAGACCTCAACCGCAGGATGGAGCCGTCCGCCCGCAGCTTCGACCCACCGGACGAGGGCCTGGTATCGCTCTGCTAGACTTGCCATCTCGGTTCTGGGCTGGGGGATCTGTGAGACGAAGAACCAAGCCAACTACCTAGTACCTATGTAAGTAAACTAGTTGTACGCGCGCACGTACCGAGTATGTTTATTATTGGTTGTGTTCCGGCGGGTACAGCAGTACTTGGAGGGTTAAGCCAAGTCCGTGTGCATCAAATCAAGCCTGTGGAAATATCTAGGCCCTACAACTCATTGTCTCCTTCGATCTAGACCCTTTATTTCAGTTAACAGGTATCTAACGAGTTTGACCTAAGTACTTACCTTTCCAAGCTAAGAGGTAAGTAAGCAAGCTCTTTTTTATACGCTAATTATCTCGTTAAACATGTATTACATAAGCGAGCACATGCCATTCCGGCTTTGGCTCCTGGAGATGTCCCACATGGCCTCCGTTGCAGTCGAAGCTCGATACGGAACGGAGGCAGCATTTCCTTCCGGAATCGATGGTTCACCGCCAAGTATCAGGCCATCACATTCCTTAATCATGTATATTTCACCACAAGGCGCGAATCCAAGAGAGAGCCCGGTGATACTCGGCGGCCGTCGCTGCCGCTCTGATCACCGAGGATTGATGATGTGTTTCGAGTTCCTCGGCGTCTGTCCGGAACACATTCCAGCCTTTACAAGCGAGGGTTACGGGGACAAGCGAGGCGCACGGCTTATATGAGGTGCTCTAAGCGAAGGGATCGTGGTTCGAGCGGAGCGCTAAACACACCGGGGCCCGCGTGAACTAGGTAGCTGATACCTAACCGACAACATCTGGGACGATGTCCAACATTGGAATGGGAATCCGAAGAGAAGCGTCCGCTTACTGGTGGTGTGCTTGGCCCCTCTGATTCCACCAGTGTCATCCACAGGTAAGGGTCTCGTGGTTGGTCTAAGGGCCTCTTGGTCATCGCGCACCGGGCACCAACCTTTACCTATCATTGCTGGGACATACGCGTCCATACCATCTAGAAAGGAGCTTAAATATGAAGACGATTTCCAGAATGCATCGTTGCTTGCTCTTGTGCCAGGACTATTCAAGTCGCTTGCCTCTAGCCCATCAACTTCACAGCCGATTCACAAGGTTTAGCACTCGTCTTGATCCCCTGGCGGCCGATATTAATACACCGCTCGACCGATAGCGAGGATGGGCCTCAAGTCCGTCATACTCGCCGCCACATGCGCTGCGGTAGTCCGGGCCCATGGCCTGGTGTCCGGTTTCGTAACCGACGGCACCTGGAACCAGGGTTTCATCCTCGATTATTATTATCAGCTTGTAAACGGGGGTACGCTGCCTAATATCGGCGCTTGGTACGCAGAGAACTTGGATAATGGGTTTATAGAGCCTTATAAATACAATACCTCTGATATCAACTGCCATAAGAACGCCAGGCCCGGCAGTCGTACGATAAGCGTCAAGGCTGGCGGCACCATCGAGTTCCAGTGGACACTATGGCCACATGACATCGGTCCCGTCCTCACATACGTCGCAGACTGCAAGGGCGACTGTTCCACCGTCGACAAGACGACTTTGCTCTGGGTCAAGATCGACGAGGAGGGCTGGGACGCAAGCACTAAGCTTTGGGCTTCGGGGAAACTCATCGCCAACAATAGCACGTGGACGACTACAATCCCATCGACACTCGCCCCTGGAAATTATGTTTTCCGCCACGAGAGTACCAGAACCAAATCCCCTTTCAACTTCATATCTCACTTCTTTTCATGGATAGCCGAATACCGTCCAGCCCAATCCCGGAATAGATGAACTTTCCATGCCTCTAAATTTTCCTGCTTCTATCGCGCTTGGATCCACGCATACTAACTCGAGTTTTTTGCAGTCATCGCCCTACACGGGGGTTCCTCTCTAGGTAAGTGGATTCCGGTTCCTTTCAGCCTCTTGTTAGCAAGAATTCCATGTCACGATCTCTATTCTGCTTGTACAGGAATCGCCAAGGTCATTACTGTGTAAGCTACAGACTCACTACTAACTCATACTTTCAGACGGCGCACAGAGTTACCCACAATGTTTTAATATAGCTATTACTGGCTCAGGAACTGATAAGCCTGCGGGAACGTTAGGTGTCAACCTTTATAAACCTAATGATGCGTATGTATTGTTCGGAATTGCCTTCCTATATCGGGCCGAGCCCAAGACAACAACAAAGTCTGCTTATCCGGACTCGGTTCTCAAACTTGGGAGTTTATGTTATCATAACCCCTTTAAGATATCGGTTTCCGAACTGCTCAATATTTGCTAATTTCTGGTGCAATAGTGGTATCCTGTTCAATCCTTACATTAATTTCTCAACCTACACAATTCCTGGTCCTTCCCTATATCGCCCAGGCTCGGGTCCAGGATCTTCATCCACGACGGCTACCACCACTTCGACCACCACCGCGAAGCCCACAACCTCGGCGACATTGGCTACGACTACGACGACTAAGGCGACTACGACTACGACTACGGCCACTAAAACGACTACAACCACAACGGCTTCGCCAACATCTACGGGGGTAGGCGCGCCCTTATATGGCCAATGGTGAGTTAACCCCCCTTAACAGATCCATGAATGAGAGTAGTCCCGCATGGTTCTTTCACTCTATTATACTTGTATGGGGGGTAGCTAATTGCGACATCGAATCACATAGTGGCGGTATCGGGTGGAGCGGCACAACCACATGCGCGCAAGGGGTCTGCACGTTCCTTAACGATTACTATTCGCAATGCGTCTAGACCTACGTGGTGAGCCCAATTAGTTCGTGAGATTCGAAGTCTGCAGAAGTGGTAGAACGGAGGGGGGTGGTGTGTCTACGCTGGGCTGATCTAGAGAGATGTGTAGACTCTAGACAGAACAATCTAGTCAACGTACGATATTCAACTGAGGAAAAGCCCATCAAGATACATTAGTATTAGTGGTAACGAGGCTTTACTGGACTTGTCTTGAACACCACGAGGCGTTAGAAGGCGAATCAAACTATTATCCAATAATCTACCGTGCGCCGTGACAGAGGATCGGAGCTTTGATGGGTTATGAGAATATACGTGAAGTCCTAGAGAGCGCTGTCATATATTCTATCAGTATTTTTGAGCTGGGATTCTAAACAAGTTTGGCTCAAACGAGATATATCTAACTACGGGAATACACAAGAGGAGAGGAGGTGGCGGGCCAGATACGGGTCAAGCAAGTGGACGAGACCAATACAAGCCATTCTAGTACTAGATCAGGCACCACATTCGAGAGAGACCATTCTAAGGTTCTAAGGAAAGGGATATTTGGGAGGGGCAGGGCATTTACGAATCGTTGTAGGGCCATGCCTGTTCGTAATCGTTAGATAGCGGATATTCCTTGTCTTGCCTTGTATCATACCCATTTCATATCTTGGATCCCTTGTACTCTGCGTAGCATTCTTAATAGGATAGGTATTCTAGTTGAGTGTGGTAGTTGCATATTATCAAGGGCAATCTTTATGGATCGTTAGCAATGAGCCGAAGGCCTAAGCGTTAATACCGAAGAGTTGCAAAGTTGTAGTTATACGTAGCGAAGTGGATAGAGGATCTGTACTCTAGACTTCTCTCAACTTCTGCAACCTATTAAGGATTCGGTTGATGAAGTACAAGTCTATTGATTCTATGTCGCTAGCTAATTCCGCGCTTGAGCTTGCCTATTTGAAATTCCTTTCTACAAATTCACGTGCCTTACTGCAATACAAATAATGATACATAAAATGCGTATTCTATATCATTTGTTGAGCTTGAAAGTGATGTGTCCTGGGACATCGTCTACGTGTTATAAGTCGCCGAAATGGTAGGCTTCGAGCGTCTAGGGTCGAAAGGAAGCTTGGGGTTCGCGACATCTCTCTGCAACATGTTCGTAAGTCGAGAGAGTAACCGAAACCAATACCTCACGCTGGTTACAAGGATTTTGGTGAGATCCTACGGATCTTGGTTCTTCATGTCTTGGCGTTGATAATCGCCCTTGGCTGCTGGGGTTACCTGGCGTTTGTCGCCTGATGTTCCTCGGGGCCTGCAACAAGATAGAACGGACTTGGCGTGGGGTTGAATAGGTAGGTTAGTTAATCGAATCTGGCAATGTCGATTGTTCAGGTCACTAGGGAGGGGCAAGCTGGCTTTTGAGTTCGCTTACTCTCCGCGAGCCATCTCCCGTTGTGGCGCCGTCGTTGAATCTTACCGATGCCAGCCCCTCGCCTCCTATCCCCGATTTCTACCACCACGGCGCGATATCATCTTCGGTATAATTGTGATGAATAGTCTGCTCTGATGGTAGCGTATTGGCTAGAAACTGGGGGGTTTGGGGCGAAAACCACCCAATGCTCGCATTTTCTCTTGCTCATTTGTGACCGGATTTTAGTCTAAAGTGCGCTGGGAGGCATGCAAGGAGAGAATGAAAGTTGGCGATAATGATGTGATAAAGGTATGATCGAGACTAACGCTTGCATAGAGAACGACCTACGTAGAAGCAAGAGATGTACTCCGATGCTAAATTCTCGGTCTCGGCAATATTGATAAGTTATTGGTGACTGTGTAGGTTCGCCTTGTTCTAGCCTTGCTACGCCCCAAGACATCCTTGGATCTAAACGACACCTAACCGACGAGCGTACCTGGGCTTGCATAGATCGGAAACGCCACCTCCCCCCCTAGTAGCTAGCTAGGTAAGCTATAAGTTAGTTCACTGTTATGAATACTACGGTCATCTCTATGGGTAAATGTGGCGTTTAAACTAAGACGCGGGCTTCATTAACTTGCGCCATGCCGCTCGTGAGTAATCATGAATCACCCTACGTATGAGGTAGTGTAGGAACAGCCCTTGCGTCCAGCCATATAGCATAACTACAGCCTACCATGCCGAATGCATCCAAAAACATGCAGTAGCCCGGATCGAAGAGATCTGCCAATGCATGCCCACGTTGGATGTGGCTGGGTAGGATCGTGTCCTTGCGACGCATGTATAGTATTGCATTAGGTAACAACTGATCTATCCATTACCAAAAATGATAGGGCGCTCCTGAACCCATGCTAGTGAACTGACGAACTGGGACGCGTTGGGTAGCATTGCCCACCTTAGAATACTACGTATTACCTGTTATATGTTTGACGGCCTTATTATATGTGGACTCTACAACCAGTTGTAGGGAGACACCTAAAGCTTTAATCTACATCCTCATCGGGACCGACGAATATGTTTCCAAGGAGTTCATAAGCAGACCGAAGCGTGATCCGAGAGTTTCTCTGACCGAGTGGAGTCGGTCAGCAACAAACGCAGGGGATTATAGCCATATGCTCCTCGATGCCTGTTGGGCATGACTCCCTACTGTCCTATCACGAAGCGTGCGAATGCTTACTTACGTGGATGATATGCGTATACGCACCATGAGACACTCAAAACCTATCCATACTACAGTAAACACCACCCGATTTGTTCCTATAATTGTGATATCTCCGAAGTACCATTCGTCTCGGAATTCAAAAGCTTGAAAGACTGACTGATTGGTTGCTCTTCTTGGCGTGATGCGTGCCTACATACCTCTATATGTATGTATTCTCCGTACATATATACCCGTCAACACGGTGCGTTCTTTAATGGCCCCCTTAAGGCTACAGCGTACGTACATGCATACATACATACGTCGGACCTGTCCGTTCGATCCACTGTCGCGTGTTATCTGGATTTCTGGGGAGCGATATGCATCTCATTTTGGCCGCGTAGCCACGTGCTTTTTATTATTAGTTCGCCCACTATTCACTAGACACGACCTCGGTGCAAGTGACTTCACCGAAGTATTCGAATTGGAAGAAAACCTGTGCGCACGTACGCCCGTACCGTCGGAGGACCTGGAACAACGGCGTATCTAGGTACATATCATGTGCGTGATGATCACAATAGCAATAACGCATGTCGGTGGTAAGCCGAGCAGAAGCTGGGTGTATCCGATCTCTTATTGCATCTGCATATCACCGGCTGCGATCATGCTGACATACTTACGCAGAGGTCATCTGCGCAAGAACAGCGGAGGATCATTCGGCAATGGACCCGAGTTCAGTCACGTCAGCGTGAGAACTATGCCTACTTGGACCGAATTGAACCCCCGATCCGAACCATCATGGGTTTGGTAAGCCCAAGCGAGATGCGCCGGCTTATCCTGGGCACTGCCCAATCCGGAAGGTAGGCGGCGAAGTAAGCATCTGCCTCTTGACGGCATATACCTAGTGATAGTCTTCCTGGTAGACACGCTATGTAGGTACCTAAAACATGATATGGGAGGATCATGGAGGCATACATACATACATACATACATACATACATACGTAGGTGCTATATCGTCGGTCATGTCGTGCATGCTGTCATTTCGCCGAGTATTCCCCCTTGCCTACAACCGCGGGTCCCCACGCCTTTTGTCAAGTCACGGTTTCCCCAGAGACAAGCGAAGGCGAAGGAGAGCTCACCGCAGCATCTCGGGCCTGAATGACATGTCGCTCTTTTACATGAAGGGAAGACCGTACCTAGTCTTCGAATTCTGTTCTCTACTGAAATACTTACGGCTAACATTAGCGATCGTAACCCCGCTATTATCTACATACTTAAGGTAATATAAGACGGTGACCAGATGTATAGTGCCCAGTAGCACGATATATCATACATACTAATTAATTGGATGCTATTGATGACAAGAGACCCGGATGGATAAACGCATGGCATTGGTTTCTCGCATCATCCAGACCAAACTAAGATGTTCTCATGCAATGCAGTCAGCAGCGCGCAGTTACTATGTACGTGTGTATGCGTATCAACTTGTGGGCTTCGAGATGTGCGCCATGTTTGCCGATTTCGGCTGTTTGGAGCGGGTAGTAACCTTATTATGCAGCGCCGTTGACTTCGCAGCATCTGTTGTGTCCCACTGCCATCAAGTACGGGGTAGGTAGTGTTGATCGTATGCTAATCCGTCACAGGAAGAACGTGGGATGAAGGATCAACAAGGGAGCCTTCCACTTGGTGTATCTGCAGTGCCTATCCGGAGTCTATCAAAGGTTGGGGGAGGTAATCAATTGATTGATCGATTTGTAAAGCCATGGCACTATCTAGTCCCTAACCTACAACGGTAGTCCTCACGCCCTGATTAAGCACATACCCTTGATAAACAAACACGGCGGGGGCTGACAGATCTACAAGCCTCAAGGTTCTTATCAAATTGGGAAGAGATGAACCCCGGCTTCAAAACCCCCTCCCTTCCCCCCCCTGGACCATCCACGCGCTTTCACTGGTCAGAAACTGGTCGAACGTCAAGTATGACAGGTTCTATTCTCGTGTGTACACCATGACCGCGGCTTGGCATTGGAATATGCATTCGAGCTGACTTAGACGTGCCTGCGGGTTGGGCCGCCGCTAGAATACACGACGGCTTCTTTTTGCTTACACTATTTAGTCTGCCTTTGTTCACGGCTTAGGGAATCGTATGAAGAACAAAGCGGGGGAGGGGAAAAACAAAGAAAGAAAAGAAAGTAAGTATTGTATATAAATGCCAAGATTGTGTCATAACTCCGTGCACCATTTTGCTCGTACCCAACCATCACTAACACCTAAACCTCATGCCCAGTATGAAAATGAAGCCCTTTCGCCGTAACCAAGGTGACACTCGAGGGGTTTGCGCCCTTGGCAGTCTGGTGTCTGCCTTGTTGTATGTACTCTAATGATGACTATGATGAAAGGAAGTAACGGTCATATGTGTCTTATACGCCCCCGTTCATGGGAGTCATGACTCGGTGGCAATGTTCCGACGTTTAGGTATATCCTTGACTCCTCCGGATCATGTGTTCCCATGCTGGTAAAGGCCGTGGTCGGCAGTCAGCTGCAAGATGTTAGTGATTGCCTTCGATTCGGTAGTGGGAGTGTGAGGACAATGCGTATAGAGGAATACATACAACACACTTCGTCATTTCTATAGGCCGCATTAGAATGATGGCGTAGTCGAGAAGAAAAGACACAACAACGGCAGCAAGCACTTACCTCACTTCTAAATGTGTTACATTTGGTGGACAAGGCTTATACGTCCTCTCGTATTTAGGACACCATCTGAGAACAACAAAGCGACAGTGTTGGCAATTGTATTCAACCTATGCGTAAAGAGATTAGAGAAGATACATATCTCTCTGTTGTAGGGCTGATAAATAAATACCTACTTGGGTATAGTCACACATTTTGCCAACGGTGTTGCTTAGACAAGGCGGGTGAAAAGCGGCGGCCGCAACGGAGAACAGGATGCGTAGAAAAGATGCTGGAAGTTTAACTATAAGACGGGGGCATACTGTTGTTGGATAGGATTGCGATATGCTGTCCGGCTGGCGATATTGAACTACGCAAATATGTTTTTAGGATACGTAAATACTCAAGTTAGGATATAAGTAGACCACATGGGGAGGGCAGGCAGGGAGGAGGTCGTCGCGGACATATGGACTTATTTATCAAGTCTAGGTTGCTCTGCCTGTCACTTCTAGTACCTGCGCTACGGCATACACTACGAAGACCTCCCAAAGCTTTGGTTCGTAAGGCCGGGGTACCCTTGACAGCCTGGCTGTTGGGCCTTTTTTTTTTTTTTTTTGCGGAAACTTATGAGCTATGGTTGTGACACCTACTGCTGGGTATGCGCTAAGCTGGATGTGGGAGCCGTGCAGACAATGGTTATGCCTCATTAGGTATCGTTTCTCTCTCTCTCTTTTTTTCTCCGACATCTTATACAAGCCGATGAAGAATGACCAACTTCGTCGCGTAGGTACTCGGACAACGATTTTCACCATGCATGTTTTAATAGGCAGATATATGTATTGTATGTGCTTACAGCATAATTTGATTTATAGATGATCCTCCAAGTACCTACCACCTTCAGTCTCTCGGCAGACTCTGTCGTGCCAAATATCTATACATGCAATTTTCATTCATATCTTCTCCGGCCTAGCCTTACTATGTAATAGTACCTACCTAGCTATCCCTTTAACCACCGTTTCGGCACCAGTACTTTGCGGCCAGGGCAGTAAGCCAATCAAATCAATGGATAATGCGATACTTAGGTTGCCCCCCGGATCTCACCTATCTATACCCCTGCTAAATGTAACGCCTAGAACAGTAGTTACTAACTAAATACATATATATGCTAATAAAAGGCTGGTAATAATGCGTTTAGATGATGTAACTGATCTACACGAGGGGAATGTGGGACTAACAGGGAGTTGAACAAAGTACTGGTGCCGAAAAGGTGGTTAAAGGGATAGTGTCGAGAAGTGGGCGTGACAGGCTTCCTATCTAACCTAATACATGTAATTAGTGCTTAGTTAGTTAGGTAGGTAGTATGCAGGTGGATAGATACTGGGCATGACATCTGCACGAAGGTCGCATCGATGGCACTACCTGTATGTACGTGAGGTTGCTTCGCCGGGCCATTGCGTTGGGACGAAATCATTCCGCAAGGCCACAGCAAGAGCGCATCCACCTTAACCACTGCAACATATTACATAGTATACGACTAGGCACCTAAGTCCGGTCCATTGTGCAGCCGGGGCGTTCTGCCTACATACATCGGTCCAGCTGGGTACTGACTGAATAGAGAGGCGGCGTCTAGACTATACCATCTTGCTTAGTAACCACGGTATATATATACATGTGTCGAACGACGAGTCGATCATCTACAATTGGAAGTGTAAGGATGCATGCTTTCCTTATGTCCATGCCTTCCCGCGTAAAATACTTGCGTATGGTAGATTATGGTGTAACTAGTTGCGCTGTTCCTGCGTCTTGTTGCTCGATCACAGGCGGACGTATTCTGTACTACCTGACATGTATACTCTAAGATGCCGGTTTCACCCAAACTTCACGTATACCTGTTACAGTAATACATAGGTACTTACTTACTTCATACCTACCTAGCTACAAAGAGGTCACCCACTCAAGCTCGATCCCGTCGCCATGGCACTGCGTACATATGGAGGGGCCTGACAACCCGACCAGTACCCCCCTCCCCCCACATAACCTTGGGCCCTTAGAATAGCCAATAAAAATCAAGGGCACTGCCCCACCCCACCAGCGCTAGTATAATTAGAATTTTTATAAATTTATAGCTAATTAATTAATAATCGATTAATAATTAAATAAAAAATAAATTTTGAATATAAAATATATTATAAAATATTTAATATATAATATTTATATAAAAATAATAATTATAATAATAATATAATATAATAAAAATTAAAATTTTAATTTTTAAAAATATTTTATTAAAATAATTTTAATTAATTAATAATTAATTATTAATTAATTATTAATTAATTATTATTTAATTATTATTTATTTTATAAAATATTTTTAAAATATTTTTTTAATTATTATTATTATTATATTATTATTATTTATTAATAAAAATAATATTTTAAAATTTTAATAATTAATTTATATTTTAATTTTTTAACTTTATATAAATTTTTATAAAAATAATTAAATAATAATCGAATAATAATCGATTAATAATTAAATAACAGTTATACTTTTTTAAATTACCTGACCAGTACTAGCGTTTTAGCGCTGTTGATCGCATCCACTCTGCTGACCTGATTTGGGTGGTGGTAGGTTGATCAAGGGGGGGTACTGGTCAGGTTGTGTGGGTACTCTACATATGGCAGATCTGGCTCACCTTGCCTGCCGCTACCGCTGCCAAATAACGATGTGCCAGCTCTTCTAGAAATTCTAGAAGTGCTAGTCCGGACACGAGGCGGGCTAACAGTACTAGACTGGCACTGAAATTTCGGGCCAATTTTCTGCATTGTTGTCTCTATCTCTTACTTACTTGTATATAGACTGCCGAGAGTAGTACAACGCTAGATGCGCTAAAACTACCTAGGTAGCTTGAACGGAACTCACATCGATTTTCCTTTTTTTTTTTTTTTTTTCTTCTCCCTGGAATTAATGAGTTAAAGTCTTGCCTGCCTATTTCCTTTTTTTTCCCCTCTCAATTCCGCTAACGCCCTGCTTTCTTGTTGTTTGTTCTCTTTCTTTTCCCCCCCTTGCCTTCTAGCATTAATATTACGTACTTAGGCATATGACCTTGTTCTAGAAGAAGAGACCTATCCGAACGCCTAACCGGGCTTGGCAACAGTTCTGGTACGTACGTAGTACATACATACACCAGGTAGATACTTGTGTATAGCATTACGCCATCGTATCTGGACTATGTTACAAACTAACAAGCTACTTGGATTAACCTTGATGATGCTGTCAGCTACCTAGCTATGATTGACCAATCCACGAGCATGAAGCTTAGAGACGGACTGCGGAACCTCTCCTGTATTCACTTATTGCCTGACTACTAAGTAGTTTAAAATACACTACATAGTCTTGGCTGCCCTAATAGGCATACGGTTCCGCCCTGTGACGCGTGCCGTCCTGCCGACACTTTAAGCCGATGCCCACCACGTGTTTGACAGGTTCTGGCTAGCCCTTAGCCCTACGTACCTACTTGATGATCAATGCGTTAAGGGCTTCAGAGCGTGCGCTTAGATCACTAAGCTTCACCTCTCACTTACCATAGTAGCTCCTTGAACAACGCCTGATAACTCACTTACGCACCTGATAACTTAACCTACATGTAGGTACGTAGGTAGAGATGTAAGAGCATACAATGCCATAGTGTACATCGGAAATCCCTTCTGTTTCAATGTTCCCTTCTAAGAATGATGGATATTTTGATAGATAGTCCTCACCTAGTTACGTGCATACAGCATACCCTCCCTACATTATGTGTGGCTGTTTCAAACGGGCTCGTACCTGTATGGAACAGGCTAGGTATAGGCAGGTTAGCTGCCACTAGTTAATCAGCCCGTGATATCATTCAGCCCCATATGATTTATCGATCGCATGCAAGTCAGGCCACGGTGCCTACCATGATACCGTGATAGGTGCGCTCCAAGTACGTTCATACACGTAGAGCTAAATCTACTAGGTATTAACTATCAAAAGGAGGGTTCAATAAGTGTTTTGCTTGGCGTAAAGCACCGGTCAGAGTCACAGCGTCGGATGGAGAACAGATCCGTATTAGAAAGGACGAAATCGAATGATTATACATACTAGTCTAATAGTATGAATGGTAAAGCTAGATTAAACGTGGGAAATGACCGAGAAAGAAGAGAAAAAAAAAAAAAAAAAAAAAAAAAAAAAAAAAAAAAAAAAAAAAAAGATCGACGAAAATCACATCATTGCACCATAACACGGTGGATGATTCGCTTTACATAGTATGTTCTATCTACGGTCCTTGATGCATATAGTACCTAAAGGAGGTAAGTACTAGTTAGGATATGTACCTAGATCTCGAGCTCGACCTCCTCGGACGCAGGTGTAGCTGAGCAGGTCAGCACCGTTCCATCGGCCTGCACTCCACCTGAAACCGAGCCGCATGTCAGCTTTGTCGCGCAGCTCCCGCACTAGAACACTCCGAGTCAGTTATTACCATTTCGAGTGAGTTTACGAGGGCTTTAGAAGCTCCCGGACACCGTGTTGGCCTGAAAAGGAAAGCTTCTGCTTGAAAAGTACCCGGAACACGAAAGAAAACAGCTCCGAGGATTACTTACGGCGCCGGCGCGACAGCCGTAGTCTGGAGCCAGCCCCAGCGACTCGGCCAACTCCAGCAGCGACACGGGCTTCTCCTTGGTCCACGTTGCCGACACCTGGGACTTTGAGAAGCGCACTTGGGCCCGCTCCACGTCGCCCAGCGCCTTACCCGAGGCCGAGAAGCATTCGCTGCGGATCAGGGGCGCCGCGAACCCCAGGTCCCTCAGCCATCCTCGCATGGACGCCTCGAAATCGGGTGGGCCGCAGATCGACGCAATGCTAAGCGTGCCCTCCGACTGCATTGTGCCACTGCCCAGGGGCTCCCACATGAAGGGTGTGCCGATAATCTCCCTGATAGCTTCCATATCCGGCCGGCCCGGACGGTCGTAGTCCACTCCCTGGACGTCGGACGGTCTTGGCTTGGTGAAGAATATGACTTTGGTGAATGTCCTGTTCTCGAAACGGGGAATCTCCTTCTGGAACGGAAAATTCTCCCCATCTTTGGCGACATGTATCCAGACGGCTGGCTGCGTCTGCAGATTCGAGTGTGTGTCGTGCGCCTTCATCATGGCGAGGACCGGTGTGATACCAATCCCAGCAGAGATATAGACGAGTCGCATGACGGACGTGCGGTCGAGCGTGAACCTCCCCGCTGGCGAGCGGGCCGAAACCACTGTATTCAAGGTGCAGCCGTTGTGCATCCAACCGGAGGCCATTCCGGCCCTTTTGATGCTAATACGATAATAAGAAGGCTCTTCTCCGCCGTCCCAGTCGGAAATCGTCCAGCTTCGAGTCGTGCCGTCGGGGAGGCGTACGGTAAGGAATTGCCCCGGTAAGTAGTTCGCCAGCGGTCGCCCGTCCACGGCACTGAGATAAAACGACTTAATACCGCCTCCCTCGTCGGCGATACGGCACACGCGTAGGTCACGGAAGCTCTTCCATGCGTTTCGGCCTTCCCTAAGCTTGTCGTCCATGGTTGTTATCTTCCTCAGGAGCAACCATTTGTTCATGCGCATGACCATCTCATGGTTGATGAGCAAGTTGATCGTGTCCCTCGTCTTGAGCGAGTTATCGAATGCAAGCTGAGTGATGCAGGCGATGTTCAAACGGTCACCGGAAAAGCTCTCGTAGGATACTTGGTCCCCGGGGTGAACTCGGCCACCTGTCAAGACCCTGAAGTATGCACCCACGCGACCGCTAGTCGCGAGCGTCGGTAGCCATGAGTCCTTTTGACCACATCGCCATGACAGCTTCGAACACGGAACACGAGCACCACTTTCAACGTCAGGAGTTAGAAATCACCTTCTCTGATGAGAAACCCATAGGGGCTCGGGGAAGGGGTAGTGTTATCCGATAGCCCCCTCAGACATGGGACTGGGTCGGCCAAGGGATTTGGACTCCCAATAGCGGTCGGATGAAGGAAGAACGAAAGTATTTCCTGATATTACTCACCACACCTGTAGTCGAACCGTCCCCCCTATTTTCCAAATGTCTCCAATGTAGATTTCATCCTCAAGCCGCACTTTATCCTTAAAACGGACTACACCACATGGATTCAGTACTGATACAATAGGGAGCAGTACCAGCCACAAAGATTTAGAAGGCGCAGATGTATCAGGCAGGTTATACGTGCCACTGGCGGCGACAGAGACGAGGAACGGATAACAGATGATGGCTTACGGGTTAAGTTTTCTCCCCAATGACACCACCCCCAGGAAGATCGGTCGACGCCAAGCTCGTCGCACCAATAGTCATAGTGCTCCGCGAAACAGACATATACAGGGCCATCGTGTACGGCGGGTCTATTGTCGAGAACACCGGACTCGTTGATTTCAATATAATCCGAGGGCGCGGTCAAGGCGTCGCGGACGATGGCCGTGTACATCTTAATGCCGTTGACATCATGGAATCTCGGCTGCGAAGAACTCACAGCAACAACTTCCATCGTAAGAGCCTGGGGCGTGTGTGCTTTGGATTTTCCTCCTCAGAATGTTTCCTTCTGGCTGAAGCAGTATCAGGCCGAGATAGGTTGAAATACTCGCTCCCGACACAAGTCCGCAATGCAATGCAATGCCCGAGAACCAGCCGCCCCCGAACTATCCCGTTCGGGCTCGGGTCGGGAGACGATCTTCGGGCTTTAGGGTTATGTCTCACCCGATCTATTACTCCCACTAAGTGCGGGTGAGTTGGATGTCTCAACCGACCCAAGGTAACAATCATTTTCCTTGGCGAATTAGACGCCTGGTCGTGCAATAGTAGGGCGATCGATCTACATTCGACTAGGATGTTGCTTATGCAAGGCGGTACTCGATTATAGTCTTGCATATCCGTCCTTGGCCGCCCGTACTAGTGTTCAGCTCTTCTGCAATGTTCAGCTGGTCCCTTGCTCGCATTAATATTCTAGTTGTGATAAATTCACAGTACAACTCGTATGTGACGCCTCACGGACAAACTAGATTTCTTTTTCAAGATCAAGAAGATCAAGAACACATGCTAGAGATTGCCAACTGTTTTATTTGACTATTTAGGATTAGCATTTGAAGGGTGAATAAAAGTAACTCGCACCTACAAGCCAACCACGGCTGATGCGTATCCGCGCCAAAGCCGGCCCCTGCGCCGACCAAGGTGGTTGGTGTAGCCATAGACGTAAGCGTTAAGAGTCGTTTCATGAACCGTATCAATATGCCTAAAGAGAAATCTCCTGGAACAACTTTTGCGCCGATGTCTCCTCCATGGAAGCATTGTACCGTGAGTCGCGTCGACTTTTCGATAGCCCCTTGTCCATGTCAGACCGCCCAAGCCACAGCATCCGATCCGCGAGAATATGCTACATAACGATCTATATACAGTGATATTTTCTTTCATACAAAATGTAGTCAGCATATAGTACATCCGTGTTCTATTTCCTTCCCAGGTGACAATCCCCGATATTAGGTGGTCCAAGCATAAACCCGCCACATCCAGCGATCTTGTAAGATGAAGATAGGCTGGAGAATTAAGCAATACCATTGCATTACTCCCAATCTTTGAGTACCCTCCACTGGTCTCCGAACTTCAGTCCGGCCCCGTCAATCAAGTTGCAGTCGCCGTGTCCCCATTTGCGACGATAGACCTCCTTCCCAGCCTCGGTAAGGACATCCAGCGCCTCCGAGAAACCTGCACTATCATAGTAGAACGGCTCTCCCTGCCCGCCGTGCTGACCGCTCTGCCATGTGTTGCGCCCGCGGTCACCGTGCTTATAATGAAACATGGAGTCCGCCACACGGAGCAGGACCTTCCAGTATTCCACGGGGTCGTCCATCTCCTCTCTCGCTGCTAATCTTCCATCGCGCTCCTTGATCTCGTCCTCCTTCTTTGGCGGGGGCGGATTCGGGTCGGTGAATTTCGGCGTGACTTTTGGGTCACGGTATAGGGCGAGGAGGTCGTCTAGCGCGACCGAGGTGTCGGTGACGACGCCGCAGTTCGCGTCTTTCTGTGACCATTTGTTCATAGATAGCCGCGTGTATGTGTCGCAGTCAGTCATCTAGTACATAAAAAATCATGTTAGTTCAGCTTCTTAAGTCTTACTTTCTCGAAAATACCCGAGCTATGGCTGAGGTTATCCCAGAAATAAAGAAATACATACTACGGCAAATATTAGTACTCGAATATAACGGATTCTTCCAGAAATAAAGACCTCAGGAACTAGAACGACAGGGCTAAATACATACCGTAATATGGGATCAGTGTGTCCCATCCACCGATGTCCTCGAGCGCGAGAGGGTTTTGTAATGTGAGATGATCGTACGCGAAGAAGCGGAGGCCCCATCTGTCGTCCGTGGTTATGGTGCGATTCAACTCCTCGAGGCAGAGTGTGTAGAGGCTCTTGTATCCCGGTTCACCCGCCCGAGGCGTTAGGTTTTCGAAGCCATTCTCATGGCTGAGAGCGAGCACGTCCACTGTAGTGTCTGGGTTAGTGCTCTCTCATTTATACTCTACCGTGATTCGGTAAGTCTCATATGGCAACGCGATGCCGACCCGCATGAAACGCTTTTACCCATCGACAACGAAGTATAGCTGCGCCGTCGAGCGTTCGTAGAATACATAGTAAGAGGCTAGTAGTGGGACAAGATGGAACTTACTGTGACTCCAGAAATAGTACGGCCACTCACGCGTATAGGACAACGAGAGGAAGAAATTTTGGAGTTGCGCAAAGGACAGCAACACGGGCGTCTGTATAACCTGTACGCCGAGTTTTCCCAGAGCCGTATGATTCAGGAACCAAGGGTGCTGGAGGCTCAGCTGGCCACGCGCGTTGGCCTGCTGCATCCCCGTGTTCTCGACGACGTAGATCTGCTCCGGAGGCCAGCCAGCCGTGATATAGGACACGACGGCCTGCAGGAGCATCGGCCACGAGCGCGTGAAGCCGATTACGAGGGGCGGCGCTATGGGCACGCCGTATTTCTTCCAGCCATCCTTCTCCGGGACATTGTACGACGGGATAGGCGGTGGTGTTGACGTTGCTAGAGCCGGGAAGGGGTCCGAGATGGGCGGAGGCGTGTATGCGGACGCGGGCTTGTACTTGGGGTGCGGATGTTTCTCGTCGTCTTTGCTGCTCTCGGTGTAATGGGTTTTAAGCCTAGATATGGAGTCTTGAACTGTGCTGGTCCGAAGTGCTATGAGGACGATGATGCTGATGCTGAAGAGCAGGACGGTCGGGATGATAACCCGCCTCGAGCGTGGCGACAACATAGCGAATCTTTAGATACTACGAGGTCCTGGGATTCAGTGCTCACTACGAGTCCGACGAGTTGACCGGGACCTGTATAGCAAAGAAGGTGAGGTGGGTGGGTGGTCTACCTAGTCAGCACATTGGCCACCGACCAACTGCCTATCATAGAAAACCTAGTCTAGTCTCTTGTTGTCGTATCTCGTTTCGGTTTCCCCCGCCACGTCTGCCATAGAGTATATTTAGAGAAGACAGGGTGATGGCAGAGGAATTAAAGGCTGTGATGTTCCGACTATGTAGGGGTTCGGCGGCAGAGGAGACAACCTGGGGATAGGAGAGAGTCTATGCCCACAAAGCAGCTTAGGATGTGTCTCAAACAACAGTACCTATACTACACCATCCCATCTACATAGGTTACAGAACCACGTCTACATAGTAGTGCAAGGCCGGTATACGACGTGATCTCACGCTACACTCATTGGCGGATAGGCCTCGCTTCGGTTTTGCGGTATACATAGTACTTTCACCAATCCTCCCAATACCTCCTTACCTATCACCTATCGCCCTTCCGGCCGGAGCCCCTGACCCGGTAGAACCCAGGAATGCGACAGGTAAGGCTGTGCCGCTGCATGAGGCAAACGGGGGAATACGAAGTGACATCAACGACATGGGAAATTAGTAGAATGGTGAAACTTGGCCCCTTTGGGTGGTTATCTCGCGCATTCTGCAGGAGACTTGGAAAAAGAACTTAGGCAGCAGAATAAAATAAAATCGATGATGACGGTGGAGACGGGTGTTTTACAGTAGGTAGTGGGAGGCAGGGAGGGCATACCGCATGTATGTAGGGATGTAATGTATGTATACCTATGCTGCTACATACATACATATATTGCATGCATGTAAGTCGAGTGGCTGAAGCTCGTGGGATCATGCGAATGTCCAGAGCTGGCCCTTTTCCCTTCTACATACTTCCCAATACGCCGTAATGTTGTGAATAGTCACATCGAAGAGTCGCGCCTCAGGCTATCTAACCGATTAACGATGAATAAAGTAAGCAACTTGCCTAGAGAAGAGACGTTCGACCACACGTATCCATTCTACACGTAAATTCCCGGTTGTCTACCTAGATCAGACGTAGGAAGCACGAGGCTTGCTTTCTTCTGCCCAAAATAGATCTCATGTCTATCTGCGCGATTTGGCCTGGGGAGATAAGTTTGGGTCCGATACGACACGACGTGTGAAAGGTCGGTTGATGGTGTTGCGCTGTGCTGTGCTGCATAATATGTGGTGACATAGCATCATCCATGCTCCCTGTCCTATTGTAGGTGTCATTCACAACCCAACCTACTACCTACCTAATCTTCCTACTTGTAAGTTACTGGTGTGATGTAAGCAGGCTGTTTCCGCCGGCCGGCCGCAGGACAGTTCTCGTATCCTACCTATAGTTAATATCTACTTGTAATACCACCTACCTACTTGTATGTACCTATGTATGTTGCAATGGAACGGTAGATAGGAGCGCTCACAAACAGCGAATCCAATTGATTGATTCACTACCGCGCATGAGATTACCTCATCACTTGGGAATCCACCTCCGGCATACCAGATTGATTGGTAGATAGTCTATGCCCTCGGTTAGGTAAATAGTTTTGTTTTACCTGTGTTTGTTTCACTACGGGCGCTTAATAGCACCCACTGCTAGATCCGGTTATCGAGAACTTTGACCTACGTATGGTGGATATAAGAGACAGTCCGCAGGGAATAAGCCGCCTTACTTTGGATTCCGCCCCACTGACAAAACAGATCGGTCAAGATGGCGTCAAGACTGCATCACCACTTGATTGCATGCATGCATGACGACCCGAAGCTTTCTGCTGCAGCAAAGATGCCCTGGGGCTAAATAGGTATGGTATTCCGGGGCATTCGTTGAGCACATAGCAGCGCTCAACAAATGCCACCAGAGTCTTACAGTCGCCCACCTGTCGTCCAAACAAGAATCAACCATCTTATCTACCTATCCGCTGTTTTGAATATATGCATTTATATAAATGTCTTACCGATTATTCATTCGTGCCGTCATATGTCCATATTTAAGCCGGGGTAACGCTCACTAGACAGCCGTACGTCATCGATAAGTTGATTCCCAACTTCTGGATTGGCGGCCGGTCGTCTCGTCGCTCGATGGCCCTGAACGCCTGCAGTAGGCGGAATATGATCAAGGCCATCTGCGCGAGTGCGAACTGCTGTCCGATGCAGATGCGCGGGCCCGCGTTAAACGGGAGGTACTCATACCTAAGGAGAAGAGCATCGAGTTAGTTAGTTAGCAAGCGAGCCAGGTAGGTTTGTCAGATGTTTACTACTACTGAGAAGCCCGATGGAAGAGTCGCTCTTCGAAAATAAATGAGCAAAAGATGAAAAATGAAATGAAGAGAGAAGGCAACATAAAAAAAGATAATAAAAAAAAAAGGAAAGGAAAGGAAAGGAAAAGAAAACACCACTCACGTAACCCTCAAGTCCTCCCACCTCTCCGGCCGAAACTCCTCAGCATCCTCGCCAAAGATATCTTTCCTCCGATGCATGACCCAGACCAAGTATCTGAAACTCATACCCTTCTGAACAAAGACTGGCTCGCTACCGTCCAGGCCGCCGCCCCTCGGCAACACCGTGTCGCGGACGGCCTCCCTCTGATTCGAAGCAACAGGCGGGTTAAGGCGCAGCGCCTCCTTGATCACCCAGTTCAGGTACCTCATATTCCGCAGGTCCTCCCAGGTCGGGTTTTCGCGGCCAAGCTCGGCGATCTCTTGGCGAATGGTCGCTACTACATCAGGACGGCGCGAGAGCTCGAAGAACAGGTAGGATAACACGCTCGTCGTCGTGTCGCGGCCCGCCGTGAAGATGCTGAGGACTATCAGAGATGGCGTCAGCAATGGCCATTTCGGGCTAGGGCTAACATCGGAGACGGGAACGCTAATTCTCGTTACGAGATCTTGTTTCAATTGCTGCCTGGAGCTGGCGTGGGGTGGAAATAACTCAAATACACGTGTGGAAAAGAAAGTCACAAAAGGAAAAACTGAAAAGAAAAGAAAAAAAAAAAAAAAAAAAGGAGGGGGGTTTTGAAATGGGACAAACTCACGATGGTCACCAATCACCTCATCCGATTCGCCGGATTTCAGAAGCTCGTCCAGAAAAACATACTTCTCGGCATCGTCGCGCTGCGTATTCTTATCGACACGCTTCGCCCTGACATCCTTCACAAATCGGCCGACAAAGGCTCGCATGAAGCCCGCGTACTTGGTGAGGTCCCGGTCGGGCCGAAGCACTAGAACACTCGGAGTCAGTTATCACCTTTTCGAGTGAATTTACGAGGACTTTAGAAGCTTCTAGACACGATGTTGGCCTAAAAGGGAAAGCTTCTACTTTAAAAGTAGCTGGAACAAGAAGAAAACAACCCCGAGAACTACTCACAGGTAAGCCAGCCAAGACGGGCGCGGTAGGCAATCTTGTGCATGGAAGCGTCGAAGTAGGCGCCGAAGGTGTGGCTGTCCTGGGGCGCGGCACCGAGCAGATCGGTCGTCTGGCCGAACATGAAGTCGGAGATGCTGTCGGTGGTCATCATAGAGAACATGGCCTGCAAGTCAACAACAGTGCCGTCGGTCGGGATACGCGCGATGAGCCTGCCCACGTGGCGGTCCACGCACGCGAGGTCCGAGATCTGGTCTCGGACGAATGCAGGCCGCAAGATGGCGCGCGAGTGCTGCCATTCGGCGCCGTTGGTGGTGAAGATGGAGTCTGTGAGATTTGTTAGTTGGTTACACACAAACATAGTTTATCATCTTGTACACGTGTGCGGATATAAGGCAGTGTGAAGTGTGAAATAGCTCCGCCGTCGTAATCATGAATTCTGCATACTCGGCATTCTCACCCGCTACCTTCAACCCAAGTATAATGAAGTCATAAAAGGCTCTCATCATCCTAGAAGCTACACTGCTGTGACCACTAACTAGGCGTCTATACTGGGTGTCTTATTCGGAGACACTCGGCAAGCTTTTGCTGATGCAGTGTCGCTATTTCACGCACACGTGTTTGACGTAGCCGGGCAAAAGAAGAGTAAAAAACAATATATATATATAAAAATGCATATACCAAGAAAACGAAAAATAAAAGAAAATGCGACGCCTAGAAACCAGATCCCCCGAAAAACAAGAATTAAAAAGCAACTCACGCTTCCCAAGCACAGGCAAAAACGACTTAATCCTGATCTCGGGCAGCGCCCAGTCGGCGAAATTGGTAGCCAGGACGGCCTTGACGTTCTCGGGCTCGTCGGACGTGAGGCACTCCTGCCAGTCCGGGAACGTGCCATGGAGAAAGGTATGTCCGTTGCTCTCGAGGAGCTGCCTGCGCCACGTCAACATCCTATTCTCCTTGAGGACCCGGGCCGTCTGCAGCAGGTAGCGGATGCCGAGGACGTCGCGCGGGAAGCGCGGCGCGGGCTGGCACCCGAGACTGGCGGCGCGCACGTGGTAGAGGTGGTCGGCGCGGAGGGGGCCAAAGGCGTACACGGCAAGCAGCGCGAGGGCCGCGAGCGGCACGTGGACGAGGCGGACCAGACGCCCCGTGGCCAGAAGCGCCAGCGCGGCGACTGCGGCGTAGTACCGGAGACGTGCGGCGCGGGGGACCGAGGCGAGGTTGTGGCGTAGGGGTGATGAAGGTGATGAAGATGATGATGATGATGATGGCATTATGGCAGATAGGCTGACAGGCAGGCTTGGTGGCTGGCTGGATGGTTGGATGGGACGGAGGGATGGATGGATATGCGTTGCGTTGCGTTGCGCCGGATAATGATACTCTTTTCTTCTTGTCTAATCCAGCACGGCACGGCACAGCACACCACCTCAACTACCTACCTAAGGTACGACTAAACTAACCTAGCTATGTAGTAAATTGCACTGGTAATGGATGGTGCTGACACTGACAATGAATGTTACCGATATCAAGACCACTGTTGCTACCTATTAATACTCCTACTGCCACTGCGAGGTGCTACTGATATCCCGTCTGCCGGCGTATAATACCTAGCACTTAAAGCTTGGATTGATACTTCGCATCAAAGTACGCACTCGTCCAGGTCCGATAAAGAAAGTGAAAGCTCTAAAAAAAAAAAAAAAGAGGAAAACAAAATAAGCCAAAGTGAGGCCAAGCAGACCAAGGAACTGAGGGGTATTGAGTAAGTAAGTAGGCGTGTGACAAGGTAAATGTACCCAACTTGACCTAGTCCAGGCATGTGACACCATACCGAGGATCTACATATATGCCATCCTGCTTACTTTTTGATTTACTATAATCAATCTTTATGGGCCGTAGCATGTGCCATCTGTCATATATCGTATATCGTCGCTGTCAAGCACATTGTTAATAAGTCGGGACAAACCATAACCCCAACAACAACAACTAGCTTTGCTCGGATTCACCTAGTAACCATTTTACCTATCTGCATATATATATATATATATAAACCACGACTCTATACATCTAAAATGAAATCATAACAACATTACAATTTTCATGTCATCATCGCCCTTTCATGTCATCATTGCCCATGAATTTCTATAAGTACCTGAAATATCATATGCAGATCTGTTTTGAGCTATCTGCCTACAACACGACATTGGCTCTGCATCTCCATTGAGTACACAAGACCACTGAGGATAATGGATAAGAGTGTTCCACACTAGCCCATCAACCCCGAAGCCCCAAGGATCTCTATCCTGCCGCTGCCGAGGAGGGGAAGGGGGGGGGCCAAAAACCCATACCTTTCCGTGGATGTAAGTATACATGTCGAAAAAGCAGGTGACGCCATTTCAATGCAATGCAAAACAAAAAAGGACACATGCGACCAAAACAAAACATGGCTGCGAGATCCGGGTCGTCCCCAGCCCACGCAGCTTGCAAATCAACGTCTAATCATGATCATAGTCTAGGTCGGTAATAGCCCATGGAAAAGCTTCGTGGCGTTGGACGGAGGGAAACAAAAAAAGTAGCCCGACCGGGGTCCGGGCACCATACGTCTAATAGTAGCACAAGATGCATCTTCGTGCGTATATTCGTGTTCGACATAATCCGTGGAGCTGTCGCCATGAGCGGGCACGACACGTGCGCCGCAGCCGGCGATCGCGCAGCACAGTGCAGTTAATGCAATAACTTCATGGGTATCTTTAAAATGTGAAACGTGGAAAAAAGGGAGGAATGCAAAGCTGCTCCTCAGCCGCCCGAAGTACGGCAAGGGAAATCAGCTCTTCAGTCACAAAAACACCGCAACACCTCCCCCATGCTCGGGTGACCTGTGCCACCCATCAATGCCTCTTCTGATCGCCATTGCCCGAGGCGTTCTTCGTACTCGACGACAGGTGGTGATGCGGGTGATGGTGATGGCGGTGTTCGTGGTGCTGGTGGTGGTGATGGTGGTGCTGCTGGCGTATTCGCTGGCGGCCACGGCGCTCCTCGTGCTCCTCTTCTATCGGGTAGCTGAGCGATTGCCTCTCCTCCTCGTACCATGCGCTGAGGCTCTTGCCGCCGAACATGAGGTCGTCGTCGTCAATGACGATGGGCTCCATCCAGGCGTGGCTGCCGTGTTGCTCATCGGCCACCTCGTCGGCGGGCAGGTAGTAATACTGTGCGTCGTCCGATGGGGCGCCGCGGGGGGATGCTGTTGTGGTGACCATTTTGAGGGGTGATGGGCCGTGGTGGTTCTGTGAGGACGCTGAAGGCTTCGACGACCTGTGTAACGTCTTTTGGGAGTGGCGAGTCGTCGATGGATGCGGTGAGCGGGTCCTGGAGTGAGCGAGGTGATGGGATGGCGATTGGGCGTGCGGTGAATGTAGACGATGACTCTGCTGTGAGGTTGGCCTGCTTCGTGGATTTTGCGGCGCTGGTGGCAGTGATTGTGGTTGCTGATGCTGCTGCTGCTGTTGTTGTTGACTGTATGTCTGTTGTTGGTGTGGATGTGGATGCTGATGTCGCCGAGCAGTAGTGTCGTCGTAGAGACGCGGACTGTTTCGAGTCATGGGCGGGCCGGCTGCGGGTAGATGTGAAAGATGTCGGGACAAGAGTAGAAGTGGCAGGCCCCAGGTGATATATGTGTATGGATATGGATGTGTATAGGCGGAGGGGTGCGTCTGTGCGGGCTTGTATGCGTGCCTATATGGTCTGATGTGAGACTCGAAGCGAAGACTTTGGGTTGGTACAACGCGTGGCAGATGACGGTTGGGTTCAAGTGGCGGTGGTAATAGTAGTGGTTGCGGTTGTGGTTGTGAGATGTGGATGTACTGTCGGTGTCAGTGTTGCGTTGACGTCGGCGTTGGTAGACGATGACGGGTGATTATGTGGTGACGATGACAGTGACAGTGACGAGGATGGCCCTGTAGACTACCTACCTAGTCTCTGTGCTCCCTATTAATATAGAACAGGAACTTTGCGACTGGTTGTTCCTTTTGTGAGGTTGCAGAGGCGGTCAGCTCAGCAGGAATGACGCAGTCGAGTCGGGCGGCAGTGGCAGAGGTCATATATATAATCATATATGTACACAAAATAACAATAATATTCAGGTGGGAAAAACAGGAAAACCGAGCGGAGAGGGAGGCGGGACAGCGCAAAGTGTATATACCTCTAGTCTAGTGAGTCTAGTCTACCGTAATAAGGAGAGGAGGTGGAAGTAGGGTATGGATGAGGAAGAGGCGAAAAGGCTGTTTGTTAGGCTGACGCGAGACCGGGTCCTGACCGGGCATCTGGAAGAAGAGTGGGCGCCGCCGAGGAAGATGTTGACAGTTTGTGTAGGTGTAGGTGTGTAGGTATGCTGGTAGCCAGGAGTTAGGTGGTGTTCGGTAGCGTAGGTATTCTGTACCTCTGTGCTAGTAGGTAGGTAGATAATGGTGGGAGTGTGTAGGGGGTGTAGGGGGTGTGGAGGGGGTGTGGGTGTGGGTGCAGGCGAGGCCGTAAACCGTAAAAGAACCAATTTACGCTGAATACGGTAGTGCGGGAACGCGGTACAATGCGGGGGGGGGGGAGGGGAGGGACAGCCAGCCTCGGAACACCTGAGCTTCCAGAAGGGGGAATCGCTAGAAACAGCCCCGGATAAGTACCCTATTGTGTATACAACTCACCTTGTAGTCTACCAACCCATGTAGGTACCTAAGCTACAACATGGTAGAAACGGTTTGCAAACGGTAATAGTTGGCGGAATACCCATTTCGTACCCAAACACACCTCGACCCCCCGCTCCTACATACATATGTAGTAGCTATCCACCTGCTCATGTAGGCATCCGTTCAAGATATCCAAGCAGGTGAACGGATAGATAGATAGATAGGTAGACAAGCAGTATACACTGTAGGATAGTTAGCTGGCTGTCTCGCGTGAGTCGATTCGTTCTGCATTGGGGTTTGGAGATAAAGAGTTATTTATTTTATGCTGTTTACGTGGTGTTTCGAAGTGAGGGAGTGTGTTATTCCGGAACTCAGATAGGAGATGGGCAAGACAAGGTCCGGCCGTGGGTTGGCGCGCAGCACGAACACAATAGTAAGTAGACATACATAGAACGATACCTACTAACATATCTATCTGTTCTCCGTCTTTAGGTATATAGGTACCTACCTAGGTATGTAAAAGAGAATGTGAAACGCACATATCTTCCATCACCTATATAAATCCTCTACTACACATGCACACATCCCCATACAGGGGTATACATATAAATCCGGGACTGCATTAGACATCTTCTATCGGCTAGGTATGGACTATAGATTCAATACATATGATCGTACCGAGGGACAAAAAGAAAGAGAACATGCATAGAATAAAAAGGAAAAGAAAGGGTTTAGAAAAAGGACAAGAAGAGCCCATTCCCATGCAGCGCCAGCACCACCACACACCAAAGTATTATATCGGCGGCTGCATTGCCGAAAACGAGGATTGGCCGCCGAATGAATACCAAGTGAATCCCACGTTTCTTCCATCTACATATGTATCGACTATCTACTATGTAAGTACCTACCTGAAGGAAATGATACGTTACTGTTGAATTATGCAACAACAATAATCCCCATAGAAATGAGACCTGGCCCCTCGTGATTGACTGATTAATTCGTCTGCTGCTCGAAGTGTTGGCAACCAGTTACTTAGTAAGTAATAGGTCGGCGGTGGCTGGGGGGAAAAGCACCGAGCTTTTCGGCCACCAGGCGATGAACAGGGATGTCCTGGCAAATATGCACTTACTTACTTACATACATGTAGGTCAGGTCGATGAGAGATTGAATATCATAGGTAACGGAACAAGCTTTGAGAGCGAACAACAAAACGAAGATGCATACGCACGAGTGTGCAGGGCACTTGTCGTCCATTAGCAAGCAAGTATTGCATGGTATGTATCTAGTACGTAGATCGCCTCCCCTCAGAGAAAGACGCACCTGCCTGTACTGATGCCGCCTGACAAAGAAATAACTACCTACATATGTAGGTAGGTACTGACTAGATATGTATTCTTCATTCATATGAGATCGTGGACAATGAGACTATACAATTCTATCATCGCTAGAAAGAATGAGTTTGTGATACTAACAAACTTAATTCTTCGAATTCTCAATCCTGATTTGCTCGTCTGCATTTCTCCTATACCCTCGCCGTTAGCCAATCAAGCACCTTGTAATGTCACGTCTTTAAACCTACCTCTATGTAGTTGAACCTACCGTGCTTATGTACCTAACGTACCTAGGTATGTAGTTATCCCACCTCGTACCCGGTATACGAGTAAGTATACGAGAGCAATGTTGAATACCTGAGCTAGGTACATATTAGGTAATATGTGCGCCTACTGGCACGGCTGCTCAAGACTTTTCATTCAGATCACTTCCCCGTCATAATATACTTATTGTTCAATGCATCACGTCCAGCGCATCAAGGAGGTAGGTAGCAGCGTATCAGGCACAGCGTCAGGCTGCCGTGCCCATAGTAAGAGGTAGCTTCAATATCCCATAAACCCGTCTAACCTAGCATCTATCATCTATCTGCCCAAGTACTACTGTACGTATGTAGGTTATTCATGCCAACACGCCCTTGTCCTTCAGCTCGGACTTTTCGCAGCCTCAGCGTTTTTGGACACACATGGACTTAGTTAGGTACACGGACATCCAACAATATATTGATTGACACCGACATGGACAAGACAGGGCTGGGCCGGCCTGCTCTGGCAGCCTAGACCGGAGTCTCGACACTCGTAATCCTCCACTCCTTTACGACCTCCAGCCGACATTGGACAGATGCGCGGCCGTGAATGGCTCGGGCAGACGAGGATGAGAAGACGGCCCCCTGACGCTGACAGCCATTCTATTCCCACTTGTCCACCGACCGCCCGCACCGCCGAGGCCATCATACGTCGTCCCAAGACCTATCATTGCGCGCAAGGCTACACAAACACTAACTACATCCAGCGTATCTCCCTGTGCTGTTCTGTTCTGTTCTGTTCTGCGTAGACGGCATCGATGCATGTAGTCGATGGACACCTGGCCGCAGAGGCCTTCCGTACTTCGTTCCCGAGTCTAGCCGCATGGGTAGATAGGTTATCGAACTACAGTAAGTAACTATTGACGGATCCGTAGCCATGGTGGGCATGGCAGGCCGGCACTACGTCGCCTCGACGAGTATGTCAAGTTCTTCTTGAGTCCACGGCTGCTCTGAATTAAATTGAGATGCAGTAGATAGATTGTAGGCGATGCGGATCTTGTACTGAATCGTCGTTGGATCGCCTCAGGGATCAGAATCACAACAATGTACCGTATACCTCCTCCCGCCTGGTCAACCCTCCGCAGAAGGGCTCCCGGAATGAAGGAACCGAGCTCGTCAGTCGGCTATATACGCCCAGGAGGCGTGCCGAATTGTCCCGACCTGGCTCTCCGTACCGCTGCGAGCCATTCCCAGATACAGATCTAGCACCCGAGTTTTCCGTCATCGCGGTGGGAAACGCTCGGTAGGTGTCATAGTGTGAGTCTGACATGCTCGCCTCCTTGTCGCCTGGCCTGCTGCCCACCGACACTGCGGCGAAAAAATGGCATCGAGGTTGATCGGCTCCGGTATCGCCAACTATTGCCTGTGCAACACGACGCGGGATCTAAACGCTGACCACGCGCGCAGCAAGACTCAGCTGGGCTTAGGTCATCCGTCTGCCCAGCTAGCCACGGCCAGATGGTGAGCGATGGGGTGCCGACACATGCGTGCATCGTGGCCTCAATCTAACCGTCTGACCATCTATTATCCGTCTACGTAGGGATGACTGACAGGTCGATTGGACGAGACGTCTACGTCTATGGCTACGTTTACTTCTACATGTACGTAGCTAATGCTTGCGTCGACTTTCCTATATTCAATACCTAATGAGGGCAATGCTGTCCATGAATTAATTCCCCGCAAATAGGACTTCCCGAGCAAGTAATTTCCGTCCCCTTGATTACGATCACGCAATCAATTAGATGGTATGATTAAAAATAAGCAGAATTCGACATACCTTGAGTACGGCGGGATATTCTCCTCTGTCCAATATGCTAGTTATCTATAGTCGCGGGCAAAGAGGGAAGAGGGGCAATCGTGAGGAGCCCCTGATTTGCGATGCGCCGTCTCGCAGCCAATAGTGATCCTATATGTGTCCACTACCTGATTCTATTTACCTGCCACTAATACTGCCTATGAAGTAGGAATGCGTCGGGACGTGCACATAGAAGCCATTATGACCCGCCAAGCACGGCTACGTACGCAAGTAATAATATTAATACCACCACGTAATGTTCTCGAACCTATCGAGCCGCAAGATCTATTTCTGTCTGTCAAAGGGACCGCTCGCGAGGTTTATTTAATAAATATACCTAATAATAGACAAGCTGACATATTCCACCAACTTCCTAACCTACCACATACATATATACATTTATCTATACTTAGTAGACGTATGTGATATGTCTACTCTTCTTCGCGCACACGTAGGTAGATGACTACATTAGTGAAGATACATATATCATGTACGCGTAGTTGTAGATATCCGTCTGCACCGACCTGCTCAACTTAGCAGGTGATTAGATAACCAAATAGATAGTATGCGTACGTAGAGATCTCATGCTCCTTGGAGCCGAGTACGGCCGAGCACTATCCAGACAACGGCCCAATCCAAGACGGTCGCATAAATGAATTTCGGCTCGGGCTCTGCCTTAGAGGTTCACGTAGGGCTCCCGTGATAGAGAATCGGGAGTCACATGTCTATAGACCTTGACTATCTAGTTCAGGATCTTACTACATATATTATATACTAACCCTAGGTACCAACCTACAACCAACTAAAATACCTTAGGTACATGTAGGTAGGTAGCCGACTGTGTGATATTACGTTTAATACGGATCATTAACCCATCCCACCCTCTCCCTCAAGGGTAGCCCACCTAGCATCGTGGGTTTGGGTTGCTTGCCTCAGGCTACCTACAGCATACCTAAGGTACCTATGGTACCTCTTATAATGCACGAAATGCCTGGATTTCGCGACTGAATCAATACCAGATCTTGTGTCGCACCCATCAAATCACAACAACAAGCCCACCCCCCCTCCCCCTTCTTTTCAGTGCTGCCAGCCCTACACCCCTTAATCGACTACCGACTAGACACCGCTTAACTTGCATAGCCAACCTCGACTTACAGGCAAACAATTCGCAATTCGCTACACATGGCATTCGCCGCTCCGGGTTCCCTGTTCTTCACTGACCTATAAAAAATATTGAATTCTAAAATCTCACCTGATCTCATGTCATCCACGAACCATCAAGCAGTCGTAGTCCCGTCATTTCTTCATTATTCTACCTACCCTGGCGTACGGTACCCAAAGTCTTGATCCTTTTCCTTTTCTCCATGATTTATTCGCAACTTGTCCCCCTTCCTCCCCCTTCCTTGCTCACGGAAATGGCGTCATAGTGGGGTCAGCCACAAGAACCAGGGACCGCCGCCAAGCCGGCAAACAACGCCCGTGAAGAGACGCGCCACCTACATACCCAAGTATTATCTCGATACGGTCGGTATTTGCTTATGTAGGTGTAGATGTAGATGTAGATGTATGTAATGATGCAGTCTGGCCACACATTTACGGTATCAAGGAACCACCCTCGCTCTCCGGTGCCTGATCTGGCTTGCATGCCACAGGACGATGCAAATAAGTGAGCAACAAGAAACACGAAATGGGCTTCAGTGACGTCATGGCTCACTCATCCGCGGCTCTATCCGCCCCTCTGCTTGCGACTCGACCGACACGGCGGCGAGACCTGAATATCGACACCGTCATTTTTCGGCTACGAATGCAATCCCGAGACTCTCCGTGACTATTTTTCAAGTAGCCACCCACCTCACCTGGTCTAGTCTACTTGCGCATACGTTCTTGGACGGCCTCGATTTCAACGTAATAATGACGAGAATACACCGACAACTGGCTGGCTGTCCTTTCTGTATGGCTGGCCTAATTAGGAAGTTTTGCTTTCCTATTTTGGACGTGCAAGGGTGAGCAACTTGAAGCTTCTATCAGGTATTTATGTATTAAAGTATTACTCAGTACCCAAGTACATATGTACTTACAGGTAAGAAGATCGCTTGACTCAGTGCTGCTTGTAACTATCGTCAGTATGTACTTACGTGCATAGCATCGAGTGCAACGGCTGGTAGTTAGAATGTACTTGGGACTTATTCCTACTGAGGCCATGGCTACATACCTACTCACATTTGGAATATACATACATATGGCAGTAGTTAATCTAAGCCACTGTTTGCTGCTTTGTTTCATTTGCTGATACCTAGTTCAAATGCTATGCAACGCTGTTGTTGCGTTATACCTCAACACGGTATGCCGAGCCGGACACGATATGACATATCACCGATACACAATACCCAACCAAAAGGGAAACAGTCGACAGGTCGCCGACCGGCCTTAAGCGCCGTGTACGACAGCGACAAATGCATTTGGAGCGGAAATGTTTCGTGTCCCATGATAGTTTTGCCCGGATAGGTATGTTTTATACGCTAGCCTTGAGAATGCGCAGGGCCGCCGCGTGTGAACAAGCGAATGAATGTCATAGATGATAGATAGGCAGCGAGCACATACACTACATAACTTGGAATTGAGTCTACCCCAATGAGGGGATCAATATCTGGTCCCGTATCGCCCAATAATCAGAGATGAATTTAGGGAATTGTCTTTTCATCTCCCATTCTAGCACATGGTGGTTTGCCAATTAACTAGCATTAACTAGATAGCTCCCATGCGCGTGCGGACGCCGACCCCCCATAAAAGATCGACGGCATGTGCAACCTACAGTAGTCTAGATAAGCGTCCGCATACGGGCACCACCCGAATGGTGTATATGCCATATGCTAATGTTCGGTGTATTACTTAGATCGCTAACGAAAGCTTCTCAGGCCAAGGGTGAGCAGCGAAGAGCAGCATGGTGTCAACTTAAGTTTGTTCGCTAGTCTATTAGAAGACCTGACTAGTTGCTTTAGGCCGAGGGTTGGTCTGGCTGAAGGAATCACATATTGATCATCATCGTATTAATTGCTCACGCCCATGTACTTCGCTTCATCCATCACGAGCGTGAGTAATTAGACTCAAGCTGAGCCTTGGCTACACTCGACGTAACGCTGTTGACGATTTGCGAAAGCGATGAGCCAGACACAGCAATGAGCGCGGGTGTATATAGAACTAACCAACGATAAGCTGTGGACTATAGGTTTTAATACTCATAGAAGACATCCTACACCTTAATAGAACCGCCTCTAACTCCCGGTAGCCCCTACTTCTCTCTTTAGTCTAGCGGAAACCCTCTTACCACGACCTAAAATTTCCCTGGGCCGCTTAAAACACGTGCTCTCGTTGCTAGCCCTCTCCACGTAAAGGTACGATTACTATCACCTCGAATAATGACCCTTTGGAGAGTCTTTTTGTTGCTGCTTATACGTTTTTTCCCCACCTTCTCTTTCACTATTTCATCACTCTTTTTGCGATATCGTACCAAGCCTACATCAATACACCTACACAAGTCCTCCTTTACGCCAAGTCCCAGTAGAAGCGCCACAAAATTCTAGGCAAGTGAGTCTTTCGTCGTCTCGCGTATGAAACTCTGTATGGTAGCCGTGGTGGAACTGAATCGAGAGGCTTAGCCCGATCATCCCGAAATTTCTGTTTGGGAGGTTGGTAGAGGAGTGGGCATTGTAGAAAGAAAACAATACCTCGGTTTGGGCACAAGTAGGAACCACTCTACCTCCTCGATTATGATTTGGTCGCCATACTAAAATCGAAGCCTCCCCCATTTCATTCCTTTCCTCCTTTGCGTACGAACACGACTCGATTTCATCAGCCTCTCCAGCCATGCACACCCCTTTTAGCCTACCTTCGTTCTTCGTTTCAGCTCAATACATCTCATCCATGCTCACCTCAACTACGGCTCGAATCTCGCCTTTATGACGACGTATGTAAGTCTCGGCTTTCTTCCGCAAACCATCGCTCTACCGAGCGAATCCAATTTCTACCACTGTAGTTGGGTACTCAGGTTCGGGCGTACAACCCTTATGTGCAAAGGACTAGTCTAGTGACCTTTGATCACTTCCACCTTTAGCAAAAGAAAACGAACATCTTCGCTACCTATCCCCATAACACTTTTCGCGGTATTAGAGATCTCGATGTCGACTGATTTCTGAAGCTGGTGAGCCCAGATTCCTATTTCCGCTGCTCTTCCGTTTCCCGCTATTTCATTTATAATCATAGGTATTCGGATTTCAAATCGCTTCTTAGAGCGCGTACAGTCAACCCTACGATGAAAGGAGTAGGTTCCAAGAGCACTGGTCTCGGTCGCTTTACCGCAGTTTGCCTTTAGAACAGGCTTAGGGTTGAGCCTCCTCGCTATTCTCTATAGCTCTGAGTAGTTCCCTATACTGGCGAGGAGTGAGGTTTCTCCTCGGATTCGTAACACTTGTGTGTGTGTCTAATGCGTGATGTGGATTTATTCAGCTCGATGGCATCTTTCATCTGGGTAGCATCTTCCCAGGAACTTCGTTGCATGGGTAGATTGCTAAAAACCCGACATATAATTCGAATAGCCTTGGAGTGATAAGCGCTTAAGGACGACTTGTCTATTGGTTGGCGGTGGCTGCTAGGATTGATGATACACTTATTCGGTCGGAAAACGAGCCGCTCGGGGATATAGTTTTGCGAGAAAGAATGTCTTTGACCCGGAATTATATCTAGCAAAGGGGGGTTCGGTTACATGGCCAGTGTTTGAAGAAGAGGATCTCGCCAGGTGTCTTCGTGTATGGAACCGCGCCCCTTGCGATTATAAAGACGATGTATGTTCGAGTTCTAGCACAGTATCGGGGCTGAGTAGACCCCAGCAGCCTCTGTTTGTACTCAGAGTCTTGTGTCTGGGATCGAGAAATCGTCCCTTTTTCCCGCTTCGATGAAGCTGTTGGCGTAGATTCCAAACTGCGTACAGAAGGTAGTTCAAGAGCATTATAATTATCACGGCTCATAGATTTGGATTTATTATTCGTAATTGATAATGATCACTGGTGAATTATCAGCATGGCTACGCAGTCAGGATGAGATCTATGACTGTACAAAGCATGTTGGGGAAATTCAAAGTTACGAGGGCTTCGGTCGTATGCAAGGAGCACCAATACCAGAGGTGCTAGGACTTTTTGATCTACCTCCCATCGTTCCTTCTTGTATTCGTGTCCTCGGTTACTAATATGTAATTATTATATTGCTTGCAGTGTTACATTACCATCTCAAGCTTCACTCTCCCCCGTCACGCACGTAGGGAAAAATCCGCTTACGGAACCCGTGTGATTGTCTTGCACTAATTTCTCGACGGCGAGATGGACAAACACCCTGATGATGTCGTAGTCGGAGTACTTGAACGTTTCAGATGGAGCAGCAATGGTTAGGGGGTTAGCTATAGTGCCACTGAATTGGATTGTGGAGTCGATAGTGTCCACCTCTATGCTTGTGGAAGAACCCAAGCTCACGCATGCGCTTATATATGTTCTTATTTAGTGATAGAACGTGCTCCCAAAGGGGGCTCGTAGTGGGCGATGGAGCGATCCTCGGAAGGATGGGGATGATGGGGAGGATAAATGACGGATCAACGTCTAAAAAATATGCGACTTCAACCTAAGCTATGCTTTTTTGTATGAGGATAGGAGGCCTCCTCGGTGCTAATACTGGTTTGTGAGGCAATCGACTGGGCGTAGTTACGGTAGCTTTCGTGCATTTCATGACAACCCAGCCGTCTATTTCGCACTTGATGCTGCCTGAACTCCCATCTTGAAGGTTAGCGTAGAAAATTCGTTACCTTGGTTACCTACACCATTTATATAGTATATTCTACTTCTCGCAATGGCTACCGTGTAATAGTGAGCTTGAGATTAAATAAGATGAGTAAGATTCTGCTGCTTGTGGACGAAATTTAGTAGATAAGTATTGATCTATAGTAAAATCTCGATTCTACTTATAGCACGTGATAATTTCCCACCGGGCCCTTTCCATATACCTGAAATCTAAGCACCGGGAATTTCCTCATGTCCGTCTCATCGTCAGAGCTAGTATATGGTCTGCGACGGGCGTGGTATCTTGAGGCTCAATGAATACGTTCACTTTCCCCCTCACTGGCGGCGAGTGACCTACGAGCCAGTATGCATCGCGGTGGAAGCTTCAAGTTCTCCTTTCCTCTGCACATAAACTCCCGGGGGGCTGCGTCCCGGTAACCCGTCCGTAGCCTGAAGTTCTGGTTTGCAAACAAATATGCCAGCGCCGTTTTCCTCATACGGTGCCTCGAGCTCTGCTCGTACTGCTGACGGGTCTAGTTCAGCCTTCGCGTATGATAGTTGGAACGCGCTCCCTTCGAGCTCTGGTTTCTCTGGAATGCTGTCGGGGGGTGTGAGGGTCTGCGGGCTGTGCCGCTGGTACCCTTGTGTCTTCCATGCTCTCCTCTTCCGGTATCTCCTGACGCACCAGAAGATGCCTAGAGAAAGAAGTAAGATGACTGCGAGGGGGATACCAATGCCCAATCCTACTCTAAGGCTGGTTGACGGACTTCCACTGTCAACACGGAATACGGGCCCTGTCGTTCCTGACGGAGCAGGCGTTGTTGTTGATACGGAAGTGCTTTTGGTAGTCAAGAAGCTCGTAGGACTGGAGGATGGATTGAGGAGCTTTTGCCCTCCTAGAAACACAGGCATTGCGTATATAGATATGGTGGTAGCGAGGCTGCCTGCTGGCCCGGGGACAGTCGTGCGATTGCAGTCGCTGGACCGTATAAATGTCCCCTCCGTCTGCGTCCTGGCACAGGTGCCCCCATTCAGACCCCCCTTATTACAACACTGGAGTCAATAATGTCCACTTATGGTATGGGTTTCGGAAGCTTGTACGAGAAGCAAGAGCAAAAATTGCCCGTCGAGGCGATTCATGGCTCTCAGACATGCTAAAAAGGGGAATGAAAGACTCTAGGGGACTGACCTGGAAAGTTAAACCGCTGACGAGCCGTAATTAGCAAACCGCAACTTTGGCACGCGATCAAGTGAGATGATCTTACCTAGGGCAACAAAAGATGCCGTCGAGTAGTGGCACGCTCGTTGCGGTCGACATGCCATGAGGGCAGTAAAGTCCCGGCGAGTACGTGGCTATCTCCAAAGTGCGGATGAATTCGCCGTTGGCGACGGTCTCGGTGGACAACGTCACCTTAGGATAACAGGCATACGAAGTCGTGGCATCGGATCCATCACCGCAGAGTCCCGTTCCTGTGGGGAATGCCTCGGCATAGCAATCCGTATCTGTACACTCGCTTACGTACCATTCTGTACATTCCGGAGGCGGCGTGAAAGTTGTAGTTAGTTCTGCGAATGTGGATGTGCTGGAATCTTGTTTCGATTGAGCTGCTGCCATGGCCAAAAGTACATGAGGATATTAATAGATTCATGAGTTGCTAAACCTGTAGTTCTTCGAATATCTTTTCGTCTCGGGGCTTTAGAGATCCCACGAGTCAAAGATCTACTTGGAGGAGGGGTTGATTTCTTCATATCTAGGTAGGTAGTCAGCAGCATAAACCATCGCGCTCGGCCCCATCCTGAAGAGAGCTAAACAGCTTGCGCCCCGCGTCACTAACCACGCCCCAGAGCCTGACCGTAGAAACAAGCTACATGCTCGAAAAGGTAGTGAAATTGCCCTGCTTTGGCGCGTGGGAAGGGTAGGATTACACGTTGGACATTTGAAACCGAGGACCCTCGGCCCCCCTGCGAAAAGCGGACATCGTGCCGTCTCATGGTAGTTATGGAGACGTTGCGATAGGCGTTGCAGAAGCCTATGAGTCCTCCGCGGGCCCCTGACCTGTCGAGAGTTTTTACAAGGACTTCACAGTATAAATAGCTACATAGTACATTGCATTGGTGAAGACGTTAATTGATTTATGTACCTAGGTAGCTGTCAGAGACTCAAAGGCCAGGGCCAAGTCTGAAGCTCAACTCGCTTACCTACTTAGTACTTATAATTACTTGGAGGCTCTTGGCGTTGGGTTGGGCCTTGAATACCTGGTTACGGATTGGGTTTAGATAGTCTAGGAATAACTAGGGGCATCTGACCAAGCAATTTTATCTTTGACTGGCTACTTAGTCTACGTATATTTGATTTTTCTTCCACTTCAACCATTGTTAATTAGTTGTTCAGTGCTCCAATACGAATTTGTCTTTCTCAAATGCTCCCAGTTGGAAGGGGAGCGAAGGAGGGGAGGATAATTTCTTCCATTGAGATCTGGCTCTTAGCTGTCACTTCATGAATTCTTCGGGCGAGTGGTGGCCGGGGTTTTCTTGCTGTTAAATGAGAGGAGTGTAATTTTGCAACGCGCCTCTGTCTGTCGGGAGTAAGTAGCTCTCAGAGATCTTCCGCAGTAAAAGACCACAGAAATGGAATGAAATGAGATGAGATGAAGAGATAAAAATCGTGTTATTGAAACTGTCAGTACTCATAGACATTCATGCATTACCTACGAACGTAGAAGAATAGAAATACAAGGAGCGAAGCTAACTCGTTACCCACACAGCCGCCGATTAAACCCTTTCCCCTTTTTCCCTTTCCCTATCCCCATCATTCGTGCATATATCCGTTCCAACTCTCATGCCTAAAGGTGTACTATAGGTATCATGTCTCATATTCGCATTTAACGTGAACGGCCCGGTGGCGGCCTCGTCACTGCTTACTCCAAGCCTCTGAACCGGCGATTGAACTCCTCTACGGCGACGGCTACCATGCGATATAGGAACGTCCGCCCGCTTTCTTCACCGATGGGGATGAATGGGCCATTTGTGCCACCACGCAAAATGATGCTGAGACCAGTTCGTTCTTTGGCGATTGTCTGCACGTCTTGGAGTGGAACGTCCCATTCTGTGCTTAGCCTCCTGCTCCGGATCAGAAGGATTCGGCTATACGTGACCATGACCACCATATCCTCTCTCGGTAGTTGTATGTGCGCGATGTAATCCTCGTTAAAGTATTTCCCGTTGTCCACCTGTTTGAGCCATGACTGCCCTAGCGCCTCACGCTGATTGTAGGGACGCACGATGCCGTCTGCGGGGACGAACCGGGCGATACGGACTCGGTCGAGCTCCGACCCATCGAACACGGTGGTGGTGTTGCGAATGCCCTCCGACACATTGGAGGCCAGGTCGAAAACACCCACCGCAGGTTTTGTTGCCAATCCGATGAAGCCCTTGCCGACTCCCTTAAGAAAACCAACGGCACCCTCTTGCTCCGCGCCCTCCAAAGGCTTACGAGCGACACCACCAATTCCGGATGCGATGGAAGTAAAGAAGGAGTTTGCGCCGGCAGTAACCCCGAATAAAGCATGCTTAGGCCGATTTCGCGCACGGGTGATACGGCGGCGGTCTTGGAACTGCTTATCTAGAGTAGCTGCCGCCAAGCCCTTGCCGAAGCTGCCCGTCACCTTGGAGAAGGAATCTGAGAAACCATAGACTGATTTCTTGACAAAGCTAGCCGCGCCTTTGGCGATGCCCAATCCGAGATCTTCGGGTTTATCTGACATGATTAAGCCTTGGTAAGGTTCGTAGAAAACATCCGTGATACCACTGCTTATACTATTGAACAAGCCGACAGGGTTGCCGAGGAAATCTGCGCTCCCGATAATCTTGTGGACCTGATACAGAACCTCCTGGCTATAGTGATTTGATATGTTCTGTGTTAGTACCGGGATAGAGACCCGTGCATTCTCCAACAGCAGCGCGTTTAATCGAATAGGGGCGTCATTGACATTTCCGATTGCCATGGTCATGACGTTGACAAAGAACATGATAGGGTTTCGGGACGAAGTTTTGTCTTCGATATTGACGCGCTCGGTGCGCATAAATGAGAGATCGAGCTGCATCGGTTGAATATTCAGCACCTCGAAATAGATATCTTGCCCCGACTGCTCCTGTTTGGGTTCCGGAATGTCGACGCCTTCGTCGCAAAGCTTGCCCTCATGTGTCTCGGACCACGACGCCCCGGGGACCTTGGAAAAGTCCAAGACAGCGTATATAAAATCCTCGTCGAGGTCGATGGTCATCTGCTGGAGTAGCAAGGTCGCATACTTGACGTACAACACACCGTAACTATCGTCTTTGACTCTTGTGATCATGGCATGCAATGAGGGATGCAATTCGGTCTCTTGTGCTTGTTTGGGCACTACACTAGGATATAAGATCATCGGAAATAGGCCGCCGTAGAGCTGGTTGTCGATTTGTATCCACTTGACAGAAGTGCTGATGGTCTGGTAGAGGGCCGACTCGTTATATCGAAGGCTGATATCTCTGAAGGTGATATATGCTAACTCCTTCATCTGGTGGTTGATCAATGATATCCCAATTCCTGAAAGCTTGAATGCAGCTTGGAACGTTGTCTCGGTGTCTTGTTTCTTGACTTCGAATCCGCCCGTGCTACTGGCGCCGGTACCGCTTTGTGACTTTTGCCTGTAGAGACTTTTACTGGGCTTGAAGTTGGATAATATCAAGGTTTGTGTTGGACCGTCTGCAGCGACGCTGATGTCTATAATCTTCTGAGTACCGGAGCCACTGACGAACCTCATTGGAATCTGATTGCCGATTTCAGCGAGTTTGACATGCCGCTCCTTGCCAAGCGCGCTTATCACCACTTCTCTAAATTTGGCAGCAGGAAAATCCCAGGCGTATGGCATGATACTACGCGGAGGCAACCGATACCGAACCGGCCGCCACCCAGAACGGTCTTCAACCCCATCCTCATCAACGTTGGGGTTGGCTTGGTGGAAAGTGAACTCGGTGTCGCTTTCATTACGCATAGAGAACGGCCACGCCTTGTTCTCTATGCTGAGATGAAGGAATATGGTGGCGTCTTCCATCAAGATTTCGACACGTATTAATCGCTGACGCTGCCCAGCTTTGGCAATCTTGACGTGTGTTGTGCCAAGATCCGATATATTCACGGGCGAGGACCATTGATTGTCCATCCCCGGATAGCATAGTGCAATCTGTTTGGTTTGCGATCTTTGGAGCCAATAGAGTGGTTGTAGAGCTCCTGGTTCTAGTGTCATGATATTGGATGATCTTGGTTCTCTCACGTTGATCAGCTCGCCGATTTTATTTTTTACTACAAATCTCGGCGCGAGGGTGACAATCTTCGTTAGCTTGTATTTTCCTTCACCGGATTCAACTGTAATTCCGACGTGAAGCTCTGACTGTTTTGTTGTAGATTGTAGAGCTACATCCGTCGTACTACCAATGGCATCAAAACTTTGGGGTTTACTCCATTCCGAGTCACCGAACTTCAATAGAGCACGGTTTCGCTGATCTTCGTTGCCGAAAGAGAACATCAATGGCTGGGCTTTAGATCGTTGTTGGTCGGAGGAGCCGGGTTGTGATGATTGTCCGGCTGCTCTCTTAGCTTGTTGTAGGAATTGTTTCCCGCGTATGGCAACGTCCAGACCGGTTTTGTTCAGGATGACATAGGGGCTGTAGACCGTCACCCTGAAAGCACCACCGCCATTTGGAGTCTTGAAGTAATGGAGCTTCAGGTGCAAGGGCAAACCCTCGTCATCTTTGCAGATCAGCCTGTGTTCTTTTCGAAAATCTTCTTGAAAACCAGGATTGATGATAGCAAATTCGCTGGCTTTGAAGGCTGTGTCTTGCATATCCACGCTTAACAGCAGTAAGTGTGAGAGTTCCACGACATGCACAGGGCTAACCCCACCCTTCCTAAGGAAGTTTGTCCAATCTCTTTTGGTGTTCTTGTCATAGATTCGGTACTTAAAGTCGTAAGGTAGAAGATTTTCAAGGACGATGGGTGGAGAAAGCTTCAAGTTCATGTATGGATATTTTCTGTGATTGTTAGCGACTGATGTTTCGTTTCTGTGGAAAACCACATACCCAGTTAGGAAATGGCCTCGGTCATAATTCGCATTAAGCTGAAAGTAGAACGGGTCACCATTCTCTCCCTTGCACACTAAAGTGCGTGTTGGCCGTTTTAACAGATCCCTCCACCACAAATGATCGGATGACCATGCGTATCCAAACCCAGAATCTGGCCGAATCAGGAGAGATTGAACATAGGCAGCCGCAACTGGGGCAGGGCGGCTCTCGCCCGGTGCGATCTTCTCAATCTTGAGTAGGTGACCTTCTTGGGCATCGAAAACACCTAGCTCGACAGGTATCTGTGTCTGGTTCTCTACAACGAGAGGTGATCGTAACGTCACGTATTTGACGTTGTCGGCACCAAGGCTCACTTCGACAAGTAGCCGATGGACGGTATTATCCATCTTGGGCCGTAGACTATATAAAAATTCGCCCTCACGATTGAGAGGAATATTTTTAACAGTATCAAAGCCGCTCCCTTCGATTTGAACGGTAACACTGTTTGCAGTCGTACTCTCGGACATAACGTTCTCGCGCATCTTCTCCCATTGCTCGAAGCTCCAGGGGGCCTCTTCGCCATCATCTAATCTAAGGGAAATGCTCTCATCATTGCTTAGGGTCTTGGCTTGGATCATGACGCTAAAGCCAGTGTAGTTTCGGATCTTATAAGGCGCTTCCACTCCACGTGGTTTCCCCAAGATGTCTTCATCTTGTGTGAGGAAGTCAAACGATTTTGATGCCAATGCGATGGTCGCTGTTGTGACGGTTACGTCAAATGTCTTCCTCGAAGCCAAGTCAACAGAGAGAAGACCAGTACTACTCTCTCTTGCGACTCCGAGGCTGACTTGCCACGGCTCTAACAGGGGCTCCCACGCAGATTTGGCAAAATTATAAACGTTGATATACATGTCAATCGCAGTCTCGGCTTTAAGGTTACTCGACCAGTCTGCTGCTGATGCCGTGAAATTTTTGATGCTCAAATCCAGGATTGGTAACTCATGAACATCGCCAATTAACACAACACGCATGCCTTCCAGAGTAGCTGTTAATTCTTCGTGAGTCTGTGGCGCCTTGGTAACATCATGTGCGTGGTGTGACAGATCCCTTCGCGATCTAGTTGTGATCGTGCCAACGTTCGTCGTTTTGGGTTTAGAGGCGGCTATAGTAGAATGTCCCCTTCCGCTAGCTGAGCGTTCTTTGAGACCATCGCGACGCTGCTGGCCTTTCTTGCTTGAGGAATTGCGAGAACCCTCGGAATCTTCCTCTCCGGAGAGTTCAGAGGCCTTGCTTATAATCTGCAACACCAAAAGAATATCTCGAAGCGATAGTCGTAGGATTAATGGCTCGACGTCGACATGTATATTGGTGAGATTGGCCTGTGACTTATCCATATAGACCTGGATAGAAAAGTCATCTAGAACACGTAGACGCGACTCATCAAACCTGTCCATCCGACAGAGGAACATGCCGACCTCCGAGACTTGGAATGTAAGTGCATGCTGCTGTGACAAGAGCACCTGCTTAGTTCTTAATACGACGGCCTCCGAGCTAGAGCTGAGAGGATTTGCAATCAAGATGACTTGAGCATCCACGATATTAAGGCGGAAGGCAATGCTCATCTTAGGCTTCTCTGTTAAGCTTTCATCTTGTAGTGTTGCTCGAATACTACTTTCAGATTGTCTCCCAGTCCACTGGACTTGCATGGACTCGGTATCTGAGGCTTCCGGCGTTTCTATAGGACTCCCTATGACATCTTGAACGGGCTCCTCGACCTGCAGTCCAACTGTGATGAATTTTTGGATAGCGAAAATATAGTCTAATGCGAAAATGATCCTCGGGCTGTCGATGACAACCACCGCGATCATACTTCGCTCCTTGCCTTCGGCTATAGAAACAGTTGCCATGAACTGCTGTACGCTCTTGTTCGAAGAGGTCATGATTTTCTTATATTTATTTCCATCACGTGTGCGGCTATCGTGGATCGTGAACGAATGTATCACGAACTCCGCTTCGAGCGAGTTATCAGCCAGAATTCGAAGTTTGAGTTTGCTATCGTCGAGAGAAAAGCGGGAAAGACTCGCTGTGTCTGTATTACCGACGGGTTTACCTTCGTGGGCATTGATCAGTTCAAGTCCAACTTTATGGATGACGAAGACTAGATCGAGCTTTGTCCAGGTATTCTGTCGAGAACCAAGCTCAGGGGATAAGTCAACAAGCCGGTCGTCGGTATCGGTGATAGTAGATGACATCGTCTTCGCCCTACGTAGGGTGCCTTCGTCCACGTCCCGCTCTGCTTCCTCTTCAGTGGCGCCTGCATCTGTCACAAAGGCAGCCGGAACGGATTTAGATATCGCCAATAAGTATTTCAGTTGATACGGAGTAATTCTGAGATTCACGTCCGTCATGTTGCCCTCAATCTCCATATCGGGGCGCTTCCATCCTTCTTTGTGCTCTGCATACGTGACATGAAAACCAAGATCAACATGGTCAATCATTTCTAACTCTTCGGCTTGGTCATCAGAATAATGGAATAACGATGTCAGCCGAATATTTCTGATACCCGCGGAGAGCTTCATGGCAATTTCGGCGTTTTCGGAATCATCTAAAGGCGCAAACTTATTCTGGGCGTAGATCTCTCCCAAGTAGGCAGTGACCAAGTCTCGCTTCGGCCGATCGGGGGAAAGGGGCCGTGGGAAAACAATGATGGGAGTGTTGACAATGACGTCAAATTTGACTTTGCTGGTAATCTGTTGCAGTTGTTGTGCTTGATTCGCGGCAGCTTGGCGCGCGGCATTGTATATCGCTTGCATTTTCCCAAACTTAACTAAGAACTCGATGATTTTTCTAAAAGGCTCCTCGAGAAAATTGACTTTAATCGAGCCAGCTCGGAGGAAGATAGAGGAATCATAACCGGGGTACGCTTTCTTATTGCTCGCGTCAAATGTTTCATAGCGGAAATCAGCGAGCTCGTGGCCTTGGATCGTGACGAGTTGACGGAAGCTCGAATTTTCCGCCGCACCGGCATTAATGTCATCAACTAAAGTGAGATTACCTAATCTCGCTGCGACTCTCATGGTCTTGCCGGATATGAAGACGCCAACATCGGCATGATTAAAGGAAAGGGTTGCGAGGCGAATGCCATCGTTGTTGAGGATCATGCGAATACTCTTCAGATCAACTTTCACACGGATAGATCCACTCTCTATCTGCCCCGGGTTTTGGGTAGGCTCGTTTATCTCGATCCCTTGACTAGGTTCCCCGGAATCAGCGATACGCTTTTGAGATTGGTTATCCGCGTTACCATTATTCGCAAAGGTGACGAGAATAAAGTCTAGAAGTGTGAGAAGAGTCTTTCTCGTCACAATCAAGTTGATAGTAGAGACCGCAACGTTCACGTTCGTCTCTATACCTTCATACACGGGCATAAATTCTGGTGACTCCGGCCTGACTTTGGTATATTTGACCCGAACAAGATCTCTCTGCTGTTGGCGATCTTCTACGTCGCCGGAGGAAACGATAGACTTGAATTCAGCGGAAGGGCTATCCACAAAATCGTCGACGGTCACGGAGCCCAGAGATACCTCAGCTGCTAGATCAAATGGCCTGACGCACAGGTCAAGCGCGAAATCCTCGGCAACGAGCTTGACGAGTAGTGAGTCAGCGTCATGCCCGTCTGGGTCGCTTCGATAGAGTGATCCCTGCAACTTGTCCACGGCAAATTTGAACTCAAAATTGCGTTGCTGTAGCCTGAACTGTTGGTTCGAATTACCATCCTCTGCGTCTTCGAATTCATCCGAGTCATTATCAGAATCCTCTTCGAGAATAATAGCAGTTTCCTGGGTTAGAAACAAATTTGAAGACTGCTTGCGACCATGGCCCGCACCTGAGCGGCTTGATGCCGAGCTAAGTAACCGAGGCCTTCTCGGCCGTTGCTGCGTATCGTTAGTCTGCTGGCCCTGGTTACCAAGTTTTGGAATGGCGACGTCGATGAGCTTCATGAGACTCTTGTATTTAGTGTCAGACACGTTGACTTGCAGGACAGGCATATGGCCGGACACTTTGACTTTAGTCAGATTTGGCGCCTTGGGTAAAATGGAGAGGGCCACAACAAAGTCAACATTGATTTTGTCTACGACATGGAACATGCGACGCTCATCTCTCTGAGCTAGCTGAGCTTTCGTCTCCTCAATGGAAGGACCGATTAAAACTTGGGTTGATGTAAGCTTGACAAGAAAGCGATCGTACATGAGGGACTCGAGTTGCTTGAAGTCCTCGTCAGAGTATCTCTGCTGCTGTTTATCCTGTATCTGCTTTAGCGTGCCCTTGTCCACCAATTCGCTGTTGAGGCTGATGTGGCCGGCATCCAAGATGAGGCAAGTCGACTTATCAGTTTTAATGGAATGCGGGATGATAATTAAAGGGGCCTGAAGGTCGAGCTTGGCATTGATCGTTTTATGTTCCTCCAAAGCAAACTCAAGGCCGGCTCTCGTCTGCTGCCTCAGCCCCTCGACGGTCGCCCCCGCAGACTCCATGAGAGCGGTTATGGATTCCATGTGGCGCTCTGGTGGTTGGAAGAAGTCGACGATCCCAACGACGAAGTTTGGATTCCATACAATTTCCAGTGGCTTCAACTTGGCCGTGACAGCGAAGTCACCTTCTCCATCCAGAGGATTTTGTTCAATTTGCAAGTCGAAGAAAGTCTCCTGCGTACTGTTTTCGAGTTCAGCTATGGACAGTCGTTTTTGCCTGTGGCTCTCTGGTGCATCTTTTACTCTGACAATTTCTTTAAACAAACTGTCGGGGGTAGTGCCGTCGGTGACTCGGAAATCACCTAAACTGATGTCCGCCAGTAAAGAATCTGTGCGCTTCATAGCACTCGCTTTGAAAACGTCGAATCGGAGGTTTAATAAATCGGTACTGCTGCCGTGCGGACTCTGCCTAAGTGTAAAGCTGCCCGTGGACAACGAAGCATCTACTTGTAGTTTGACAGCATCGCGCGGGGAATCAACGGCATCAGCTAGTGCTGCCTTCTCATCCCAATCGATGGCCTCATACAACTCTTGGCGCTGCTCCTCCGTCATCTGGGTGTTTTCGGATGTATCGGTCGACTCGGGGGGTTTCGAGCCCCAAACCCAAGACAGCCATCCCTGCTGCTGTTCCGTCTTCGGGGGCGCGTTCTTGAGAGCTTCCGCGTTCTCCTTCCTCATCTGATTGCGGGCCAAAGACCGCCAGAAACGCAGGTCCTCATATCCGAGCTTCCACTCGAGCTTGCCGAGATCATCTGCCTCCTGGGTCGAAAGTTGTTGGTTCGCCTTCTTCTTCTTGAAGATCTCAATGTAACGAAGGCGGTCATCGCGACGCTCGCGGAAGTAATCCCACGTCCATCGACGATTTCGCTCATGTATTTTCGAAAGTACTGCATTCCCCGCAAATTTGAGCCATGCCCGTGGGTCTTCCTTAGGGGTTACACCCTTTGGCTGAAGTCGCTTATACTCTTGATGACGTATGAAGTAATGGAAGAGATCGGCCATCATTAAAGCATCTCGGTATTGGTCATCATCGAGGACGACGCCGATCTCGTCGAAAAGTAAGTTGGCTTTGAATTTTGGCGTGTATGTGTCACCAGACTTGTCCAATTCAATCTTGGCTTGGCCGCTCACGGGCTTGAGAATGTATTGATGGTTAGGACCAGGAGCACCTTCACTATTACCAATCATGGCCTTGAATCTTCGCATCATATCGTCGTGCGGGACCAACTCGGACCCTTCGGAGACTTCGCGACCCGTTCCTAGGAGTTCCGAGTCCGTGTTCCAGTAGATAGCCAAAGCGGCAAGCGTGGCTAGCTTATGTGTCGTGTTGGACGTGTTTTGGATGAAAGTAGGCTCCCATTGCCCATCGGTGCTTATAGCGCTGAACTCTTCGAGGGTGACACCGAGGGCGAAAGGGTGGCCTGGGGCGGATATGGAGTCCTCGTATCGCACATGGATGTTTTTCACGGTGACCTGCAGATTGTCGACAATCTTAGTGACAAGGCTTTCTGTGAAGCTCTGGCTCTTTTTCTGCTCCTCCTGGCTGAGGCCTTCCTGGTTTCGTTCCTTGATGAGCTCGGCCGAGTCCAGCTTTTCCATCTTGATGCGCTGTTTCCTCCGGTCTTCCTCCTCGGCGTCGTAAGCAGCCTCCTCCTTGGGGGACGCCAGGAGGAAGACATCTTCAATGAACACCTTGACGGGGGCGCCGCGCAGGTTCGACCAGGGGATGGTGAGCGTGAGCTGACCAAGGTGGCCCTCGACAACGTTAATAGGAAGCTTTAGCTGGTCGAGAGCCTCCCTACGGAGTTCGAGGTCGCGCAGTTTCACATCACCGGACCATATACCCACCTTCAGCTGCGTAGGGTCGAAATTCTTCACATACATGCCAAGGAAGCGGTTCAGCAACCCGGCGACCAACCCTTCCAGCATGGCGAAGGCGTTCGGCCGTGACCCGGGCCGGGGATGCGTCGATGGTTAAGGAGGGGTATTCGGTTGCTGCATCTGTAGAGATGCGAAGACAGCCACGTAAATCGATCCCACTCCCGACTGGAGCGCCAATTTCTTTGGGCTGTGGTAGCCAGCGAGGGACCATAAATAGGAAGCGATCGTTGTGGGAACCCAGCAATGAGGTGCGGCTATATTGATGTATGTATACCTAAGTATGTACGGCGTGGATGAGTAAAAACAAGGGTGCAACTATGGCAGAGAGCTCGACGCAGTTAAGTCAAAGGATCGAGGCCGAGTAAAGATGGACGTAGGGACCGAATATCGAAAAGAGGGCAGTAGGCAACGTCGGTCAAGTAGGTGGTGGGAGACTCGAAGATGCTATTCTATTGTCTGGCAGTCAGATAGATACATCCTAAGTTGAAGCGCGCGATGAGCATGGACAGTCTGTCGCGGTGAGAGTAAGAGAGAATGAGGGAGAGTTCCGCATAGAAGAAGACATCGGCAGGCAAACAATAGAGAAGGGTCGGAAGGTCAACAACATCATTTACTCTTTCACAGATTATGATGGAGAGTCGCGGTAGCATAGCTGTGCCCAAAAGACAATAGGTATCGTACGCTTGTACTGCATGTAGAGGGAGCTAGTGCTAATAAGGGTGGGTATAATGCGTAAGGTTAGGTACAGAAATACCTACAATCTACTAAGACCAGATGCCGATAAATAACCTCCCCACCACAGAATGTGTAGGTAGCAAAAGAACCAGATATCAGTAGGGTTTAAAGTGAGGATAAGGGAAAGCACAACAAAACCAAGGGACACACGGTGCATCCAGAGGTTGGGATAGAGTCAGGAAGGGTTGGGATATTCCCAGCGTTGGTGCCTGTTGACAAGTGATCTGGCCGTGAAGAAGCTTACCTCTCTGCAAGAGCTCTTCGATGGAGGAACCATGCAAGTGATGACGCCAATTGTGGCACTAGTGTAGCGGGTTTGGTAGGATTCATACTGTACGGTGCTTTTAGTGCCTTCCCCCGCTAAGGTTCCAAGTACCTAGAATAGCTATCTACCGACCTAGGTAGGATGTAGTAGGCAGTGAACCTCATAGCACATCCATAACACATAGCAAAGTTCCTTACGTATTATAGAAGGCTGTTCACTTACTTACTTAAAAAAGGGACTTACATTCAAAGGTTGAAGTGCCGAAAGGTGTAGTACAAGTAGAATAAGTGTACCTAAGGAGGTACGAACAAGGAACGCTGTGCCCGCGCCGTACAGTGCTCGTTAGTGACCCGTTCAAATAATACCCTAGGTACAGTAGGTTTGCAAGCCACAGAAGTAGGTACCTAGGTAGTTACCTTGCGCCACAGTTGAGGGGCTATAGGGCGGGGCAGTGAGCAACTTTGCAGGCAGACACATGTACAATTTTTAGAGTGCCCACGCCCCCTACAGTATGAAATTGACAGGGGAAACGGGAGCATTACGTCACTGCCAGATCCAACTAGCACCAACACTTCAAGAGCTACCCTACCACTATGACGGTAATGATGACGATGACGATGAGAACAGCAACACATGAAGCCCACGAGCCCGCACTCCGGCACCATTTACTGTCCAGCTTAGGTAGTGCATCAGAAAAAAACCATGGGCGTCCCTTACCTGCTTTAACCCTGATTTTGGCACATCTTATCAGAACCTGGTTGAACGTAGACTACAATCCCTATCTAGGACTACATATTTATTCATTACCTGTTACTACCTACCTACATCTTAAGTACATAGGGAAAGCTACCCCCTGAATTTTGTAGGTAGGTAAGAGTATAAGCATTTACATCACCTACATTCCTTTGTTTAGCACACATATACCTCCTCGTTTTTTGTCTAGATAGTAACTAGGTATAGCAAATTATCTCCCCTCTATGAAGCCCAGTAGAAACAAAAACAACCTGTTGCATGGTTGGTAATAGACCATTTGTCTCGAGCCAGTTTTTCAACCGCTATCGACCTCTCTTCGGTAAAGCCTACCCCGTCGACCACCATGCTTCGTATAGGCGGCACGAGATCCCTCCTTCAAGCCTCTTCTAAGGGCGTTTCTGTGCCGAAGCGGTCGATATCGTCACTCCCTCGTCTGCCAACACCCTCCCTCAATCGACGTGTCGCAGCGACATGCAAAGTCCCAAAGACCGTATCCGGACGCCTCTCTCCGGGTGTACAGCAGACCTCCTTCGCTACCAAGTCTCCCAAAGGTTTCCAGCAAGGAATCGACACGGAAGAGGAAAGGAAGATTGCCCAGCGCAAGCTCACTCCCCATCCGGAATCCGTGACAACGGGGTCTAGCGTTCGTCACCTCTACGAGCCGTCGGCGCCCGACAAGGAACGCCCTGTCGGAGATGGTGTCAAAGAAGATCTGGTAGGCAGTGCCTAACCCGTAGACGCCCCGCCTCATTCGGTGTCTCAAGCTAACGACCCAAACGCGTAGAAAACCGTCCAGGACACATTCTCTCTCTCTGGCGCCCCAAAAGAACCCTACTGGCTTGGTCTTGCCGGCACTCTTCCCTACCTCGGGACTTCAGTGTCTACCGTCTACCTTGCCTGGGTCCTCAATACGCCATGGCCGGCCTCTTCCACTCTCGTCAACAACCTCCTCATCAGCCAGGAGACAGCAAGCAAAGTACTCGCGGCACTTGAGCCCATCCAACTAGGCTACGGTGCTGTCATCATTAGTTTTCTGGGTGCTGTACACTGGGGCCTAGAATATACCGAGAAAGCCCCCGATCAAATTCGTACTCGATTTAGATACGGAATAGGGGTTATGGCCCCAATAGTTGCCTGGCCGACCCTATTCATGCCGGTCGAGTTTGCGCTGACAACGCAATTCGCCGCCTTTGTGGCGCTTTATTTCGCCGACGCGCGAGCCACGGTACGCGGCTGGGCCCCGGCTTGGTATAGCACCTATCGCTTCGCATTAACCGCCGTCGTCGGCGTTGCCATCGTCATCAGTCTAATCGGGAGAGCCAAGGTTGGAGACGCAAGCCCCCGGCTCACGGGCCTAGGCGAGAAATTCCACGAACGACGTGGTGAGGAGGAATATACTCAGAAATGGCAAGATTTAGAACAGGAGGAAAAGGCAAAAATAAAGAAACAACAGGAAGAGACTGAAAAGAAGAAGAAAAAAGAAGAAGAACATGAGGAATCCAAGACGAAAGAGCAGAAGAAGCCTAATGGGGATGAGGAACACAAGCAAGAAAGCGGAAAGGAAAAAAGCGACACAACTTGAACAACGGAACACGATAACGACTTTACGACTGGCTTTCGGCAACGGTATATGCCGATATCATCCGCCCCCTAGCTACTTAGATATATAATATTTTCTAGTCCGTGAAGATTGCATAATTATCAGTTTCAAACATGACTGCTGAGCAGTGTGCTGCTATAGCTCTCGGTGATCGGAGGATGATGTAGATCGTCTGTACTAGCGGTATCTAAATTGATTCAGCTTCTTCTCAAATTCCTGGCGTCATGGGCTTGTGATCGTAATGTGGAATTGATCCTGGCGCTTCAGCGTTGACTGTGACAGCGTCATTGAGACATTAGCCGTGAGCAGAGTTGCTGTTCACCTAAAACGACAAAAGCATATTATATTCTTTACCCGAGGAGGGTATGATAACGCCATAAATAAGACACCGCCCATCTTTCCTCATGCATGGAAGCCAGCAGAGTATCAATAGTTACCTCTCGTAATCAACCGAGTAAAGGATAAGCTACCTATCCAGTTTGAATTGGATCTGGTACTCCTATTCGCATGTGCTCGAGTCTAATGCGCCATGACTACAGGCACAGCTGTCGTCGCTCACTAACAGCCTGACTCGTTGCGTCATTGTGACACACTCCAATACCGGAGACCATATAGACTATCCAGAGCCAGCGGGCAAACAATCCATTCTGTCAATTCTCCGTTATATGCTCTTAGTATTACAAACTCCTCATGGGTATGTGCAATATTGCGTGCGCTAACAAACGAAGAAGACACACAGGAAAGATCATGCCACCAACGGATCATAGGGCTGGCTTCGTCGCGAGCTGTTCGTCGCGCACGAAACACCACTGGAGCCCTCTCGTGGAGCAGGACAGCCAATTTGCTCCCTCACTCACCGTACTTATAGTCCTGCCTAGCGTTCCTATAGCTACTGGCTAACATCCGCACTCATAGCCCCTATTCATAGGCATCGCCTATGTGGTCGCTGAAGAGGGAGTAACAGTATCGATGGCATTCCACGACCATACGTACCTCGTTGACTTCACGATCGAGCACCTCCCTCTCAAGAAAGGCGGACCGCAGAAGAAGAACCTCGTCGCCGAATTCGTCATCGATGCTGCGAGACAGTACGAGCACGAGAACAATGTCAAGTTCATTGGCGCTGCGATGCCCAAGCGGCTCGTGGAGATGAGCCCCAGGCTCTGTTCCCGGCTGTGGCTAGATCTAGACGTCGTTCCCCTCGTCATCTCGCACATGGCTGAGAAGGAGAGGTTTTGGAGTGCTAGGAATGTCGACGAGCAGGCGGACTCGATGGCTCGCAAATGCGGTGAGCAACCACTCCTCTAGGCTCGCTCTCTTCCCTTCACAGCCACAGGTTCCACGGGGCTCTCCTTCTAGACTTACGCTTTGACGTCGCGGCCTTGGGTGTTCCTAGGGTTGACTCGAGCTCGAGAAGCAAAGCAATGGCTAACTCTAGATATGCGAAGTCATGTAAGCAACACGAATCTAAACCCACGGTCCGATGAGGTCGGACAAGAGTGATAACGGCAGCCATGGCGAAAGGTTCTTTGGCCCGTCTCTAGCACCAATACTTCAAGTCGGGTTCCGAGGTGTTGTGATGGGGGACTCCGCGTTTAGGGCAAATATGGCCACGGTGGAGGATCATCGAGCGCTCTGTGGCGAGGCGACCTGGGCCGCGATGATGCAGTACGCCACAATATTAAAGACAAACAAGACCAGGATCGCATTCTTCAGTTCAACGCCGCAAGGTGGAGGAGTAGCCCTCATGCGACACGCCTGTGAGTATTGTTGAGAATTGTGTCCTTTCCTGCTTTGGCCAACGTCAAAGAATGAATACCCCGTTGTTGCTAGGCTTGCCTTGCCGCAGCGCTATATACCACTGAGATTCTGGGGATATGAATACAGCAATGAACTGACTTTCGGTGGCATCAAAGTGTGTCGCTTCTCACGTCTTCTGGGAGTCGATCTGAACTGGTATGGTACGTAATCCCCTGCTTACATATCTACACGAATATACTGCAGTACTTGTCTGTCTCCTTTTGGAACCTTTATTCTGGGAGATCGAGGCATTACATCCCGTGGCCCATATCGCAGTCGATGCCAACTGATTCTTCCAGTGCCAAAACCACGACCGGGTGTCTTTCGAAGCACGAAGGATATGCACAATATCCTCCAAGGTGTCAACAAACCTGGCAAGCGTCTGACTCAAGACGAACAAGACGCAATCACTGACTGGATAACACACAATGCTCAAACTTACTGGCTGTCTCCTGGCGGTCCCCTCCGTCCCATTGAAGAGGGCGGTGCACATATCATCGTGATAGACGACCCACAGATGCCCACGTTGATTCCCCTAATCAAGAAGCTCACCCCAGACAGGCCCGTGATCTACCGCTCACACATTCAAATCCGCAGCGACTTGATAGCGGAGAAGGACTCGCCTCAGAATGAAGCGTGGGAATTCCTTTGGGAAGCGATCCGCCTCTCGGATCTGTTCGTCTCCCATCCCATCCCCGAATTTGTCCCCGGGGAAATACCCAGGGCTATGGTCGCCTACATGCCAGCGACCACAGACTGGTGAGATGGCCGTCCGTTTTCCGTCGAAATGCAGACTACTTATGGCTTAAAGGCTCGATGGCTTGAACAAGCCTCTTAGTAAATGGGCCGGCAGTTATTATCTAAACCTATACAACCGAGAGTGCGCCTCTCATCAGATGTAAGCGGCACACCGCAGCTACACGAGAGCCATGAGTTCAGGGCTTACCATCTAAAAGGACGCAGCTTCTCTACCCCGAACGTGAGGGAGCCTCCGATCCGTTTCTAGGCCCGCTGCTGACTATTTGTAGGGAGCTACATCGTCCAAATTGCGCGGTTCGACCCCGCGAAGGGGATTCCGACCGTGCTGAATGCGTACGCCGAGTTTCGCAAGCTTGCCAAAAAAACCGGCATCCGCCTGCAAGATATTCCACAGCTGGTCGTGTCAGCGTCCCTCGTACCCCTTTTCCGCATCCCTTGAGTCAAGTTTGCTCACAATCGGTGTACTAGAGCGGGAAACAGTTCGATCGACGACCCCGACGCGGGCATCGTCTTCGACGAGGCCTTGATCCAGATCGAGGAGAAGTACCCGGAGCTCCTGGCCGACATCAGCATCATGCGGCTACCCGCCAATGACCAGCTCCTAAACACCCTCGTTGCGCACGCGCGCGTGGTCCTCCAGCTCTCGACGCGGGAGGGGTTCGAGGTCAAGGTGTCCGAGGCACTGCACGCCGGCAGACCCGTGATCGCAACACGTGCCGGCGGGATTCCCATTCAGGTGAAGGACAACGAGAACGCCTTCCTGGTCGAGCCGGACGACTACGTGGCCACCGCGCAGCACCTCGTAGAGCTCATCGGAAATCACCAGCTATGGGAACGCATGAGCCGTGCGGCGTCGACAGGCGTCAGCGACGAGGTCGGCACGGTGGGTAATGCCCTCTGCTGGTATTACCTCGCCGCCAAGCTGACCACCGCCGGACCTGGAGACGCCAAATTCCTTGGGAATTGCCGTTGGGTTAACGATATGGCACGCACGGAAGCAGGATTTCCTTACGAGGCGGGGGAGAATCGTCTGCCGCGGCGATTCACAGAGCAGGAGAAGAAGCGGAACGACGGGGCAAGCGGTATCTCGAATACCAAAAAGGACCTAGATGAAGCTGTGCTACTTCGCTGACGGGAGCCAGCATGATGGTGTCCGCATATATGCCTGTATGCCTCGAGACCGGTCACAGAAAACGTTGGCCCTGGCCCAGGCTCATAATTACCCTAACGCATGGATCAGTGGGCCAACGGAAATATATTTAACTCCAGGATAGCTAGCTAGCTCTACACGAAGAGATACTCTTCTGCCAGCAATTGGCTATCTACTCTCATATTTACATGTAGCCGCCATCAACGACCAGGGGCACTTTGTCAGGCGGCCAATGCCAGACAAGTCGAGTGAGGACTAAAATACGGTAGGCGAGTACCTAGGCAATCAACATCTGCCGGGTTGCTACATCTCCGTCCGTCTCCAAATACACGGGTGCGGGAATTTATCTCTCCGGTCGAAGATGACGCATGTGTCTGCCCGACGGCAAGAATGAGGCATCGAATGCTAGCTGAGTGAGCCAGCCAATGACCAGAGTTGAATTTCACTACCGGTCAAATCGAACCTCGGGAGGGGCGCGAGCTAGGTGAGCAAACGCGGACTATCTAGATGATTGGCTGCCAAGATGCATCAGTGAGTGATTGTGTGGGCAGTGGTCGATCGTGCATGACATCCATAACACCCACCCATACCCATACATACACACATACATATATGATATCTATCAACTAATAAATAGGTAAAGTAAGCCCAGTGCCTACCCCTGGCATCCGGCGCGGCGCCGAGCAAGTCGATGGACCCTTTTGCCCGCGGACTTGCACACGCTATCGTCTTAGCCGACCGAGTCAATGGAGCCGATGGCGCCGCGGAGATGCCAGAGATGGCCAAAGTCGACCAACCCGAGCCCGTCTATTTCTGACACATAATTTCATATCTCCGTTGTGTTTCGAACGACATGGCATGATATATAGCTGACTCACCATCGTGTCTTTCTTTACCTTCCTAAACAAATTCCGATATCTATCCCGGCCAGTTCCGATGGAGAGAAAAAAAAAATTACACTGCGCCCTATTTGATATAAATAAGTAGATAGGTAGGTGGGTAAGTAGATATAGACAGCTAACTGCCTTCGTGTCGATGGATATCTTAGTAGACAATCTAAAGAGCCACCTAGAGCCTTCTTTTCCTTGTACTGTGTTTTCACTCCCTCCCGTCATATCGTCGTCATCTACACAATAAGGCGCTTTCACTCCAGGGTCCAACCATGGCCGCCCCCTTAACGCCTGCACAGATCGCCATCGTGAAAGCGACAGCGCCGGCCTTGAAGGAGTACGGCGAAACGATCACCAGCCTGTTCTACAAGAACATGCTCGCCGCAAACCCCGGCCTACGCAATATCTTCAACGAAGCAAACCAGGTCGGCGGCGCACAGCCCCGCGCTCTCGCTGCCGCCGTCTTCGCCTATGCCACTTACGTAGATGACCTCGCGAAGCTCGGGGCGGCCGTCGAGCGCATTGCACACAAGCACGCCAGCCTCAGCGTCCAACCCGAACACTATCCCATCGTAGGCAAGTTTCTCCTCGAGGCTGTGGCGACTGTGCTGGGAGATGCATGCACACCTGAGATAGCAGACGCTGTAAGTCAAGTCAAGCTTTAGGTGGCCGTAGGGATTCCCATTCCCCAAGGTGCCCAATGAACACACAGACACACATATATATACACATATATATATACTGACACCGGTTTCAAACAGTGGACGGCCGCATATGCATGTCTCGCTGAGATCTTCATCAACCGGGAACAACAGATATATGTCGCTTTCGAAAACTGGACGGGCTGGAGACGCTTTCGGATCCAGAAAAAGGTCGCTGAATCCAGCGAGATCACGAGCTTCTACCTCACGCCCGAAGATGGCGTGCCTCTTCCCCCGTACCTACCGGGGCAATACATTAGCTTGCAGCTGTACATTCGAGAACTCGGCCTGAGACAGCCCAGACAGTATTCTCTCAGCGACGCTCCCGGACCCTCTCACTATCGGATCAGCGTCAAGAGGGAGACAGGCAAGCGGGTAGGCATTCAGGGGTTGATATCGAACATGCTGCACGATGAACTAGACGAGGGAGACGTAGTGGAGCTGACGCATCCCACGGGCGAGTTCTTCGTACGCATGGAAGAAGAAACGCCCATCGTGCTCATCTCTGCGGGGGTCGGGATCACGCCCATGGTCTCTATTCTAAACAACGCCATGGTCGCCGGATCTTCGCGAGGCATCTCATTCATACACGGCGCCCATAGCTCCGAGGTCCGCGCATTTGCTAATACACTCAAACGCGCGTCAGAAAAGAACAATATACAGGTAATCACCTTCCTATCCACGCTTAAAGGCGGCGAAGCCGAGGGCGTTGATTGCGATTTCGAGGGACGACTAAGCCTGGACAAACTCGCCGCAGAGCACCTGTTCACAAGCGATCCGACTACTCAATATTACGTCTGCGGCCCAACGTCGTTTATGACGGACATTCGACAACAGCTTCTCGGCCGCGATGTGAGCGAAGATCGGATCCATCTGGAGGTCTTTGGGGTCGGAAACTAACCAACGAGCGCTCTCCCACGTAGTAAAAGGTCCGGCGTATGGCTTTATTTGCTCGTCTTGCGCCACGTGGTATCCCTCGCTTGGGCTTTCATTGTTATTCGGCAATTACATTGCTGTCATTCGCCTCGGACGGAGGAAATTGGGATGTGATCCTCTATAGAAAAGAAATTAAGACCTCTCGAGAAGGGCGAAGGGATGTAGAGAGGACTGGAAGTTTGCTTTTGGTACGAGCTTCAGGCGTGTTCAGACATGGTGGTTAGAGGAATACCGGCTACACGGTGTAATGTATACATACTAGATAACATGCGTTTTGCCATATAGGATCAAAGATCTTGTCTGACGGTAGGACTTGAACAACTCTTTTTCAAAACGCGTCTGCGGGACGGGTTGGCGTTCCACCCGGTCCCAGGTCCCCCCATTTCCATTGCCACGTTACGTAGACTCTCCCATATTATCAAGACGACAAGACGGCAAGGCAGCGAGCTCCCCGCTACCAATGCCACCGTACGAGATTCGAGTAATTCATAGGATGACATCTGCAGCTCATAAACCGATCTCGACTTGCAATCCTCTATGCTGCTGCTACTTCTTGTGATAACCAAGTTTGGGAGGTGTATTATACAGAAGGCTCCGATTGGGTCCCAAACGAGAACACATGAGAAGGTAAACAGAGACCAGGCGGAGCATTCCACACGGGACATTTCTGAAGACACTCTGGGAGACCAGGGCTCATCCTATGACTCTCCCCTCATCTCCCATATTGAACCAACCACATCCACCCTTCTCTTCAGTTCAGCTTGGGAGATCTTTGGAATGGGCGCATCGTGGCGTTTTGAGCAACATTCTCGGGTAGCCCGACGCATTAACAGACTTGCACTCTTCGTCCTGCTCTAGTTACGTGACCTTTCATGAAACGAATCCCCCCCAACCTTGCAGTAGTTGTCATACTGCGCCTCGATTATCAGCAAGGAGATCAGGATTCATGATGCGATTATCCTAGCTCCTCACATGACCTTTCCAACTAGAATGTTATAAGGCTACGAGGGATCAGAAAGAGAACTAGCTTAATATGCGAATGAGAAAGATATCATTGGCTCGAGAGAGGCCGTATCAGCAGGCTGTCGAAAAATGACGCTCCCTCCCTCATGGTGGTGCACGGCTAGAGATAATAAGGGTCGCCGATTAACTTCAACATTCTCAACCGCCTCTTATTATTAGGCTGAACTGATCGATCATTCACAGTTGTGATTGATCATTTATTTACTGACGGTATTGATCATGTGCGGTCGGCGTTGATTATTTACGGCCGGCTCTACGTAATACTGTTCTTGAGAAGTTGACTAGGCGACCTAGATCCCCCGGTAAATCAGATTCATCACCACCTTAGCAGCGAGCGTGAGCGACGCTACAAGAGCAATAGTTCTCCCATATGGTCACAAACCACACATGGTAATCGCAAGTCCATGGGCCGAGTAGCCATTGAGAAATAACAGGGCCAGCTTGGTTGGCTACCAGCGAAGCCTCTGTGTCCTAGCTGATGATCAGTTTGCTTTCAGTCACCAGGCCATGATGAGGGACAAACAAACATTAACACGGCCATCGGTCAATACGAGACCGGTCCGTTTTATGGAAGGAAGCCAAGCGTTGCTATGTCCTGATGGCACTCGTATGTCCCAAATATTAACCCGTTTGTCCTGCCACGCTAGCAAATATCAAAATTACTGATGGTTACTTTGATTAGGTAAATGTGGTGGCATCTTACTTCGGGGCTTGTTCCGCAAGATCTGATGCTCCCTAGATCTCTATCTAAGGATATCTATTGCACACAATAGCCCTGGATCTCGTCGCCGTATGTCTTACTGTGCTGCAAATCGGTATGCAAGTATATCAAGCCGTGTAGCACAGCGCCGGTGCTGTGCTACACTATCAGACTAAGGACCTCTTCGCGCTCAAATTCTAACTGGGAGTGGTGCGCCTCCCTCGTAAAAATTAGTACCGTTCACACCTCTCATCTATTGTCGAATCAGATCTATGAGACCGTGGCAGATCTAGCCAGTGATCCAACACCCCACACCTCATATGAAATCTACCCATGACCATAGTCTTATTATAGCGGCACAAATTGAAGTAACGAATTCCTTTCTATCTTTCTTTCTTTTTTTTTTTTTTTGTAAATATAAATCGCCGCCGCAAGTAATATGAAGGTTTCAACCACTTGACTCTTCACCGCTGAGGGAAGTCGGGTAGCGTTTTGTTCACGGCCAATGTCCACACGGGCCCCATCCAGTTATTTTTGTCCGTCCACACATCGGTTCCGAGTTCGTATGTTTACATAGCCAGTTTTCATGAAATAGACACGCTGGGGCGATATGGCGCTTAAATTATACGCGATTGTATGCTATTAGTTACCACGACAGGAGGACAAGAGGGGCGGCAACTCTTCGGAGACACTCACGACTTCGGGATTATAAAATTTTGCTCAATTTTGGGGGACCGCCTGAGACTGACGAATAGGCTTCATAATAGACATGGTGCCTTCGGTTATTCGGGTCAGTATCTAGGGTTATTCCCTACCGGTATGGAATAAAACCCGTGGGAATGGCCGACGCTAACAATCACTCTTGGGATTGCGGCCATTCGCAGAAAGCTATAGTCGTAGTTGAATCAAGTTTTATACATAAGACTTCTGGATCCACAGCAAAAAGCCAAGCCTCGATAAGCGCAAAAGAAGCAGATATTACGCACAGAGTCATCACTATTAGGGAGAGCTATGCTAAATCGAAAAGCCCGTGACCATGCTTGAAGTCAAAACAATTATGCAGGTCCAGCTCTTCCCTCATCTAGCGCGGACGTGAATCCAGGGAGGCTACTTCAAATACGGCCCGGCCCGGTCCAAGGCTCGTGACTTCATCATCGTTATCACTTCCACTACCCTCGGCCGCCCGAATATATCACGGCTAGCCAAGGGAGAGACAATGCTCCCGCCTCAGCAGGTTCGAATGCTGTGCGACTTCATGTCTCAACTAGAGCAAACTCCTGCCACATCAGACCCCCCTCAGCGAACCTCAAGCCAAGAGCGGGGAGCACGGCCAGTTTCCTAAGCTTATGTATCTTATAATCTGACCTCCAAAATCTTCATAGTAAAGGCACTAGCAAATCTCGCGATGTGTGTTGTACTAGTTTTCCAAGCCGTGAAGGCTTTCATCAAACACACACACATTCTCTACACTAAGGTAGAGACTAAGATAAACAGAGCTCCGCCTACCCCATTCCAACTTGAACTGCAATCAGTTTCAAGACTTGATCCGCCAAGAAACAAGGTCGAACAGACACTCTTTGAATAATTACATCAAGTCACTATAGCACATGATGCTTGGCTGGGGGTCTACAGAGGAACACCACGTGCAGTGGCACGAATATAAACGGTTGAAGGCCAAAGGGAGTCTGAGATGAGACGTGTCCGTTATAATTATCATTTGAGGAGCTGATTCATCTCCCTTGGTGGTTCTCTTCAACCTCGCACACAATGGTGAACACAATCACGCCCGCATCCCACCAGATAGACCCAGTTTTTCCTTTCTTGGTGTATTCATGGCTTCAGGACATCTACAATATCTCCATACAGCTTACTAAGCGGTGCCTACAGCTGCGAAGAGATGTTGTGATGCAGACAACCAAGTAGCATAGGTTACACATCTATATTCCAAAGCTTGGAGGGTTTCCATTGGATTGGGTCACTTCTTCTGGGTGAAGGTGGATACATTTCTCACAATGACATCGTGTGAAATCGGGCACCGTAGTGCTTATTAGAGTTTGCCGTTGCTTGTGTTTTTACGAGCCTGTGGCACGAAAGGGATAATATGCCTCGAGTTTGTGGCTGTGTGTAAGGTCACGGTTTATCAGAATCTTACAGATCTGGGGAGCTTTCGACAATGATAGACCAGTGATTCACGTGTAGGGCTTCCATCTAGCATTCATATACGTTGCTGCTGGACAGGTTGGGTTTCATCCAGTCGACCGGGTTTTCAGTTGTCTCATACACAACCGTATAATCTCTTGTCATACAGCAGATGAACACACGTTGGGATTACCTAGAACGTTGCTGTCAGCTCTAGATCCTGTCATGACCTGGTTTCCAGTGCTTCGAATCTAGGGCAAACATGATCTTAGTTGTCTAAGGGGGGAACTTGACGATTGATGCAAGATTGGTTCTCGTTCTAATATTAGGAATATTGGGGGGCTAAGGATAACGCTCGTTATTCGGTTTGCGCCATAAAGAGCAGGTGCTCACTCACTAGTCTCAACTTGAGAGTGTTTGTATTCATTGGATCCGACTCCTTCCTCCAACACCTCAGATGCCAGAACTGGGGCTCAGGGTTGCCAGTCTCTCTTGTCCAGTCTTCTCCAGGCGGGGTACCCGAGATTCGGGAGGGAGTCTTGAGACATTCACGATAGGAGCACAAGCTCAACATCGAGCCACAAATCATAATGCAGCGTGGCGCCGACAAGCTTGGAAATACGGAGCATTAGGGCTTTTGTTCTTGGCCCGCCGATGAGCACACCATCTCTGTTCCTTCTCGGCATGTTTTCCTATGCTCTATCCAATTCAGTTCCTGCCACAGTTTTTACACTTTCTCAGACCATCCAGACCCACGTCTTTCCACCCCACGATCTATTAGTGTTTGTCTGTTTATTATTTATTTCCTGTACACTTCTTCAGAATTTCCATTTCTCTTCCCACCCTCTACTCCTTCGTCTTCAATCTAGGTATCCGCCCTGGAGGCGTCACTAAAATTCATTCCATCAACAAGCGGTATTGAAAACTGCCGGGTTGAACACTTCGTCACCTTTACCTTAGATATTATATCCCACTATCCCCCTATCTTCCACCTACCTACCCTCTCCCATCTCTCTCCTGCTTCTCATACTTCGCCTCCCATCTCGAAATGGAGTGCCCATCAACGCCTCCGGAGCCAATTGCCATCGTTGGGAGCAGCTGTCGCTTCGCCGGCGATGTGGCTTCTCCCTCCGAGCTCTTCGATCTCCTCTGCAAGCCTCATGACCTCTCCCGCGAAGTTCCATCGGACAGATTCAACGCCAAGGGCTTTTACCACCCAAACGGCCAGTATCATGGCACGACTAACTCTATCAAGGCATATTGGCTGAACGAGAACCCTCGCTTCTTCGATGCTGCTTTCTTCAGCATCAATCCAAGAGAAGCAGAGGCCTTGGACCCGCAACAGCGCCTCTTACTCGAGGTTGTCTTCGAGGCCATGGAGGCTGCCGGGTTCCCTACAGACCGGTACGGCGGCAAGGACATCGGCGTCTTCTCCGGATGCATGACGCAAGACTACGAGACCCTCTCGGCGCGAGACGAACTCGCGACCTCGCAACACTTTGTGGTGGGCAACTCGCGGGCCATCATGGCGAACCGGCTTTCGCATTTCTTCGACTTCCAGGGTCCGTCTGTCAGCATCGACACGGCGTGCAGTTCTAGTCTCATCGCATTGTATATGGCCGCACAGAGCCTGCGCGCGGGAAACTGTGCGGTGGCGTGCGTGACTGGCGCCAATCTGATGTATACGCCAGACCAGTTCATCGTCGAGTCGACTCTCGGCATGCTGAGTCCTGCGGGCAAGTGCCACATGTGGGACACGAGAGCAGACGGCTACGCCCGCGGAGAAGGCTTCGCCGCTGTGCTTGTGAAACGGCTCTCTCAGGCTGTCGCGGACGGCGACAGAATCGAGGCCGTCATTCGCGAGGTCGACACCAACGCAGATGGCCGGACCGGCCAGCTCACGGAACCAAACCCAGAAGCCCAAGCAGCACTCATCCGGAAGACGTATCAACGAGCTGGTCTCGATCCCACAAACCCTTCCCATCGGTGCCAGTACTTCGAGGCGCACGGCACGGGCACCAGAGCCGGCGACCCCCGGGAAGCCAAAGCCATCCACGAGGCTTTCTTTGGTAATAACCATGATCCCAACCATGACGATGGTACGCAGTCGTCGTCGTCGTCGTCGTCACCTCCCCTTAATAATAGGAAGATGCTGGTTGGCTCCGTCAAGACGGTAATCGGACACACGGAGGCTGTCTCGGGCCTCGCGGGCCTGTTGAAGACAGCCTGGAGCATGAAGCATGGACTCATACCACCGAATCTGCACTTCGAGAATCTCAATCCCGAGGTGAAACCGTATTACACACATCTCCAGATCCCGACGGCCCTCACGCCATGGCCCGATCCCTCTCCCGGGGCGCCGCGCAGAGCCAGCATCAATTCATTCGGTTTCGGCGGGAGCAATTCGCACGCCATTGTCGAGGCTTACACGCCGGAAATCCATGGCGCGGTCTCAGCCACTCGGTCCGGGTCCGCGTCTGTGAGAGCCACCGGAGTCTTGGCAGCGCAGCCACATCCGAATCCTAGTTCCGATCCGGAGCTGTTCAAGGCCAGCCCGAGCCCAATCCCTAACTCCATCATCCCCTTTCGCTTGCCCGTCGTCATCTCGGCGGCTTCTCCCAAATCCTTGCGGGATGTCGTCCAATCCTACAGGGGCTATCTAGGAAACGGCAATATCGATATTCGCGAGCTGGCGTGGCATCAACACGCGCGTCGTTCCGATCTCCTGTATCGAGTCACATTTTCCGCGGGTACGACATCAGAAGCGCTGGAGGGCCTTGACTCCCTCCTACGCGAGAACGAGTCGACAATCCCTGTCAAAAAGGGGGCCCGTAAGACAAAGAAATCGCCTCTGCGAATCCTAGGGATTTTCACCGGCCAGGGCGCACAATGGCCAACCATGTCCACCTCCCTCTTGCAACACAGCCGTGTTTACCGTGACACAATCCGCAAACTAGATGGCGCTCTCAAGGCTTGCCCTCACCCGTGCCCCTGGACCTTGGAGGAGCAGATCACAGCCGACAACGATGTGTCGCGTCTTGGCGAGGCGGCCGTGTCGCAGCCCCTTTGCACGGCATTGCAGATTGCGCTGGTCGACTTCCTGCGAAGCATAGGCATCGACTTCCACACCGTCGTTGGCCATTCGTCGGGAGAGATCGCCGCTGCGTACGCGGCCGGCAGACTTTCCGCTGAGGACGCCATCGTCGTCTCTTATTACCGCGGTATGGTCGCACGCACGGCCAGTGGTCCCGACGGCCAAGCGGGCGGCATGGTCGCGAGTGGCATGTCAGAAAGTGAAGCTCTCGCCTTTTGCGGCGACCCTCAGCTCCGTGGCCGCATCCAGGTGGCAGCAAGCAACAGTCCAATCAGCACCACCCTGTCAGGCGATCTCGACGCCGTTGACCTCGCCATCAGCCAGCTGCGCAGCAAACAGAAGCGCTCGCAAAAGTTGCGTGTGGACACGGCCTACCACTCACGGCACATGACGAAGCCCGCCGTCGAGTATGTCAAGGCCATGCAAGAGTACGGTGTCTCGCCAACTCCCGATGGAAACAGAACCATCTGGATCTCGAGTGTAAAGGACCGTCCTCGGACCGGAGCACAAGATCTGGACTGCCAGTACTGGGCAGACAACATGGTCAAGCAGGTGCAGTTCCGCGAGGCCGTGGAATATGCGCTGTCGCAATCCGACGACGAATTCGACTGTGCTGTCGAGGTTGGACCTCACCCGGCCCTGCAGGGACCCTTCACACAGACTGCCGTGGCTCTCGGCCGTACCGTTCCGTACGCCTGTCCCCTGAACCGAACCAAAGAGGGCGGGATGTCTGTTTCCGATTTTCTAGGCTTTATGTGGTCCCAGTTCGGGCCCGAGGCCATAGCCTTGGGAAGCTATATCGAACAGTCGCCCATGCCGGAGCTGCTCCTTTCGCGGCTCAACGACCTTCCTGCTTATCCCTTCGACCACTCCGTCGGCTACTGGCGAATGCCGCGCATCTCCCATCAGTACAGCTTCAGGGATGCCGCACCCCACGAGCTTCTCGGCATCCGGGGCCGCGAAGACACCATGTATGAGATGAAATGGCGGAACATCCTGAGGCCAGAGATGCTCCCGTGGCTCGCACATCATTGTTTCCAAGGCCAGGCACTTCTGCCCGCCTCGGCCTATTGTATCATGGCGCTCGAAGCGGCACGATCCTTTCTTACGGGTTGGCCGGCGTCGTTGGTTGAGCTTCGAGACGTGGAGATCCTGAGCGGTATTGCCATCGAGAGCGATGGCCCTGGCGTCGAGACGCATTTTTCCCTCAACATCGTGCCGGGCGAGAAAGACGCGCCCACTATCGATGCTCGCTTCGCTCTATACTCGCGTCCGGCTCATCACGACGGCTCGACAAAGATGAAGATGAATGCCACCGGCTCGTTACACGTTGTTCTAGGCGAGCCTTCTGTGGGTGTCTTACCTTCTCGGCGGCCCCCTCTGTCTGAAACATTGGCTGCCGACCCCAACGCCTTTTACGACATGATGAAGGCGGCCGGCCTGACGTACACTGGCCCTTTCAGGGCCCTCACTTCGATCCAGCGGCGATACGGTTACTGCAGTGCGGCCCTCGCGCGAGTCCACCCCGACGAGACCACCAAGCTGAAAATCAGCCCCGCGACGCTTGACGCTTGTTTCCAGTCCGCGTTTCTTTCTTATGCGGCTCCAGGCGATGGGTGAGTTGCCACACACACACACATATATATATACTTACCTGAATGTTCCGATGAAACCATGCTAACCTTTGCCCAGGTCACTCTGGACCTCTTTCCTGCCGACGAGAATCGGCAAGATACAGTTCAACCTTGCCGTGCTGGACAAGGCCGCAGGTGATCCTAAAGCCGTGCTGACCGCCGATACCCATTTAGCTGCCTGTACACCGCCGACCGAGACGTCCACCGCTACTATCGCTGTCGATATCGCCGTCCACAATGAAGCGGGCAAACTAGAGATCCAGGTCGAAGAGCTTGTGGTTCGCGCCCTCGCCAACACGCGCCCAAAAGACGACGTGGAGCTGTATCTCCATACTGTGGTTGACGTTGACCCGACCGATGAGATTGTTAGTTTTGACAATGCCGTTGCGGGTGGTGATGATACCCTGTTGGCTGAGAACTGTCGCCGCATCGCCTCTTTCTGTCTTGACAATCATGTCACCGCCGATGAGAAAGAGCCGTCGGGCGAAGCCCAAGAGAACATTAACACGATGATTCGCAACTCTATCCATGCCGACTTCCTAGGCTCTATTAGAAGCGCGGGCCAATTGGATCCGGTCAGACTATGCAAAAGACTGCCGTTGATTGAAGAAGAGGCGCGCCAAGTCGCCCTCTTCCGAAGCCATGTCGGCCGCGTCGTGAAGCAGATTGCGCATCGATACCCCTGGATGAATGTTCTGCACCTCACCACGGGGCAGACTGGACTGACTCGGTCCGTGCTGGCTAGCATTGGGGATTCCTTCCAATCGTTCATCATCGGCGAGATTCGAGAGCAGCACCCATCCTCCCAGTGCCATGATGAAATCATCGCATCCGTCGAAGGGGTTCGAAGGCAAGAGATCGACCTCCGTGAGGAACTAAGAGGCCAGATTGGTACCGAAGTCCCATTCGATCTCGTTATACTTACAACCGAATTGCTAGACAAAGGCGAGCCGGCTATTGTTCTGAAGAACATCGGCGCGGTCGCGAAATCCGGGGGGTTCTTGGTGATAGTAGATCCGCACACCTCCGTACTCGACGCTGATGATGGTCCCGGTCGTCCCCTGACGCCACCGCTCTGGCAAGACGTCCTCGACGCCTCCGAATTTGGTCATCAAGCCCAGGAATCATACCAGTCCCATCCAGCTGGCTCCATACTCGTGCGCCAGTTCCGCGGAGCCGGCGCCCCGCCAGAAATCGAGCGTAATAATATCATCACCGACCGGCTCCTCTTGATTCAAGGCCCGCCCGGAAGAGAGGACGATAAACTAGTCGCGAGTCTGCGGGTTCAGCTCTCTCCCTGTTGTAACGAAATAGAAAATCTCTCGCTCGACGATGCGACGACGGAAGATCTAGAGAATTGCACCGCCGTCATCATGCTAGCCGATCTCGACGAGCCCCTGATGTCCAACATGACGGAACACAGGATCAGCCAACTCCGCACTCTCCTTCGACCCACGCTCACCGTACTCTGGGTGACCTGCGATTCTCGAAGCGGCAACCTGGATCATGCAGCCAGCTTCGGATTCCTGCGCACCATGGCCGCCGAAGAGCCCGCCCTGAAGCTACAAGTTCTAGACCTAGACGCGAGCGCCGCCAAATCCCCAGTTGAGACGATCGCCTCGGCCTTTTCCCAACTTGCTCTGGCTGATAAGGATGCCGGCGGCAGCTCAATGTGGACTTTCGAGCCGGAAATTCACGTGGAAGACGGTCGCCGCCTGATTCCCCGAGTCATGCCGTGGAAGTACGGCAACGGCAGAGTCAACGCCTTGCATCGTCGCGTCACCAGACCCGTCAATACGCTCCGACACTGCGTCGAGGCCATGCCCGAAGTCGACCCGAGCGGCTGTCTCCGTTTCGGGGTGACGGACATGGAGCAAAGCATCCGCGAGCCTCCACGAGGCCACGTGATGATCCAGGTGGACTACAGTTCCGCACTGCCGGTCAAGCTGGGCGAGGGCGTATCCGGCTACGTGTGCGTGGGGCGGAAGTGGAAGACGGACGAGCGAATGGTGGCCTTGTCGGGCACGAATTCGTCGTATATCACATGCCCGTCTTCACAGGCCATTGCCCTCCAGGGTGACGCGCCCCCCAGCTCGGTAGTACTTCGTCGACTCGTCCGGTGCATCGCGGCTCTCACGAGCGTGGCGATGGCTTCCTACAACGATCGTATTGTGCTCATCGAGCCCGACGTGGAGTTTGCGAACTGGGTCGTGGATATCGCGGCCCCAGGGTCGTCTTCGGGACAGAGAGTTGTGGTTTTGGAAACGTACAGTGATGAGGAAACGGGTAAGTTTCTTCTTTCCTAGCATAAGTGAAGAAGGCATCTAGCTAACAAGCTAACCCCCTTTTCATAGAGCTATCGCGGTTCGCCGACAACGAAACTGGTCGCTTTACCTTGCTTCGCCTCCACGCGCGAGCTCCGAAAAGAGACGTGAAGAAAGCCTTCTCACGAGGCGGTGTCGTCTTCAACTTCCTGCCGGAAAACCACGAGCTCTCTCAAAGAATCGCGACATCGGTCCCGCGCGGCTGCAATCTCTATCCGGGCCTCTCCATGTTCGACGTAGACACTCGCATGGGTAAGGAAGACTACCCGGTAATCAAGCCTGTCTGGGAGAGGGCAATGACACTGTCCATGCAAAGCCCACCGAAAGCTACGGCTTCCCAAGAACGCGAGCGTATTTTCGGTGTTTCTCTGAACAAGCTGCAATCCCATCCAGGCAAAGCACAGCCCTTCGACATCGTCAACTGGAAGACGGACCGCGACGCCGTCCAGTCGATTGCCCACACCACGACCGGACCGCTCCTGTCCCCCGACAAAACATACTACCTGTTCGGCATCACGCGGGACTTCGGCCACAGCCTCTGCCGGTTCTTCGTGGCCCGTGGAGCGCGACACATCGTGCTCGCCAGCCGAAACCCGTCGACGGGCGCGCACTGGGTGGCCGAGCTGAACGCAGCCTACGACGCCGACATCCGCATCGAGCGTGCGGACGTGACCGACCTCGACAGTCTGCGGGCCCTCAAGCTCGAGATGTCCAAGACCATGCCGGCGCCGGGCGGTGTCGTGAACGGCGCCATGGTGCTCGAGGACCGCGCCTTCGCGCAGATGACGCTCGAGACATGGAACCGCGTCCTACGCCCCAAGACGGTCGGCTCGTCCCACCTCGACGCCGTATTCAACGAGCGCGACCTCGACTTCTTCATCATGACGTCGTCCTTCGCGGCCATCGGCGGACACCCGGGCCAGTCAAACTACGCGGCGGCGAACATGTACATGAACGGGCTGGCCGCCGACCGTCGACGGCGCGGCCTCGTCGGCTCCGCGCTCAACATCGGCGTCATCTACGGCCTCGGCTTCCTGCACCGCGAGAAGGAGCACCTGTACGCCGGCCTCGAGCGAGAAGGATACCCGCCCATCTCCGAGCACGACCTGCACCACATGTTCCTCGAGGCCATCGTCGCCGGCCGGCCCGCAGACGCAGACGCAGACGGCATCGCCGACCACCGACGACCCTACGACATCACGACGGGCTTGCGCCGGTACCGCCGCGGGCTGGAGAACCCGCTGCACTGGCACGTGGACCCCCGATTCGGACACTTCGCTCTGCGCGACGGTGGTGCCGACGGCGAAGATGTAGCGGTCGAGGCGCGGAGGAACTGGCAAGAAGAGCTAGCGGCGCTCGAGGAGAAGGACGAGGTGGCGAACGCTATCGTCGCCGCGCTCATCCAGAGACTGCAGACGCTCTTGGGCCTGCCTGAAGGATCGGTCGATCGAAATAGCAGCCTTCAGGATCTGGGAGTCGACTCTATCAGCGCCGCCGAGATACGTAGTTGGTTCATCAAGAATCTGGGCAGCCAGTTGGCCGTCATGAAGATCCTGGGCGTGGGTAGTATTAAGCAGTGTATGTTCTGCCTCTCTCTGTCTTTTCTTCTGTCCTATTTGTCCATTGCATCTCACCCTCACCTACCTTGCTTGCCACTTCTCTTTCTACTTTCTTTGTTTCATCGGCCCTTTCCCATCTATCCTCTCGTTATCTTTTTCTTGGCTTATTCGTACTGACCAAGGTTCCACAGTGTGTATGGATGCAGCAGAGCAATACCTCACTACACGTGCCAAGATCAATGATGCCGGATCCCCGAACTAAGAAATGGGGCTGATGAAAGGTTTACCAAAAAAAAAGAGAAGAAGAAAAAGGAATTGCAATTATGTTCATGTTCGCGCTGCTTACGGAGTCTGATGATACCGGTGGGGCGGAAGATTAGATGAGAAATGGAAAGAGACTGGGAACGGAAAGATGGACAGAATAGATTCTAGATCAACTAGAGTATCGACATTTCTCAGGTTCTTCTTCCCTTTGCTTATACTCTAAATCTGTTCATTAGCTAGCAATCAACCTCCAGATTTCACCTTGACAAAACATGTTACGTTATGACTATGGTCTCTGGTCTAAGACTATGAATTCACCTCTCCGCTTACTGCGCATTTGTCTGCCTGTCTACAGTCCCCAAGGTAAAGAGCTGGAATAGTCTGAGAAGTTGAAAATAGGGGAAGACGGGAGAGATCCACCCCCGTCCAGTTTTTATGTAGTAGATGAGGCAAGTGGTGAGTTACATCTACACAGACTTGTCCCATACAGCGGCCTACGCAGCCAACCGGTAACTAACCTTAGGTCAGTTAATTGTTAATTAGGTATTGCGAAGTCTGAATGGCGGCGTGACTAAGGGAGACGCACACCATCATTCATCACAGCTAGCAGGTAGTACAAGACCCAGAACTCATAGTGGGAAACATGCTTGCCGTAACCGCGGCTGCATTAGATATATATACCTGTTCTTCCGAGCAGACGAGGCCCCTCGTATCTAGCAACCGATGGGGGCCTTTTTGCGCTCTATATTACCGATATAATGCAATATACAAACCCCGAGATTTAGATGATCGCACTTCCGTACTAGGTAGGATCCTATATTATCATCACGCGCGCGTAAAACGCAAAGAGAAGAAGTGATGCGTAGGAGTGATGCATGCCCTCAAACCGATAGGCAGTAGAATAGGTAGATAGGTAGGACGGTATCCAAGAGACGCCCCCTCCCACTACACGAGTTCTGTTGTCCGTTTTTCCAACCATCCGCCCGGATCTTCAACCGAACCTGAACTCCACGCTTCCGAAGCAAACCAGTCTAGGTCCATGACCCTCGTCTCCAAAAACGCCACGCCCATGAGCATTCCCGATACCTACAATAACGCCATCCCTTATTTGTTCATGCCCTCATTGGCGTGATTAAATGAGTTCACCACCTAAGTGAACCTCAATATAGATGGATCCCGGCCGATATAAAGCCGGCGAGAAATAGTAAAAAAACGCCGCTGTCCCAACCCAGACCCCTCTCCCTCCCATTACGCATCGTAAGGGATAGATTGAGGCGACTGGGGAATCCATCATGACAGCCGTAGAAGTAGATGCCTGCGTCCAATAGACCGGGACTGGTAAGACGTCTAGGAACATCGAGAACCAACCTGCTTAGCCTAGAGGGGCGTAAAACGTTCATTTTTATACAAATCTCTCACCGCCCACCTACCCTTCCGCCCCAACAAACAGGTCCGCGAATCCGTTGCGGTAGAGGCGAGAGGGCAGATTAAACAAGGTGGGGAGTAGGAAGTAGTCAAACGAACGTAGCCTCACCAACCTGACCCATTCGACCCTTCGTTTCTTTTTTTGTCTTTTGTCTTTTCGTTTCCTCTTCTCTCCCTTTTTTTTTCTTTCTTTTTTCTCCCGTTTTCAAGGAATTAATTGAGGGATTGGCTATGAGCCACTGCAGGCATAACCGTTATTATACGATGTGTGCCCCCAAATAAATAGATGCAAATTATGGAAATATGAAAATCACGGCCGCAGCAAAAATAAAACTCGCCAAGAAGAGTAAGATAGGAGCGCCTAGAATTTGGGGAAAATGGGACCAAGATAATGGACATGTAACGAAAACGCCTATAAAAGCTCCTGATACAAAACGCGTCGTTGTTGGGTAGGTGATGAGAAACTCTATCGAAGAAGCACCATCGTCGCTGTTGCAACAGATATTATGTAAGTAGGATTATCCAGCGTAGCGATAGCCGACGTTCTCAAAATGATGTTGCTGGGCGTCGTTGAAAACCGTCAGGGGCGTCATGGTCGCCGACGGAGAAACTGTTGAGCCTAGAGAGTGCATGTGATCTATCGGCGAATATGCCGTAACGTCGCCGGCACTAAAGAGAAGCGGCATATTCGCAGAACCGCTGAAGGTAGTAAAGTCTGCCGAGGATAGGGGTGGCATAGCCATATAGGCCATTTCCGGGTTGAGCGTATTAATGGTCAGCGGGGTCGGGAAGTTGTAGTTGGCCATGGTCGTAGATGGCAAACCAGAAGGCGAGCCCCCAACCATGTTAGGATTGACCTCGGCATCGCCGAAGAAGGCCTGAGCGCCGTCCATCTCGTCGTCACCGTCATCTTCGTCTTTGGGCCGCTGCTCGTCGTGCTGCACCCACACCTCCTTCATCCAGTTCCTCAGCTCGTGCATGGAAGGCCAGTCGCCGCCGCCCTTGCCACCGCGCTTGTCGTCATCGGCACCGACGCCGCCTGCGTTCTTGTTCTTTGACCGCGATGGCTTCTCTTTGAAGTGTGTACGCCGGAGGTGCGCGGCGGCATTGTAGTAGGCGCCGTATTTCTTCTGTGCCTTGCAGGCCTTGCATTTAGATAAGGGATTGACAACCTGGACATTGATCGGGAGGCCGTTGTCCTGGGGATCGACGCAGATGAATTTCTTCACGAGCGCCTGGTGCTTGGCGTCCTTGTGGCGGCGGAGTTCGTGATCTCCGCGAAAGCCCTCCTTATGCTCGTCACATAGTTCACAAAACACCTTCGGTTGCTTGGGCCGAACGTACTTCGTCTTGGCAATGACGGCTTTGCCATCCGTCTTCTCGTCCGAGAGCGGTTCGTCTTTGTTCTCGTCAACTGACGGTTTTGGCTTGAGGGGCGCGTTTTGGGCCCGATGGTTCTGCTGCTTCAATGTGTCCTTGGCGCGGGCGTTGAGGGACGAGGATGTTGACTTGGCGCTGGAGGTGCTCGAACTCGAGAGCGAGCGCTCCATGTCTGGCGACATCAACAGCTCGCCATTCGGCGCCATCGATGCGTAGCGGTGCTGCGCAAGCGTTAGGTCGAACAGGGCATCCTCGCGAGATGACTGCTTTCCTAGAAACAATGTGTCCCCATATTCAGCCGACTGTTGCGGGCCGTCGGGGAAGTACAAATCCGGTCCTTGCGACATCTGAGAGCCCCTATTGATCATACGTATTCCCCCCATGTCGGGCTGGTTGTCAAACTGGCTGTTGTCTCGCGTCATGGGAGTGGTCGAATCTGTAGGGCCCGAGGTCATCGAGTCACAGACCGAGCCACTCATGTGGAAATCGGAAGTATTCATGTTGCTCTGGTAAGGCGCACCGGAGAGGGGGGCTACGAGGTCAGTAAAAGGCGCTTCACACTTTGCCAAATAGTCGGCAGGGTCGAGTAAAACGCCCGTCGTGCTCGAGAGAGATGCCATGTCGGGGAGGGCAGGCATCCCATGCGACTGCTTGTCCGCCGGGATTTGCTGTATCAGGTTGGGGAACGGCTGCGAGGGCATTAGGCTATCGTGAATGAGATAATGACCTTGCCCTGCGTTTTTCTCTAGCAGGTTGGCGGTATGGTACGCAGGAAGCGGAGACACAGGTCCGTTGCCAGTGAAGGGCCCAGCGCCAACGGACCTAGCGGACAGATTGGAGCCCAGGCGATCCATCTTTTGCGAGGAGGGTGCCTGCTGGGACATGGTTCGCGGTCGCTTCACGGCGTGTGGATGGGGTTCCTCGTTATTTTGGTACTGATGCTACGGCTCGTCAGCATCGACAGTCCCATGTGAGTAGAGCAACATGTACACGTGGGAGTTACGCGAGAGCATCTTACTGAGGTTCGCGGGTCAACATGCCGACGACTATGTGACTTTCCGCTGGTATTTCGAGGTATCGACGTGTTTCCTAATAAGACTTTTTGGCTTACAGGCACAGCGGACAGTTGAATGTCACTATGTACATCAGCATAACACTCTGATGGACTCGAAGAACAAGACGGCGAATGAGCCGACTGTGGCTGGTTGGTTGAACTCTGCAACTCTCGGATAGTTTGTTTTGCTATCTTGAGTTCTTCACTCTGGCTCTTGAGCTTCGCTAGCAACTCCCTCACCTGCTCCGATTTGGGAAGTTGGTTCATGACGCAGGTTTAGTCACTGCATCCAAGTGGTAGTAGAAAAGCTATATGTGACAACGCCAGCCAAACGAGAGCTATCGTCGCTTCACTTTCACTTTCTCTCTCGCTATCTCTCCCGCGCGATGAAGAAGAAAGTAACTAGCCCTGCTTTCAAGGAATATGGGGAAAGTGGATAAGGACAGCGGTATTGTTTGTTTGTCTGTTTGCCTGTCTATGTATGTAATGTATGTATGTTTCGCAGCACGGATGACGAATTCCCAAAGGGAGCGTAGTCTGTGTGTGTGTGAATGGGGCAGCGGAAGGGAACGAACGGTAAGGAAGAAGAAACACGAGCGTCGACAGAATACGTCAGGCGAGACAACGATGATGATCTCGACGAGAAGAAGGCGCGTTAAGTACCGCCAGTCAGTTGAGTATGAGGCTTTGGCGCATGCGTGGCGGTGGGCCAGGTATGCAGGCCCGTCACGTCTCCCACTAGGCACTACATACCTAGGTCTACCATCTAATTAACGACAGCTCAGATCAGTCTCTTGGCTCTGGCTCTTGTAACCTGGTCAGCTGGGGGGGAGCGGAGCGAGGGTAAGGGGGGGGGTGTACCGGGATCCTTGTCAGCACCAATGCAAACACGCTAGCACTTCCGAATGGTGGTTTTGTACATCATACAGTATACACGTGTATGGCACCAAGAGTCCTACCAGGTCATCACACACCACCACTGTCGACGAGATGATTTGCGTTCGTCGTTCATGGAGGACGTTCGGTATTTCCGAACCCGAACCAGGCGTCGAGGTTACGGGACCGCTTTGCCAGAACGAATGTTCGACAAAGTGCACAAGAGGGAAAATTAAAATAAAAAAAGGTGGTGTGCCATGTCTCGATGGCACGAAGCCACGATTGGCACCGCTGCTCTGACTCTTTCCATGTACATACATATTCTCATGCATGCATGCACTTCTGATGGAGGTGCGAGTAGGTATGTATGTATGTATGTGTGGTGTGTGTGGCTTGCCTCGAATAGGAATCTTACGGCTCCGCATCATCAATACATACTGACATCCATACATCCATACCTATCTACCTACCTACTTACCTACCTACAGACAGCACAGCTGTTACAGAGGCGCACGCCGCCGTGGTGCATACTGCCCGATAGTACTATCGACTCCGATGGAGGAGGATGTGAGCGTCATCCCGCTGGTAGTGTAGATCCTTGAGAGACTGATATGTATGTCCGGAGAATCGGGTTGTCTTTCCTTCTACGATGGTTTAAAAGAAGAGCTTATAAAATGGAGGCAGGTTTGCCCTTGAGATCCAGAATTCGGAACTTGACAAGTGTAAATAACGGAAATTCCATACCACCACACATGGGCATCTATCTGCCTGTCCGTAGAGTCCGTAGCTACCAGAGATTGGGTGGTGCCTGGGACCGAAAGAAGAGTCCCGGTTGGCAATCCAATGTGCAAGTTGGTCATTGGAAAATCAGATCGCTGAACGGCAACGACGATAGGTATTCGAGGCGCTATCCAGACGTCTCTCCCAGGGCTCGATCGCGCGAAACGCTCGAGGTAATATTCCGTCGCACTCTGCAGCACGTCTGACGAATAGCATCCGTCCAACGAAGGGGGCAGAGCCTGCAAGGAGAAACCTCGTGGCATCTGTGGCATCTGTAGCATCGTGTTTTTTTTTTTTCTTTCTAGATGAAAAAAACAAAAAAACAAAAAGAGGATGCATGACATGGCTAGTAGCATGGCGCTTGCCGGGGGTAGGGAGGAGCCTAGTCCCTGTCGGCGCCAGATCCAGCGAATCCGGGGACGGTACCGCGGTGGCCCAGGCTATACTCGCCAAGGCATAGGCAGGGTGCGATGAGTTGTCCCAATCCCCAATCTCTCCCAAAAGTGAGGCGACCCCCGCGCAGCTATCGAGTGGCTGTCGACGCTTCTCTGCAGGGCCGACTAGTGTAGGGAGTGTGTAAGGAGTGTGGGCCACGATCCCTTTGGGTCACCCACAGTCACCAACCTACTACTACTGTACAGGGCCACGGCCCACGGCCCATGGCGCAGCAGCGGCGGCAGCAGCAGTAAGTAGGTATGTAGAAGTAGTAGGTAGCCAGCCAGGACTGATGACTGCAGATTTGCAGGACGGACGGCAGCTCGGTCGCGCGCGCAGGGCAGGGGCTGCCATCTATCTCTTCTCCAAAAAGCCTTGCGCCTGGCTTGCCTGTTCTGACAAGTACAGCCAGAGAAGCATTGGCCGACCCACGGAATCGTATATTTGCGTCATGGAGCTAGAATCGGCGGCTGCACTGCGACGCTGATCGTGTAAGCCAGCAAAGCAAAATACATGCATACTGTATATACGCTCCCACTTGCCCACGCTCCCGTTCGTCAGCTTGCCCGGCTTCGCCCGATTGTCACGGCACAACGCGAACATTGTCCGTCGATTGTCCATTACCTACTGCTATAGCGATGCCACAGAACTGTAACTCGCCCAGACTCGAGACTCGAGACCTGAGACACGAGATACCTCAGGCTATAAGGAGCCTGTAGCGTGTCCCCAAGTACCTACTTAAGCAGGTATGTATCTAGGTAGTAGGTAGGTGGTATCAGACGTTACAGACTTTCCATACGGCCGACCTACTAACCTGGGCATTTGTACCACCTACACCACCTATGCCAGCGGCCTAAATAGCAGGGAAGATATAGGCTATCTTAGCAACTCCGGCAAGCTGCTATATCCAGCGCATCATCCGTGTGTGATAGGTATGCGTATACAGCTACCGACGCGGTCAATTATGTATGTAGTGCACGGATAGATACATACATACATAGGTAGATACCTATTAGTAGCGTAAACGGCGTCGGTGAAGAGAAAGAGGATGGACGGAGGATGATCACCAATACCTACTTACTGATAGCGACCGGGCGTAGCAGGCAGGGTTGTACAAGGTAGGTAAGTAAGCAGGCAAGCGGGCGGGCGAGTAGGTAGGTTACGGTAGTTAACTAGTAGGTAGGTATTCCAGAGAAATCCCGGCGGCTTCCGGTGCCCAAATATTATGATAGCCAGCCATGGCTGACATGCAGCGCCATGTTGCGTTGCAGCTCGCTCTCTTGAGTTGCTTACAACCTTGAAGTAGATAGGTTTGGATAGGTACCTAAATATCTATTGAGACACTACATACCTATCCATACATCATGTATCTTGAGTAGGTACTATCTATGTAGTTTAGGTGGTAGGTAGGTACATAAGACGTGGGAAGGAATTGTCTGTGGTAGATAGGTACTAACATAATGTAGCGTAGGTACACGATGTTTCAGCCTAAGCACCCCCAACTCCAGCAGGTATCCATGACCGCCGATGAGTGTGGACTGACAGAGGTTTCCCGAAGACGTGACGGACCAACTGCATTTCCCCATTACTTACTATAACCTACACGGCTTACATACTACAATATGCAGTATACATAGGGAGAGTGTTGAAGATGGACCTACATCCAACCCAGCATGAAGGTGCTGTATACTACCCCGTGTCCCTTTCCACATTGTAATATATTTATGTAACACTTTGTCCGTCTTCACGCATCCATGCGCAGCCACAACTGAACTAGATATCCACAGCAGTCCCGAACTTGTATTTGCTGCATAGTAGAAACTTAGTATTTGTAGTTACTGTAAACGAAGGGGGAAAAAAGAAAAGTTGAAAAAGAAAATTACCGCTGCCAATGCTTGAAACGAAGTTTTATTTATAGAAGTTGTGGTCCAAGTTCCAAGTTGTGACAGCTTGGTGAGATCATTGCTCAAAAAAAATACTAGAGTGGTTTAGCTTCGTCTTTGGATAAAGTGAGATGTCGTTTTCTAATACTTAGTATACACTCGGTAGTGAACCGCGGCAACTTGGCAAATTGACTTCCCAACTGGGCTGGCTACCTCATTCTTCATGGAAAATACGGGAGATACTATTGCAAGGCTATGGGTTTGTCTAGGTAGCTTGTCCCGCTTTCTGTGCGTAGGCACTGTCTGTAGGTCGGTTCGGTTTCGCTTACATGCTGAATAGCTATTTGCCATTCGCTTCCTCTCCTAGGTCGGCTCGCCTTGTTCTTGCCAGGTAGGTAGCTCGAGTTGTCTAGAAAGACGACATAGAGCTAGCCGTCTTATTTGTGCTTCACTTATTCGTCCGTCCATAATGCCGGGATAATGTCGCCGGCGGCCGTTTCGGCGGCCAAGGTCACCGCGAAGTAAGGTCTTGGTCGGGTCCACGCCCGGTCGCACTCGAAAGTAAGGGTATTTGCTACCGAAGATGCAATCGACTCAGCCGAGACCCCTGAAACCAGCGGCCTAGCATAGGGTGTCCTGCCATTGTGTCTACCCCTTACCCGTAGGGCAATACCCGGGATACACTAAACGTTATTGTCTACTTTCTCTTCCAGAACCATCAGATCTTCTGTGCCTCTTCAGGGGCTTCCTTCGTGGGACAGGATAGGAATTCAGTTGCCAGTCTTCCCGTTGCCGCTGTAATCTGTTCACTTGGTAAGGCACTAACCAGGAGGATGTTGAGCGAAGGGCCAACTGATTCGATGTAGAAAACACATTCCAATGCCCACTAATTCGGGGTTCTGGCTCGACTAGTTCTTCCATGTCCACGTAATTCTAGATTTCGAAGCGTTCGACTACGTATGCTCGTTTAACACCCTTGCCCAGCCCATCATATGAGACAGATGCATAACCCAGGCAATACGTAGAATAACTCGATATCGCGCGTAAAGGTTCTGTTTGCTTAGAAGCGCCCTAAGAGCCATGAGAGCGCTTGTGCCGATCTTGTCTATTACTCTTCAAGCACCGTCCCGGCTTACCGATAGCGAGGTGGAGCATTGGTCGAGGCTCACCAAGAACGAAGCCCAAGAGTGGCCCTCGCTGTCCTCATTGATCGTGTCATTGTCCTATGGGGATCTCCTGTCTTGCATGCAGTCTCCAGGACGAAGGAGCAGGTCAAGGACTCGACTCGTAGATAGGCTTACCATAGTCATGGGGGTCATACCGCCGCCCAACGAAACGGGACATTACCATCGTCACGTTCGGGGTATCCCCGAGAATCATTGATGATAACACCGCCTCCTAGATGCTCTTGGCGGAGTACCGTTCAACGGCTTGTCGCCCGGCTGGATATGCAGCGTCCCCGCTATATAATTTGATCAGTAACGATCGGCTCGGTAGTAGAGCCGTTACATTTAATATCCAGAAGCTCTCAAAATATACCGCCAGTATTTTTAGATCAGTCCTGGGTTCTTTATCAATCTACCAGAAACCGAAGACGGTAAACACATACGAGTGTCGTTCCCCATTGGTATCAAACCTCTCCGGTGCGATGACGCCAATCCTATTAAAGGCCAATATTTTCATGAGAGGCCCAGATATGGCAAAACCCATGGCGAGACGTCCAGTACCCTGCATAAACCCCAAAGCCGGGCCATGCTTTCGAAGAGCTATCGACAGAAGGCTTTGCCTTTTAGCCGACCTGACACGATGATCTGGGGCCAGTGGCACCTCGTGCACTTCCTCAGTCGCCACCAACTGTTTTCATCGGCAGGCCTCGTCGGCACGATTGGTTTGGCATCCAGATCTATGCAAATACAGCCGGTCTCGTACAAGATGGCGAACCAATCGAAGATAGCATCTTCCTTAGGGTCCCACGGCCACGCCACCCAGTAGGTATACCGCTGGTAATATAGCATGTCTCAGGTGCCATCCTAAGGTAGCCTGCGATAAGCCTTTCACTAGAGCTCATGTTGCAGCTCATCTAGCATCAGGCGTAAATGTATCATGATTGATAAGTTGGAAGAAGAGAAAACATAACATTTCTATTGGAGATGGCGGGTACGTCCTAGGTATGTACGTATGAGGTAATTATGATGAAGTTGGGCTAAAGGATCAACATCAAGTAGTATGACCCAAGTTATAGATAATTCCGGGTGCAGCGAGTGGTCAATTGCTACGTATGGGAGATATCTATCTCCTTGTCAAACGCCGGCGAGGCTCGACAACCTGGAGCACCTACTGCAGCGAGTGTGTATTACGTAAACAGTCTGGGGTCGGGGGGTCGGTACTTGTCGCCGCCGATCCGACTAATGACGACTGTCAGGGACTACACCCACTATAAGTGGACCACTGTACTCAATACCCCCACAGCTAGTCTCCGTTACCTCTACAACTACAATACAAACACCATACTGCCCACATTTTAGTAGCTAGCGGCACAGATCGTCGCCCTTACGGGTTGAAGCCCTTCAGCGATCGTTTAAAGTCATCACTTGCGACGCTTATATTGTTACAATCCGTTTCCCTCTCGCCCAAAGGACTATGGGGACGGCACCAAAAAACGCCTAATCCCCCCTCCGGTCGGCTTCTTCCCAAGTTGTCCATACCTTGCAGCAGCATATCAAAGGACGAGTGGACGGCACCAGAAAACGCCTAATCCTCCGTCCGGTCGAAACACCGACCTGCAGAACCACTCTCACAAACACTCACGGCCTCGTCGTCAGGTCTCAATATCATAAAATCTACGACAATTTAGTACGCAATTACCGGATCAACAGATTCTACACTATTGGCAGGCCACACTCATCGGATCATCGGATCCCCTCAAAAAATCCCCAGATCGCTAGGCTCGTACGATCACATTTCCCGCACCTACCAAGAATTCCCTAGTTAGAAAGCAGGAGTCAAAATAGAGAAATCACCGTAAACGATAAGGGCAATTACGATGAAGGCATTGGCAGTTACGATGAGGGCATCGATATTTTGTCTTTTTGGGGCGGCAGACTGTCAGGGACTACACCCACTATAAGTGGACCACTGTACTCAATACCCCCACAGCTAGTCTCCGTTACCTCTACAACTACAATACAAACACCATACTGCCCACAACGACGCTACTTATCCACAGCATAGGCAGCTAAGCTTAGGTTACTGAAAGGTGTCAACTAGTTATGTCACAGCATTTGTACGGCGCTCATGCCCGTCATGGTAAATAGCAGACTGAGCACGTGTAGGAGATAACTACCTAGTAGATACTTAGTTATGCAGTATCTATCTACATACAGACAGATATTTCGTAGTAGAGACACATCTGGCATTTGTTGAACATACAATCAAACGATAACTGGATACCTACCCGAACTACACTCCCTTACCTCAGCAACGTCGTCGCAGCGACCACATACTTACCTAACACACAAACCTCTTCCGGTTAATAGGCATCGCATTTCCATGTGATAGCATCTAACGCAGAGCGGCACGATGCGCCGTCTTCGTCTCCATCGCCCCTCGCTCCTGGCCGCCTGCCTCTGCGTGCAGCTGTGTCGAGCCCGCCAGCCTGGCTTCAGCGTGCACCACGACCTGCTCGCCTATCCTCAATTCGAAGTCGTCATCTCCGACACCTACATATCCGAAGTCGCCGCCCAAGCACTCGTCGACAGCGCCGACGCCGCCCACCCCAGCTACGATGCCGGGCTCGCCGGCCAGACCGACATTGCGTCCCCGATCAGCGCTGCGGCTACGGCTGCTGATGCCGGTACCGGTGCTGGTGGTGGTGCCGGCCGTGATGGCGCCGTCGCCGAGTCGTACGAGATCATGAGCATGCCGCCGCACCGCTACCTGTGCGCCATCCCCGTCATCGAACCCGCCCCCGCCCCGAACAAGACGGCCACCGAGCTTGCCATGGCCGAGGAGGCTCGCGAGCTAGCCCGAGCCTCTGCCCACGGCTGGGACCTCATTAACGAGCTAGACGGCACTTGTCTGCATTATATGTCGGGCTGGTGGAGCTACCGCTTCTGCTACGGCCAAGACGTCGTCCAGTTTCACGCCATCGCCTCCAGCGTCAAGAGTGGGCCGCCCATGCGTGACGTCAACACTGCCGAGTATGTCCTCGGCAGGGTGCCCGATCCTCACCTAGCCTCGCGTTCCTCACGCCGTGGTCAGCAGCAGAATGATCAGGCCGACCGCGCCGCCGCCCCGGCGCCACCTAACACTGACCTACAAGTCAAGGGAGACCAGCGGTATTTGGTGCAGAGGATGGGCGACGGCACCGTCTGCGACCTAACCGGGCGTGAGCGCACCATAGAAATACAGTACCATTGCAGTCCCGAGAGCACGCAGGATCGCATCGGCTGGATCAAAGAGGTGACCACGTGCTCGTACCTGATGATGATAAACACCCCGCGCCTCTGCGTCGATGTCGCCTTCCAGCCACCCAAGGAGGAGAGGGCCAATGTCATCAGCTGCAGAGCCATCGTCTCCGAGTCCGCCCAGGCCGACTGGCATGCGCGCAAGACCCTGGAAGCACAAGCTGCCATGGTCGGCCGTGCCAAGGAGGCCGCCAAATCCCCCATCGTTATCGGCGGTGTCGTCGTCGGGGGCCGCCAAATGCTCGGCAAGGGGGAGGATGGCAAGGAAGCACCCAGACTGTCCCCCCCTAAGAACTTCCGTAGCAACGGCGGTGGCCTTGAAAAACTCGTTAAAATTGTCGCGTCCGCCACCAGCAAAGAGGAGGGCGGCAAGGTCGACATGCCGACTGAGGAGCGGCTTCAAGAGCTGGACCTCGATCCCGAAACTATCGATAATCTGAGGAAGGAGATCCAGAAATTAGCTGGCGACAGAGGCTGGCAACTCAAAATGGTCGAACTGCCTGGTAACAACAGGGAGCTGGTCGGCATTATCGACGACGATGGGGAGGATAAAAGCGATGCCGAAGGAGGTGCCAAGACAGGTGCTGGTAGGATAGGGGAAGGCGAGGAGGATGATGGCCAAGGCAGCGAGGAGGAATTCTTCAGAGAAGAGTTGTAGATTACGAAATAGCACGAATGCATTAGAGCAGCGGCTTTCTCGAAAATCATATGGCATTAGACTATCTGCATTCTCTCTCGGCGCATCGAACCCCTTGCGAACCCAATGCTGAGACTAGTTATCTCTCAATTGACTATTCTCATACGAATCTGAGATGGTTCGTACATTTTTCTGTCCAATCTCCAGGTCACGACAAGCTCGACTAGGTGGCTGCCTAGCAGGCCGTTTCCGGATGAGGACCTCGTTCATACGTCGATCCTATCTTCTAGAGTTAAGAGTTGTCTTTATTAGACGGAACGTAACATGATCTAACCTAGGTTATCCAGTCCACCACGAGGCCTTTCAAACGGCCCGGCTCAACAATACTCTGGCTCGGTGAACTCCTCCGCGGCAGCCCAAGTGCTGAGCAGGGTCTGATCGTGGCACACCATACGTCCGGCACCACTCTCCTGCCATCTGCCTTTCGCATTTTTTGCAATCCCGTCATGATCGTGTAGTTGGAGCTACCATTGGCCAACCGTACGAGGATTGCCACAGAGTAGCGAGTATGACTAGGCTGGCCTGCTCATGCCGGCTGGTTCTGAAATTAAGGTGTGTTTACATGCGTGCTTACGTTACCACAGTCTCTCGATCAATACAATTCTTTCGCAGGTGGCCGGTGTTAAGGAAGAGCTCGAGACGATGGGAATACGGCCGAGTTTTATACCCCGCATGAAAATGGATTATGCAGCCTGTTCTTCGGCAGACGGCATGGCAGGGCGATTCGAACAAACCGTCTTTGTATAGCTAGAACTGGTGAGTAAGGGCAAGCTAATACGGCCAACGGATCAACGGGATACCTATTATCTAGAATTGTAAGGCCCCAAGATGGATATATATCTATTTGAAGCTCGTGTGTGTATGGAGATATAGGTACGAACCCCCAGAGATATCTTATTTGCTTCTCTTTCTCTCCCTTTCTTTAATATATATATATATATATAAAGATTCCGGGTATTCGATAAAAAGTAACCAGCTGCGCACCATTCATTCAATCGCCACGTAACCAGGGTTACCACACCTTGATTCGGTTTAAATAATATCTCGTGGATCATTAGTGTCTATACAATATCCCCCGCCAGACGCAGGTTCGCCTTAGATATTACTAAGAACGAACGATCAATTAATGGTTATCGTTAGCGCTGGCAAATGTATAGTTTAATCATAACAAGGCTCCCTACCGCTCCTGTAAGAAGAGATTAATCCGATAAGTTACACGACGCCCAGCGAAGGTAGGCTTACCCGAGTAGGATCGATTCCAAGTTGATATATTATATGCATGTCCGTATTATTTTGGTGTGCAGAGCTCTTACTCTCTTGGCTATTGTACCAAGCAAGTTCGAAATCTCACCAAAGAGTATCAACGGAGACAATTTCGCCTATGCGTCGTAAATAGTATAAATTGTCTAGCAGGCAGCTGAAACAGAATGCCCGGCTACGGTGGAACGAAGTGATGTTGCCGAATAAGCTAGAGAGACAGCTTTCGTTGTGAAACCGGGCCAACCAAAACACCAATAGTCAGCTTCGCTATATAATCATCCAATAGTGCTACGGGAAGGCAACGGTCGGCAATTATCACGATGTCTCAAAGCCCTCAGTCCATGTCTTTAGTATAGTTATGCTTGTAAAACTCACGTTAAGCAACGACATTATACCCTCCTTGGCTTATGTCATTCTACAAAACCGCCGGTCTCGCAAAGATGACCCTAGAGAAGAGATAGCTACAGTACAAACGGGAGACTCTCGGTGCTGTGAGAGGAGGTATATATCGGAGTCCGAAGCCGGCACGGCGGAGCTGACACGGCGGTACATCGGGATGCCACCCTCCAGACGCAATCGCCATCATCATTCGCCAACACTAGGTAGGTAGGTAGGTAGGTAAGCGCCGGGGTTCGATGCTCGCATCCTTTTCGACGAATATATCGACTACGTAGGCATCCGCATCTTGCATGATACCTAATACCTCCCAAGCGGCCTGGTCTGGCCTGGCCTGGGCCGGTTAGTCGGGCTGACTGGCCGACAGTGCGTCTAAAAGTCGTCGTTCTTCAACAAGGCAAACAAACCACATCGCAAACGGCATGCTAGATCGGCTGCCACGTAGCACACGCAGTGCATCCATGTCTGTTTGTCTGTCTGTATCTCTGTATCTCTGTTAGTCAATCAAGTCATATGCCACGAGAGCCTGTGGAGGAAGCATCTATCTAGCTACCTCATACGTACGTAGGCGGCCATTCGGTAGGTTCGGACGATTACACTACCTATACTGCATTGCATTGCACTGCACTGCGCTGCACTGCACTACACCACGCCTCACTATGCGGACTGACACTGCCTGCAGGTTGCATCACCGTGTCAGTTGTCGCCGTAAGCGCGGTCGACCGGGCTGTCTGTCTGTTTGTCTGTATATCCACGGGCAGCTGGAGCGCCGTCGCCCCATATATCTAGATGCACTCCAACATGCACTCCAGTTTTGACTGCAGATGACCGTACCGTACCACGGCGGAGCACAGGCCGGCTTCATGCGCGGCCGTGCAGGGCAGGGAGTCGGGCCCGTGATTGATTCGATGAGGTCGTTCCTTCACGCGGCATGTGTTGCTGCATGTGCTCGTGCTTACCTGGATCGACAGACACTTGCAAGTAGGCAGAGTTTCACCGGATGGCCATCTATGGGGTTTGCATATGTGGTTTGGAGGTGATGGGCTTCGAGCTGGGGTGTTGGCTTCGGGAGGGGATGAACGTCTATAGTAATACTACCTAAGCCATGGATTAACGAGGTATGGTTCGTGTACTTAGAAAGTCCCCTAACTACCTAGGTAGTTAACTGGCCTACAAGCTTCGCTTTTCGATATCCAACTCTAGCATGGACGGTTTAGCCTTTCTCCAACGGTTCGCTCTAATGACCCTCATCCCGACGACAATCATTGACGATTTCTCTTCTACCTAGCAACATACTTAGGTAGGTAGGTAGGTAAATTGGTGACGGCTGGCCAATAGGGAGCTACTAATGTAAGTAGGTAAGCTAGTATGTCTGTAGGTAGTCCTCGGAAGATATCCTGCAAGCTCTTAAAGCTAGGTACCGTATGCGTATAAGTATCTTGGCGCAGCCGATTGCCTTCAAAAAATGACCCTGGACTAGACTAGGTACCTACATAGCGTGGACCGGACCTTGCCGGCTGTTTGAATTGGCTATAGCCAGGGGTAGTTTAATTTTTCGATTTCATTTCTTAAATTTTCGCAACTTATTAGTTATCAACAAGAGACGGAGAATACCAATAGGCCAAAGAGCTCGGACATATAGAATGAAAGAGTGTAAGGAGAGGATGAGACTGTCACGGTGCCGGCTTACTTGAGGCAATGCACATACCTAAGATTGTAAGGCGTGTGTTGGAGGTGATTCGCAGTCATCTTTTTAATCACACTGCATATCACGTCAAGCCAACCAATCGCGCAACATTCTTCCGAGCATTCCCAGGCCAAGCTGGGATGCCAGACCGGCTCAGTTCCAGTTATTGCCATGCCATGCCCTCAGCCACACGGGACTTAGACTGCCTATTGCGGATCCCCTGTAGACATGGCAGATACCTAAATTGGGCTGACCACGTTTTCTGTTGCTGCGACAACTCGGGAAATAAGAGGGAATCATTGTATGTATGCTGTACTGTAGGTAGTTATGGACGTACGTATGGACAACTATATCGGCAACTCACTTGATACTCAGATCTATGTATGTAGGCCTGCTCTACCTATTATTTCACGTATTGCAAGACCTTTACTTATATGTCGTAGGTATACCTCTACATATACCGCATTACCTCGGTCAACTTGGAACTGCCCTAAAATCTGGGGTAGATGCCAAGGAGAGCAAAGTCTGGTACAGATCTAGGTAAAACGGAATTGATTGGATGCATCAAAAAACAAATCTTGGTTCAAAAATATTGCGTCATATCTATAGCCAATAGGAGAAGGTCCCGGAAGTTGAACCGCTATATATATTCTCGGTATATCCGGAAGCGCTCTAGGGCAGTTCCAAGCTGACAGAGGTAATGCGGTAGCTATATCTTCCTCCTTTTTTTTCGTACGGTGCCTAGAAGAATTATATTAGCAGCTTCGTCATTTCCGCTAGGTATGAAACTCAACCAACAAAAAAGTGACATAGCTTAGTGCAAGCTTAGTGCAACGCCAAGTTACAGCTCTGGGTTCTGGTGATATACTGTGTACATTCAACGCTGAACTCATTCTTTTTCGGACTAGCAATCGAAAACGCCATTGGACGAGGGGGTTCTGTTGGGTTCCTGCAAGCTTCCAGTTACTGCTCTTCCCCTTGCTCCCGGCGGGTCTCATATTAGTGCTAGTTTGTCCCGACGTTAGGGGACTATTGGATCAACGGATCAACGAGGTCCTAATCTAGCGCACTGACGGAATACGGAAAGCACAGTGTAAGATGTTTGGCTGGAGACATTACCGACCCGGCCGCCGGCGCGGAGAGTGACGGTGCATATGCAAGATTGCGCAGCTACTGCAGGTCTATGATACAGTACGACACAGTGGAAAGAGTACCTGCTCCGGCATGGCAAGGATGACTTGCTACCTAACCGCTTAGGCACCGTACCTACCGTACATACCTGGGTAGGTTAGGTATCGTAAGTTTGTGATGTGAAGAAAGAGAAGAGAAGGAAAAAGCAATTGCCCCTTGTCCGTCCTACTTGTCCTTGTCTTCGTTCTATCGGGAACACTCTCACTCTCGCTCTCACTTACACGGTTGTTCGTTCGCTCGCTCGCTCAACCCAGTTATCGGCTGACTTGCTTCTAAGTTGCTTCTCCCCTTCTGCCTTCCAGTAGATAACCACAAACGCTTTCTTGGCATACCATTCGTTCTCAAGTGCCGTGACATTCATTGGTCGCGGGCTTCGGTTTTCATTGCCCCGTCTTGAACCCTTTCTCTCCTATGGTGCCGTCACTTTTACTTCCATCCGGCTAGCCATCCATCCATTCTCCATCCTCCATACCTTCATTCATTCATACATTCATTCGTCCACCCATCCGTACCCTGCGTCCGTCTCGTGCGTCTCCTCGGCGAGGTAGACCTTTGCTGGCCATTCGTATGAGTAATCTAAACACCTGGTCTTAGCGGACATGCTCCTCCAGGACACTGTAACTCGTTCACGAGACTGAGGCTGAGACAGTGGCAACACTGGCAAGACATTCCGGCGCTTCGTCTGACAAACACGCGGAATCGAATACGTACTGACCGTAGCCGAACCAATTCTTTCTTCAATTCGCTCTGCCCCTACGTACTTCCCCCGATTCCCCGTCGGTAATCTCCAATTTCGATTTGATCTTAGCCCGTTGGAATGATGGTGTAGAGCAAACGATACCTTCCAAAGCACACAGTACTCTTGTGAATCCCCAATGAGGCCATGAATTTGTGGGTTGAGGAAAGCCTATGATAATAATACCTGCCATTGTCGAAATTGCGAACCCCTCCCCACATCCTTGAAGCAGCAAGGCATCTGCCGTTTATCTAACCCTCGTGGCTCGATTTGGGGTTGGTTCCGTAGTCCCAGATGGAATGTCGATAGCTGGTGTCTTGTAGGAGAATTTTTGGGCGATTCAAGATGGAGAACACTGTTTCTCATAAGGAGGTTCGAGAACGGCTACATCGTCGTGCGCTTTCACAAGCTAGCACAGCCAGTAGCACAATGCACAGCCCGAAGACGACCAAGAGTACAAGCACTTCCTCCTCGCACCCACGCGCCATTACGCCGTCCAACGCCCCCAATATGCATAGATATACTCATGGCCAGTACGACAAAGAAATAACGGGTATGAGACTACAGCCGCGTTTGTCTCGAGAATCGAACAACGAATCGAAACAGCCAATGACACCAGTCTCGAGTCTGCTCCAAGAAAGGCTGCAGCAGGAAAGAAGGGCAGAGAGCGAACGACTAGCTAATAGATGGGGGGCCGACCTGAGCTCATCGACTGGTGATATTCGGGATGGGGACACCCTTAGCTCATCCAGTAAAAAGTATAAGCCTGTGATGGAACGGCGGCCCGGGTCGAGCAACGACGATGATTCTAGCCAAAACGGCATGGGAGCTAAGCAGATAGAAAAGGTACGCTTGGCCGCATTGGCCCTTCCCCCTTCTATGTAAGCGGTGCTGAACTGACGGGAGCCATCAATAGGCCGTTTCAACGTTGCATAAGCAGAACTTCGACCTCAAATTAGAACTTTTCCACCGACGCGAGAAACAATCCGCCCTAGAAGCTAGAGTGGAAGAACTGGAGACGGAGCGTCGGGAATTGACAGATATCCAAGAGAATTTGTTGAGTGAGCTTGTCAAAAGGGACAAGGCCATCGAGGAGGCCGTTAACATGATTGTGAAACTCGAGGCGAGGGTTGATGAACTAGTTCAAGAGAAGGAGATGATCCGACAAATTGAAGCCGACGGATCGTACCGACACTCGTGGTCCAATATATCCGACTCGCTGCGTACGGAGACTCCTAAGCCGAGTGACCCTGACACATCGCTGTCGGTGGCGTCTAAGACCCTCGAACGGATGCCTAGCTTCCTCTCGGACCGGAGCGCACACACTCGGCACCTGCGAAGTGTCGTTTTACAAAACCGCTCCAGCCTTAGACATATCCGCAAGGTTTCTGAAGTTTCTACGTCGAGCGCCGATGTGAGCGAGGTGAATCGCATATCTAGTCCCAGCCTCAGCATGCTAAGCGAGAGTTCTTTTGTGAGCATATATGGTTCTAAAGAGGGCCAGGATGAGATTGGGACAATGCCGCTAGACCATGTCTCAGGTACGGACGGCACCTTTGGCAACCGGTCGCCAACGCCAACGAAGAGAACCGTGATAAACACCCTACCCAACCGTAACCATAACACCCCCGGCCGTACGTTGAACTTGCCGTCAAGGCCTGCGACAAGTCTGTCTGGCCAGGCCGGCATGGTGAGTAACGTGTTCCGCATGGAGTCCCCCCCGCAAAACGGCGAAAGATTAGGTGAGAGGGTAAATCCTTCGGCCGACACCTTCAGGCCATCTACGTCTGGTCGCAGAAGGAGTGTCGTGACCCCGACCCCGTCTCAGGCGATGGGCAAAAGAGAAAGGAGGGAAACGCTGCAGAAGGTCACGACCAACTACCCAACACACAAAGAGCTAGCCCACTCCCACGCTCTGCCGCCGACTCCAGATACCGTCTCTTCCTCGGTTCTTCGAAAGCACAAGGATCACTCCAGTTCACAGGACAGTCTCCCACGATCTGATGATGCACGTGGTCTGGGTTTTCCCACAGCGTCTCTACCTTCTGGCACCGAGTATCTGAGGTCGTTGGCGAGTCAGGAGGCCCGTCCTAGGACGAACACGCAAAAGGTAGCATTGTCGGCTACTCTCAGGAGCCGACCTGAGTTGCCAACTTCTGGTTTCATGAAGGTTGACCAAGACCAGCTACTATCCGACTTGGGCCATTTGGCTCGTTCGGCGGCGAACACGGTAACCACGGGGCGGCCTCGTTCCGATAGCTTCGTCTCAGACTCTGATTCCGATGGCGGTGCGGATGCCCGCTCCGACTCGGAAAGCTGTGACTATTGGTTGCGGGAAAGCTATAAACCCGACAAGGGCAATGCTCGCTCTAGGACTCATCGGCAGCGTGGACGTGCCCCCTCTCCCGACTTGTTTTCCTTTCCCGTCGACGCGGAGGGGTGGCAGCCGGACGTTATGTTTGGCGCGCTCAAGGGCGGAGGTTTCCTTGGGTCACCGGTCCCGGAGTTGAGGCGTGATCCGGTAGATGAGTTGGCATCTTCACTACAATCGCCTCCACCAAACCCGCTGGAGTCTACGGCGAATGGGCCGGAGCCTCCTTCGCGTCGATCAAGTCTCCATGCTCAAGTCACGGGCCACTATTTGCTATCCTCGCTGACAGGGAAGACTGGAAGAAGTTCTTCTCGAGATAATAGTGTTGCTAGGCCCGACGCGAGAGGTAGAAGCAATAGTGTCGACGGGTCCGGGCTCATGGCGTTGTCGGGACCCCGACCAGATGCGGGGCCTACGAAGAGAAGCCAGTACCCGCCCATCGCGGGTCTACAGTCACGAACGCGCGGGCTAGGCCTCAACTCACTTTTCCGGAGGTCCGGCTCCGAAAGCTACGGCCCCCCCTCTGGCGCCACGGAAGCGACTCTTCCTTCGGTGGTGTCGCAGCGGGGCCCCCCTGTACCGCCACCTCATCTACGCCACCTTCAAAGGCCGTCAGGTAGAAGCAGTGTGCCGCCGCCCGCGACTACGCCGTGGGCACCGCGTCCGACGGAGGACGACCTGGCAAGCGCTACGCCACCGCCGATCATGCGTAGCCGTCCACCGCCACTCCAGACGGACTTTGACTTGGCCAATGTCGACGTGATGGCTTCGGAAACATCGCAAGCCACGGAAGCGGGTGCGTGTCCAGCCACTCCATCGACGGTGATCGATACCACGACGCCAGTAGCGCCCCCAAGCGCAGGAGGGGTGAGAAAATGGCTAGGTCTAGGACGAAAGGCAAGCCCGAAGACTCGCGTAGGCTGAAAGACCTGCGATGTAATTGTAGCATTATCTGTATCCATACAACAAAAAGCCATGTATGAGTACGTGTCAGTTAGCTTAGCTAGACCAGACCTTGGGGTTTGTCAAGGACGGCGCAAGCTGCAAATCTGACCTTGGGACGGACGGAGTTGGTGTAGAATGGATTCAAAGGAGAGCCTGGCCAGACTACATGGATGGCTGGTTGGATACCTGGATAGACTCGGGTCCTCCTTCATCAGAGATTGGGTACTTGGAGTAAAATGCATACTACTTGAACGTAGATTTTTCATTGACTAGACTACCTTTTAAAAAAAGAAGAAAAAAAAAGACTTGCATACATATTACACACTTCACACTCATTCATACGGACACACATGTATATCACGCCATGAGCCACTAATCTAGGCTGGAATTCACGTCGGTCACTCGTGGAGTTTAAGGTGTTTGGATGAACCTTGGATGTTTGGTCAGCTAGATAGAACCTCGGTTGATTTCGTATCCGTAGAACTTTTGATTCGGGCACGCAACCGGGGAAGTGGCTGTTGGTTTAACGTAGATAAGCTGAGGGGATGATGGTTAGGGTATTCGACCACCATCTTAGTCTTTGGTACTGTCGGTTCTCCTTACCCAAAAAAAAAAGAAAAAAAAAAGACTAATAAAAGTAACAACAAGTACGTTACGGTTGAGATGATAATTTACCAACCCAACCAGTGGGTTAGAATACTAAAGGATGCATAATCGTAGGGAGCTACATACGTAGTATGTCTCTACCTAGGTAACAATAAATATAGATAACTAGCAGGCAGGGTAGGTGGCGCAGGGGCCAGAATTACATAAGTAACTTATTCATTCAGCCCCTGACATCACCACATTCATTCATTCGGTCAATCAATCATTCATTTGCGATCCCATCAGCACGTCTCCCGGAAGACATGTCACCGATTCTCACTTTATGATCGCATCTTTATCTCGAGTAGCAAGGCCTATTTTGAGTTCCTCGTCTGGTGCCTTGTCCTGTGACAATTACTTCTGTACATGCCTACAGCGCAACAGGCTCACACTAACTGCGACTCTGGGCGGGAGGAGAATACCTGGTCTTCAATTGAACGCCATTTCGGCCATGGCTAAGACCACCACACGCAGCAAGAAGACGGGAGTAGTCGCAGATGGCCCCATGGTCCGTCGGCGCAGCACGAGACACGCGGCGCTCGAGATCCGGGGGGCAATCGATGAGCCGATAGTCAAGGATGAGAATGGTGAGAGTAGGGATGAGAGTGCGGGCCAGAGCGAGAATGAGGGCGAGGTGGGAAAAATGCCGGGGCCCCGGGCCAAGAGACGGCTGACAGGCTCACTTCCGCCTGTGGAAGTCAGGCGAAGCAAAAGGGTCAAGTCTGAGAACGTGGCAAAACAAGACGAGCTAGCAAAAGAAGAGAAGGGTCAGGCGAACAAGAAGACGGAGACGAAGACGAAGACGAAGAAGGACATGAAGCCAGAAAAAAAACTAAGCGTTGGCGGTTCTTCTCCGGCATCATCACCATGCGTCAAAACAGAGGCGGCAGCAGAAGACGACGACGACAGCAGCAGCAGCAGCAGCAGCAGAAATAACGAGATCATTAGCATAAGCAAACCTAAGAAGTCGGCATCAGCAGCAGCAGTAGATCTACAAGCGAAAAAACTAAAGTCGTACTCCCAGTTCGCCGCAGCACGACAGTCCCCATACCCGGACTTCGCACGTCCCAGCGCCGAGGAATGCAAGCTGGCGCACAAGATCCTCGCCTCGCTCCACGGCGAGCGGATCCGGCCCGAGGAGACCAAGGCGCCGGCCTCGCGCGCCGGCTGCGGCGACTCGGCGTCGGTCCTCGACGCGCTGGTGCGCACGATCCTGTCGCAGAACACGAGCGACACCAACAGCAGCCGCGCCAAGCTCGCGATGGACGCGGCGTACGGGTCCTCGTGCGCGTGGGCGCGCATCGTCGAGGGCGGCGAGGCGCGGCTCGCCAAGGCCATCGAGAGCGGCGGGCTGGCCGTCGTGAAGTCGCGCGCCATCACCAGCATCCTGCGCCAGACGCACGCGCGGTACGGCGCCTACTCGCTCGACCACCTCTTCGGGGCCTCCGACGACGAGGCCATGCGCGAGCTGCTCGCGTTCAAGGGCGTCGGCCCCAAGACGGCGAGCTGCGTGCTGCTGTTCTGCCTGCGGCGCGCCAGCTTCGCCGTCGACACCCACGTGCACCGCATCACGGGCCTGCTGGGCTGGCGGCCCGCCGACGCCACGCGCGACCTGACCCACGCCCACCTCGACGCGCGCATCCCCGACGAGGACAAGTACGGTCTGCACGTGCTCCTGGTGCGCCATGGCAAGGAGTGCGCCGAGTGTCGCGCTGGTGGGAAGAACCTGGGCCGCTGTGAGTTGCGGAGGGCGTTTAGGAAGGGGAAGGTCATGGGCGAGGCTGGAGAGGATGTCAAAGAGGACGAGGTTCGGCAGATCAAGGCTGAGGAAGAAGGTGAGTGATATTGATATGGAGGGATGGGTTACGTACATGGGTTACGTACGCGTTCGTTTCCTTGGTTCTACTTGTAGTCTGTAATATTCGTGTAATCGACGGGAAGGCGAAGCGAGAACCCTCCAACTGTATTTTATAGATGTCTACTTATTGCTCGGATAGATGCCGCGAGGGTCAGCCTTATACGCTTGCAAGGCAGTGTATACTTGACATATTATCATGACTGGGAAAGGGGTCTGTCTCATGGTATACATATGCCACTAGTCATGCATTTCATAAGATAAGTATGTATATATATGTGTATATCTATAAAAATAAATAGGTGATATTACACCAAGAACTTGTTCTCACATCTCCAAGAACTAACTAGGAGGCCCATGAATACCGCGATTTCGCCAAATCTCCCCCATATCCCTATATTCATAGAGGGAAGGAAAAATAACGGGCCCAGTTTGCAAACCTTACCGCTTGATCAACGCATATCGTGCAACTGTATCCAATATCAGACGACCTGTTATATTTTAAATACTAGAGACCCTAGTCAGTTATATTGTCTCGTCAATCGCAATGAGATAACGGGGCGCTTTGGTCGTTGTTGGTCGTTAGAACTATGATGTCATCTATCGTGTGCTTTAGATCGTGCGATAGAATTATAGTAAGTAATATCGCGAATAAGCTACTATTTGCCTGGGTCGAGGAATGATGGCAAACCCCCCTTCTGGCAACACCGGGTAGGTCATAACCAGATTGACTGTTTCGCTCTCGTGTCATCGCAGTACCCAATAATCGCTCACTTGTCCGTTCGTCGGACGAGCTTTTTGTATAGCACAGTCGCTATGCTACGCAAATGAGCTACGGATGAAGTCTCAAGCCGCAGTCGCGTTGCCAAGAAATAGCGACTTCTTGGTCTAGATGAGCTTCGTCTAGGACTGCCGTCATCCGACTTTGATTTTCTTGCACCAATCTCTCCCGTGTTGAACTTGGTAGTTGCAGAGCCAGACTTCCATCGCCATGCTCACAAAACCAGCAATGCAGATTCCTGCACTATCACTCACACTCGTGGCTCCTAGGCTGAACTCCCTCTCCGAGAAAGGGACGTTTTCCATAATCTCGGCAAACGTATTCACATATACGCCACCTCCCAACAAGCCCTCCCAGAAGACGATAGCGAACACGACGTAAACGCTTGGGATAAAGTTTAGTAGCGAATGGAGCGTTAGTAGCACGAGGTTTGCGACCTGGAGCAACGATGCGGGATACAAATGGCGAACTCGGATGAAAGCGATGGAGGAGCGAGAGATGAAAACGCCCAGTTGATAGAGAAAGCCGTACATTGGGTAGAAGTCTCGTAATTCGCGAAAAGGAGACGACTCTAGTGGGAAAAGCACTTGATCACACAGGGTTAGCCGTTTCCATTCCAGATAGACTTAGCTCTGCATGGCTTTAGAGACACGGGCCTAGTTAGATCAGGCGGGCTTTGATCCAGAGATGGATAGCACAACCAACACAACGAGAAAGACGACTTTCCATCTCACTTACACGTTGGTGATACACCCTGGTTGATGATGTATTCGGCTAGGTAGACAAGGAGCAATGGAAGCATGTAAGGGATAAAGAGCGACTTAGCACGACGAAGATTAGCTCCGATCTTCGATAGCGAGTCTTCCCCGGTGTCAGAAAGGGCGGCGGAGGCGACGGAAGGGCCTGGGGCGAGAAGACTCGAAGCAGCATTGACTATTGGAACGTCATCGACAGATTGGGGCCTAGCCTCATCGTCGTCCCGAAGGGGTCGGTACTCCTGGGCTTTGGCTGCCTCTCTTAGGGGCCTTCTTGGAAGTATGAGGAAGAAGCTGATCAGCATGATGACGGGCAAGTAGGCAGAAGCCAAGAGGCTATCCTTGACACTGAACCCAAGCCAGTCGGTCAACAGAACGTAAAGCCCAGCGCCGAGTAACCCAGCCGCCCCCGTGCCGCTGCCCCAGGCGGCAAGGCTCATGTGGCCATAATAGTGCGTCAGGCCCAGAAAGCTCAACTCGCCGCCGCCACTAGACAAACTCGCCAACATGACCCCGACCATCTTGCTGCCGGTGGATTTATCGGGCGGTGTTAAGGCGAGCATAAGCATGCCGAGCGACGAGATAACGGCAAAGAAGACGACGCGGATCGAATACGGCACGCGATGTATGAAGTACGGGGCGACGAGCTTGGTCACGAAGGAGGGCAGGACGTCGGCGAGGAGCACGAGGCCCTTGGGTACTTCGGAGCCGACGAGGTCTTGCGCGGCCGAGAGGATGACGACGTAGAGGACATTGTTGATCAACCCTTTTTCGACGCAAAGGCACCGCCAGGTCAGTGAGGATTCGGCGGCGCTTCCCTCCTTGATTAAGCGGGAGAGAATACAATGAAAGATGAATCAATCGCGACCGGGAAGAAGCGTACCAAATAACCAGAAGGCGACGAGGACAGAGGCCTCGGCATTCTGAAAGATGGAGGCCAGGCGAGCCCTGTAGAGGGCCCATGACGCAGATGGAGAACCGGGCATCGGCAGCAAGCCTGACGATGCTGGGGAGCGGCTTGCTAGGGACATCGTTAAATGTAGGCAGTATTACCTAGGGGGAGCGACAGCACCTACTTCGACTACCTACCACTTATGATAAGAACCCTATGAGGCATGGTCCAGATACAACAGACTGACTACCTAGGTTATGAATGAGGTCGCGAGTATGTATGTCATAGATAGTAGGTCACTTCAGTAAGATGCATGGCAGGAAGTACCTAATTGACTGTTGATGGATGACTAGGGCATTCAGCTGACGTACTTTGGCTTCTAGGTAGTACCTGTCTAGGGGGTGTGGGGAATACCTAATACACCCACGTTGTTCCCCAGATATTACAGCAGTACACCCCACAGAAAATGTACCTAGGTAGGTACAGTTCAGCTTTACCATACGTACCTACATCTAGATAACTACCTAGGTAGGTAGTGGATACAAGTGGTAGGTACTTGTTCTGGGTACGACATCAATATTTACAGGTCGACATAATGGAATCTATCGCCAGTGTCACCTAATAAAAGGGCCTGGATACTTATACATAGGTTATACTACTTACGAAAAAGAGCAGTAAGTATGGCAATTTTTTATATTTTCATTGATCTATTTCTAAGCAATAGTAGGCTGTGGCACGTCGCCCTCAGCTAGGTCGAGTTCGGGATAGTATCGATAGATGCCCTGGGAATAGCTCTGTCTCCGCTTGCTAGCGAGATACTGCTTGATCCTCGGCCTCTCTTTGACGGCATCGCATAGCTGGAAGACGTGTACATACTTACCCGAAGTCTGCGCCGCCGACATGGCTTTTGGAAACGCGAACTTGACGCCGTCGATAGCCTGCAACCATGATTTTATTCAGCTCGTCAGCCACAGACGCCCCCGTCTAGCGAGTGAGTGATCATTACGATGTGCCACGCTCTCCGTGGTGTATGCAAGAAATCAGAGAGAGGGAAAGGGGAAGAGAGAGAGGGAGACGGAAAAGACGGGCATACCTGAAATAAGACTAGATCGGCATACGTCAGTTGCCCTCCGTATAGCCACGGCCCGTCCCCGCTGGCCTTTCCCATGAGCACCCGCTCGAAGTACCCCAGGAACTTGGGCAGCCGGTTCTTGACAAAATCCTTGCTTCTCCGCAACGCCTCTTCCTTCTGATCTTCGTAGTACAAGCTTACCGCGATCGGATGATGGCAATCGTGAGCCTCATTGCTCAGTCCGTCCAAGGCCGTCAGGGTGAGGGCGTTGATACGGTGCAATGCGTCCGGATCGCCGTCATCGCCATCCGCCGGCGGCACCAGACCGAGGCGCGGACCCAGGTACAGCAGAATATTGGGCGTCTGGCTGATGAGCAGGTCTCCGTGCCGAAGGATTGGCGGAGCAAGGGGAGGCGGGTTGTTGTCGTCGCCGACGTTTTCGTCGTCGATCTCGGAGAGCACTTGGTCCACGCCGTTCTCGGTGTGTGCGGTGTCCGTGTAGTCTGCGCCACCCTCCTCCAGGGCCAGGCGGATAAACTCACCCCGGCCAGGAATGCCCGGCCAATAGATGAGTTGGTACGGGACGTCTGTAGGTCCGGTGGTTAGTATGCGTCCACTATCTACGATGGGCCATTGCCTCGACCACTTACCCTTGGCCGATTTTTGTCGTTTCGGTGCTGACGCTGGCATGGTAGAAGCGGAGTGGTACTTGGGTGCTAGTGTGTGCTGCCCGAGAATCAGATGCCGAGGACTGATTGGCGAGCGGCCGTTGATTCGAATCCTTTGAGAGGACCAATCAATAAGTATTCGTAAAGACTTCGAGGTAAACATGCATACGACAGCGAGGTGGGGAGAATGGAAGGTTGAGGAGGCTGGGTATCTTACTAACATTGGATACTACCACAGATGGATCTGAGGTATGCATGACGACCGGCAGCTTTTCTATGACGTGAAACTGCACAAAACGCGGGCGGGCGGGCTCTGCAGGTTCCCCGGGAAATCCGGGACAGGCTACCTATTGACATTGTGCACGCACGTACTGTACATATGATACTACCCTGTTTACTCGGGACTCCTGCTTACTTTGTAAGAGGGGTAGATATCAGCACGAACATCCCCACCGTTGTCTCTCACGGCAGCGATTTGGAGAGTCAGCTAGGCTAGTGCTACCAGGTCAAGGCGTGCAGGAGTATGCAGTCATCTAAATTCATTGGTTTCCTATAAGATCAAGTGAATATTTATGCCTGTCTATGAATAGATGCCTCTCGATAACAAACCGTACATACCAGTGCTATATAGAGATCCCGTGCAACACACTTGCAACAGCACAGGGGGGGTATCAAGCCTCTATAGCTAAATTATACAATATTAAACACGGATGAGGACCATTTGGATAACTTAGAACACTACCTCGAGGACGTCTCGTCACGGCCATGGCAAACCCCAACAGCCTGCCTGCTCAGCGGTTGACTTATGCGAGCTTCCAATACCCGTGGAAGCTAGTGCTTGGAGACAACATCCTCAATAATCTCTCTACACGTCTCCGCATCTGAAAACACATGCCATATGTCGCGCGGCACGTCTTTGAAGGCCTCCTCGAAGCGTTTGGGCTCATTCTTCGCTTCGATGCCGATGGCTGCTATGTCCTCGACTTTGCGAATCAGGATGACCTTCACCCATTGCGGGTATCTGCGATAACTAGATTCACAGCTTGCCTTAATACATGGGAAACATTGACCGAGAAGGGGTGAGATAGAAGAGCTTGTATAAGAGGGGAAAGGGGAGCGACAGGGGGGTGGGGGGGAGAATGGATGCATATCTCGACAAGACTAATGATCTTATGACTTACATCTCCCCATAAGCCTCGGGATCCGTCTGCGTCGAGTCGCCTACGCAGATCATTTTGCGCCGCGGCAGCCAGCTGTGGATCTTCTCCATGCGGTCGATCTTGTAGTCCTCGGTGCCGAGCGTCAACGTCGTCAGCAGCCCGCGCACGCTCATCCAGCTAGAATCGCGCAGGATAATGGTGCCGTGGGGGTAGTGGTTCTGCCGGAAGTCGCGCAGGAACGGGTACAGGTTGTAGGGCGACGCCGATAGGTAGAACCACGCCGAGGCCGGCTTGATGACCGCGTGGATGTGCTTATACAGCTCCGGCATGCCGGGCGTCGGCTGCGGGGTATCAATGAATGTCGTCCGCAGAATTCCGATGGGATCGCTCGTCTGCGTGACCTTGATCGTGTCGTCGATGTCTACGGCGCGTCAGCTCGTCCCGGCCCCGCTCTCTCTCTCTCCCCCCTTTCTCTGTTATACACACCACACACACAACAAAACTTCGCATGCTTCCTCGGTCGGGTTAGGTTAGGAGAGGAGTGCTATCGTACCAGATATTACGCCCCAGCCCTCGGCCTCGGCGAAAAAGGTTCTCATCTCGAGAAGGCCGTTTGCGCCCTTGGGGACGCTGGCAAACGTAGGGACCAGCTCGCCGTCGTCCCCGCCCGGCAGCCTATTGATCTCGCTGCTGATGCCGTTATGCCCACTAGGCCCAAGCTTAAGCGGCAACTTGCCGCCGTAAAGCGCTTTGGCCTGGGCCCCGGGTTTGATGTCCTGCACGAAGGGCGTGATCCGTTCCTCGAGCGTCTTGTACGCCGGATCGCACTCTTCCAGGTTGATCTTGTCGGCGATGGCAGCAACGGCATCGACGAGGGCGGACGACGAATGCTGCGAGAACATGGCGGCGACGTATTCGGCCTCCCAAAGCCCCGTCTTCTCGTTGCGGTACGCCGTGTTATCCAGGAGCCATATCGTGTCCTCCGCCGTGATAGGACGGGGTATGGGATTCTTCAGGCCCAGGTAAGAGAGCGCGCTGTAAAGCTTGTCCTTGGTCGACAGCGCGGCCGTGACGGTGGGCAGCTTGCCGGAGAAGTCAGGCAGGTCCTGCTCCGTCTCGTCGAAGCGGCGCTCCTTGCGCGTGCGTTGCTGCATCTCGAGCGAGGGCGTGTATCTACGTGTGATGGGCATGATGATGACTATGCGGGCGGGCACCGTACGGGTGTCCCTTTTATGACGAGGCTCTATTCGGCGACGATACTAGGGGAGGGAGGGCAGTGAGTATTGAGTGAGTAAGTGACGGTGCCGCGTGATCTAGCGACAAGAAAAATCGATGGAGTGTGAAGCAAAGGCTAAGGCCACGGGACTCTCAGCTGGTTCTATTCGAAATATCTCAGGAGATAGTTACTAAACCTAAATAGATAGATGGGCTTTCATGTGCCAAACGAAAAACGAGCTGATGATTTACACTCAACTATATACAGGTGCCTCCTGTCTATTTCATATTTACACATACAATAGTACCTGGTCTAACTCGGCAGTGTACATAAGGTAGGTACACTAGACTAGGTAGGTAGGTAGTAGGCAAGCCAGGGTTAGTACATGTAATAGTGCAGACTACCTTGGAACCAAGGTAGTCTAGGACTTCTTGTCTTGCCTCATAGCCTGCCTCGAATACTACGTACCTGGCTCATCCAGCCCTATCAAATCTGACCAACGACAGGAACCCGAGCCCGGGACGTGCAGATCATTGAGTGGTGAGGTCAGATGGAGTGCCGTTGCTTCCTGCCCAGACAGACCCCGGTAAAGCCACCTATAATAAATGACACTGCGGTTACACACTTACGTACATAAGTATTATCCACTTATATTACTTAGATCGTGTCACCTAGCGAGCTACCCCGACTGGATGAAAAGTCGCCGCATTTGTCGATGAACCACATGCAGTGACGAGGGGCTGCTGTTGGACGCTCGCTTCCCCATCCCATCCTCCTACCTGTTGCTAGTAGTACTTGTAAGTACAACCAACGTGCTCATGCATACCCTGTCTTGCCCCAAGGTAGCTTTTCAGATGTCACAGCCCTGCTCCCAAGCCCTTGGCTGCCCGTACTCTACCCGCGTATTCGCCTCACGGGCGTGTTGTGTGTGTGTGTGTGTGTGTGGGTCAGTTATACACACGTACTACGTAATTACCCATGGGATGGCCACCTGGGCGTATTGGCTCACGGTGTAGAGAAACGTTGTTCAGTATGAGTACCATGTACCTAAGCACCTCCCTCATTCGAAGATGAGACCAGCTGACCGAGTGACCGAGTTGAAAAGCAACCCACTCTTGACAAGTATTCGGAAGCGCGCAACCGGTTTACTCTAGGCAGATGTAGGTTAGATAGGAGGTTAGATAGGAGGTAGGTAAGTAGGTACTTAGTATGTAGGTAACTAATAAGGGGATCCAACAGCTGAACTTATTATTAGCACATCAGAAGTTACCCGCGCATGATTACCCACATACCTACAGCATATACCTAACTTATACGCCAGGTATCTGTGCCAGAGACGGCGTCCGAAACAGAAATATGACACTCGTGACGAGACATTGACCTGAAACAGAGGAGCGTAGCTCACCTGCTAACAATGTCGCTGTTCCTTTAGATGCCTACAAGCGACACATCGATGTCTTTAGGTGTTGGCAATTCAGCGTACCTGTCCAGCTAGGTAAGGTACACTATCTATCGTGCTTATCAAACGCAGTGCCCTTTGATGGTCGTCAACACTAGCATTTTTTGAGTTTATAGCTTATGTGCACAAGGCATTAAAGAAAAGCGACCCTTTAACTAGTGCTTAGATGATAGGTATCACAGGGGTCATCATCCCGCAGGTATTCAAGGTTAAATCTGGGGAAGCATACGCTATAACTAAATACATTCCTTATCTAGGCTAAGTACTAGGTTAAGTATGTACCTAGTGGAGTTGTCCAGCTCCGCACTATCTATATAACTTACCTACATGGTCGCGACACCTGAATGCGGGGAGAGAGAGGTTCGCAAGCTGGAGTAGGTCGTTGCATGGAACCATACGAGTGAGTCCTGAAATCCTGCGCATAAGGTGGGTTACGTTCCATCGAGGGAAAGCAAGATCTGGTACTCGGCATATTTCGCCGGCGTCGCCTTTACGAGCCCTGTTGAAGAACCATTCAGGACGCGATAGATACGAAGTGTGGACAAAATGCTTGAAATCAATTGCACAGGAAGCCCCCACGAGGTAGGTGAGACGGTGGACTCGCCAAGCGCCCGGAGCCTTGCTAAAAGGTACATATGACAAGATAGGCGTATTACATGGTGTCGCCGCCAAAGATCAGATCATAGGCTCCATCGACTTCTACAGCCGGCTCTTCCAGACCTCGTGCTCGTTGCCGTGGTCCGAGGTCACACAGCAAGAAGCGGCGAAATACGTCCGTCCTCTCCAAGACATCGCACCGCGGTATCTCGAGGAGATCAGAGGCATCGCCGAGGGCTCTGGGTTGCCCTTCCTCGACATACTAGCGCTGAACATACGGACCGAGGTCATGTTCGGGCTCTTTGCGGATCCAGCACGAGATATCATCCCAGCCCCAAGCGACGGCTGCACGAGCCTGGGATGGCTGACGCCATCGCGGTCCTCCTTTCTCGGCCAGAACTGGGACTGGGTACCCGAACAGGGGGCCAACCTCATCGTCTGCCACGTCTCGCAGCCCGGCTCCGGCATCCCGGATTTCTCCATGGTGACCGAGGCCGGCATCATCGGTAAAATAGGGCTCAACGCTGCCGGCGTCGGCTGCTGTCTCAACGCCATCAAGTGTCGCGGCGTCGACACGTCGAAGCTACCCATCCACTTCGCGCTGCGGACGGTCTTGGAGTCGCCGTCACGCGCGGCCGCGGTGGACGCCATAAGGCGAGTCGGCGTTGCAGGCAGCGGCCATATCCTAGTTGGCGATGCCACGGGGTCGACGGGGCTCGAGTGCACGAGCAAGTGGGTGAAGGAGGTGGCTATGGACGATACACAACGGGTATGCCACACGAATCATCTCATCCTCGACACGTCCGACGTCGACGAGCAACCTTGGTTAGAGGACTCGCCAGCCCGACTGGCACGGATCCGAGAGATCACGGCTCGGATGACGGAGCCTAGCCTCGACGCTATAGCAGAGGTCTTCAGAGATACGGACGGGTACCCTAGTTCCATAAATAGGCGGCGAGAGGGCAAATCCGTAAACGAGACGCTCTTCACTATTGTCATGGATCTAACAAGGAAGTCGGCGCGCGTTACGTTTGGCAGGCCGACCGAAGCTCGTGAGCAGCTGATGATATCCTTTCTGAAATAGACAGTAGATAGATAGATGGATGCACACTCACTCATATACGATGCGAAGGGTTTCCGTCCGAGTCGGTACTCGAGCGAATAACCCTCTGTCCATCATTTGGCGTCACGACAATAATAGTTATAATAAATATATTCGCATTGCACCCCCTCTCTAGGATTCTCTACATCTGATTATCAGTTTTACCTCGCTCAATCCAGCCAATATCGACGCCGTACTTGTACACGCCCCAGCTCTCCCACCAGCCAAGACTAAACAGCCAGCCTTCGTAGACACCGGTGCTTTGGAGTTCGTTTTCTGTCCGCCACTCGGCTCCATACGGCACGAGCTTCCGCGTGCTGACTTCGCCATCGGCAAATAGTGCCGCTCTTCCCGCTATACTGCAGGGGTTATGCGGCACCACTTTGTTGATACCCCTTAGCAGCACCCGGCTAACAGCCGCGCACAAGACCATGACCCCCAGGACAACCTGAAGCGCGAGTTTTGGGGCCGCCTCTTGCTTGAGACGGACCTGTCCGGGGAAGTCGGGCCGTACCGTAAAGTGGACGGGCTCTATCTGTGCGGCGACAGCGTCCGGCGTCGCCACCTTGGTACTCAGGTCCGTCGTCCGCATGTTCCTGTCGATAGCCTGCGGCATGTATATCTTGTAGAGCCTATTCGTCGAATCGATGAGATTCTGAGTGTTTGCCTCCCCAACCAGGGAGTCGATGGGTAGTGAGGTGTTCACCGTGGCGAGGAATTGCACGAATGCATCGAGCTGGTTCTCCTCGCTCGAGGAGCCGTCCAGAATCGGGACCGTGACGTTCCCGGTACCGTATGCGAGCGTTAGCAAGAGGGTATTGAGCGGGAACTCGAATATGTGGCCTGTATAGTTCGATAGCTTATTCATGAGGTATCGAGCTGTCGACTCGTCGGGCGCAGGCGGCGTGTCACGCGAGATAACACCAAGCGAGGGAAGGGTCAGCGTGAGGTTCGTGTCGACAACCTCCATGCGCTGGGAACACAGGATGCTCGTCACATCAACGTCGAAGTCGAATGTAGTGTGGTTCTTCTTGGAAACCTTGCGGACAGCCGAACCTCGTCCTAACGTGACCGAGAACGATGGGCAGCCGTAGCCACCTACCCAGTTTGCCACCGCTTCGGGTGCGTAAGATATCGCGCCGGGACGGTTTACGTCGGTAATGATGGCTCTATTGCCGGTGAGTTTCTCGCTCCACTTCACGGCTTTATGTCAGTTATGTCTCCCTGAAGCAATGATAGATAGGGTTCAGGAAGATGTAGAGCCCCCAAGATATACAAAACCCCAACAGGAAACAGTATCCAATCATGACTCACCGATAAAACGCTGGCGTGTCCAAAGTAAATCGGGCTACCATCCTTAGGCAGAGCAAAACCCTGGAACCACGGTACGTGTGTGATGTTCCCCATGCGGTTCTCACACCCCCATGGAACGACATAAGTGATATTGAGAGCTACCTTGTCATCTGGGATTCCCTTCTGCTCGGTTTGCTTTTCGTCCCAGGTTGTGATCATCGAATTCCGTGGAACTACGCTGCAATTCAGAGACGGTCGCGTCGCTTGCAGCTTGGCTGTAAATGGCACCTCGGTACCTAACATGATATGTTGGGGAGCGTTTGTCATTTCTATTGTGTTGAAGGCGAGGTCCTCGTACGTCCAGCTCGGGTATGCCAGATCATCAAAAGCGATTAGACCAGCAACGGTACCTGCGAGATCATCCCCGTAGAAGAGGTTATTCAGTTTAAAGCTACGGGACGCAGGGGTTAGCAACCATGATAGCACCATAAGAAAACCCGAGGTTTATGAAGGCAGATACGAAGAGAAAAATGATGGCTAGGCTATTCCTAACTACACCGGAGCTTTAAAGGAGAAAGAGGGGAGGAGAAGAGAGGGATTAGTTCTCGGAGATCTTACTCAAAGACGTCATTCTGTGATAAGGTAACGGACTGAGACGTCGTAGCAGCCACCGTGATGTAAAGGCCAGACACGAGAACGGGGAGCCAAGCTGCAAGAAATGTGGCGATCATGAGCAAGACCTCGCCTATATTACCACTTTTGAACGCCAGGAACATGCGATGTGGCGCGAGTCGATTCGTGAGGTTCAGGAACAAAGATCTAGAAGCCGGCGCGCTGCCCCTATGCAACGCCAACCAAGGGGCAAGGATACAGATCGACAGTTGCATGCTAGCAAACATACTAGCGACGGAGAACGCTACAACAGCAGGAATATACGTGGCAAAGGCATGTGTAGTAGTGAAGCCGTTAGGACCGAGGTCCACAAAGCCACTGTGCTGGTCGGACAGTCGTTGGATGACCTCAAGGACGGCGATGAGGACGAGGGGCACCATAATAGCAATCGACTGAAACCACCACTGAACCGCAGATGGCACCCACCAGTGCTCGGACTGAGATGAGCTGTCATATGATGTTTCCTGATGTCCCGTTAGTCTTCCGTGCTTGCTTGGCTCGATGGTAAAGGTGGCCGGAGGGCCAGGATTGATCACGCTGCGAAAACAGTACGCGGAAAGTTTCCGTCCGATCTGGCGTGATCTCGCAGCTCCCATCCCTAATAGGAGATCCCGTAGTTCAGAGCTCTCCGCGAGGATAAGCGCAGTTGCCCCTATTGAGCCGGGATCAGAAGGGACGACGTCCCAAGGTCGAAAAATGAGTAAGATGCCAGCAAGCCCGGCTAGCAGTATGAAAGCAGCAGCCATAAAGCCAACAGAGAGGCCTCTTATCCATAGGCGATCCTGCTGGTAGAAGAACGAGCCGCTAACGGTGTGGTTAGATGGCTTCATCATGTGCTTGTAAATTAGCTCAGTCGCTATGCCATTGAACGCTTCGGTGGCGTTGCCAATCAAATACCGGGGGTCCATAAAATTACCAATGCTAACATTGCCATTCATAACCGAAAGAATCTGGTAGAATGACGGCACTTGCTTGGAAAGAACCCAATCCTGCCCACCCGTCCCAAGGTACGCCTGGTCCAAGGACGACTGGACAGCCGCGCCAAGTTGGACGGAGGAAAAACCAGGGATCTCAGGCAGTGACGACGTCGAGGCTTTGTTAGCGATCCAGGATTTGCTTTGGCCATCTATTCTGTCCATATAAGTTACGTCGTAGTCACTCATGGTATATCCAGCCTTGCAGACAGCGACAGTGAGCTCGTGTACGTAAATATACCTTGGGCCAGCAGTGCGAGGATCATAGGGGGGGAACCGAAGGTCGACCATGGTCATGACTACGCGATGTTCTGATGTTGCGTTTGAGGGATCCGGTAATTCGTAGAATGAGTAGTCAATATTCGGGTCGCATATGTAATCACCGAAATAGCCCTGATAGGCTTGTGTGGCGTTTTCCTGGTGGTATCTGAGCAGTTTGGAATGATTAATCTCCATTACTAAATATTGGGGGTACATAGACCGTGAAGGCCGCTCTGCAAAAATAAGATATAGTTGGTCTAAGGCTTGCTTACATATTATGGTCTGGGCCCTCACCAACAATGATGTTGCTCATATTGCAAGATGGTGTGGTGATGTTCACTACAAAGAAGTCCGCCAAGATACTCCACCACGGCAACGAGGTCGTGGTGGCATTCTTGAGCCCTGATATGTATTCACAGTCAAGACTCACTTCTGCCCCTGAAACGTTGGTGGTGTAGTTGGTACCCTGGGGCGCAGTCATGCTGCTCAGGGGCGCGAAGTCCGGCACTACGAGTCCACGGGAAGTGTCAACACCAGGGAATGGCGTAAGACCATGCACTCGTGTGCCATAATATAAGATGGATGGGGCTGTCCCGATGCTAGAACTAGTGTTGCTCAGGGAAAAGTCGGTTCCGTTGAATACGCTCTTGACACTTAGAGGGATGCCGCCCTGTGCTAATACTGTAGGCTTCAGTACGAACAGACCAGTCGAAAATACAATCTGAGGTCAGATTAGCGAAGTCAACGCGTTGTTGTATGAGACCATGTTCTTACAGCTAGTTCAATCAACAAAATACCCAGAATAGACGCCGTGACAGCCCAGTGGCGACTCTTCATTGCCCGCCACAAGACGGTTAGCATGAGGGGAGAGATGTATTCGAGAAGCACACTCCTGTCTGCTGCCGTCTGGCCCTGGCGCATCTCTTTCCATGGCGTCAAAATCTTGTTCGAATAATCGACCTGAGTCCACAAGCTGAGGACGACGGTCAAAAATGCCGTCGGTCCGTACCTCCAGCCATACTGCCTTGCGGCATCCTCAGCGCCCAGGCCCGAGTCCTTTTCGGAGACGTGGTACAGAACAATCGTCACCAAGAATAACGCGATAAAAAGCGCGAGAAAGCCTGCAAGAACCTTGGTCTGCAGCCAAACTGAGTTCCACATCGTATAGGTGCCATTCTCACTCTGGCTCAGCGTTGCCGTCTCGTTTTTGCGTTCGGTACCGGACGCCTCTTCCATTACGGACCACGGCGACTGGTGGCCATTTTGGCGATCTCGATCGAAAGGGCTCGTGGGTTGCTCACCGATGTCCTGCGACGAGGCGTCATCTAATCTTTGGTAGCTAGAGACAGGAACAGAAGCCATTTTATGTTGGTACAGCCAACACGCAAACGCCTTAGCTACATTGAAATAGCTAGGTGTCTGCCCAAAATCACCTCCTCGTGGTGTTGTCCATATCCTGTTATACTTGTACGAGGTTGGTCTCGCACAGTATCCACCCTTCGTGTATAAGTATTGCCTTGTATCCTCTTGAACGCCAAGAATTTGCGACAGGGAAACTGAGACCCTCAAAGTCTATCTAAATATATCTCCCCATAGTTACCTATCGGTTCTGCTCGGTGTAAGTATGTAAGTACGCTAGTAGGGTCCAGGTATCCCATCTCCATGCCAATCAGGAGCGAGCGAAGGCTCTACTAAATAGTGACTAGCCCTTAGCCTAGTTACAGCTATCACCGATACTAAATAGAGTATAGGTAGTCTTGTATGCAATGCAAATTACTAGTAAACATTGAGCCAGCTGGAGGAGGCGGCATTCTCCATTCTCGAATGGGATGAATGCCTACATAGCAGACCGATTACTTGTATACTGTAGAAAAGCAGGGAAGCATCAATACGCTTGGGACGCTGGTTGGGTGAGAGCCCGTGAATCCAGACTAGATGTTTGGCGTGTCTTGGCCTATGGCAAGATTAGATCCGCTAAGCCAAGAAAAGGAAGGGTCGAGATAGTTATTAATAACTTCACCGTATAATCACACCGTGCCTGTCTACAGAATACAGTACACAAGTACTCCACTAAAAATGGTCGATTAAGATCTAGATAGTTAATAAGAAGTATGAAAATGAGATGAAAGTATGGCTTGAAATATCTAGTGATTGGCCATCGCATTTTCCAGGCATTGGCGACGCCAGTAGAGACCAGAAAGACTAAAATTCCTATTGAGTTTAATCCCAGAACCAAGTAGGCTCGCTAAGTCCAGTTTCCAAGTTCTAAATAACTTGTGAGTTGTGCTAGAATGTCACAGCGTAGCCCTATACCACTGTGCCAAGGGACCAAAAGATCCAGCAATGTCCCCAAACTTGGTGACACCTAGGGCTACCGTACTATATACGCTTCCGAGTGCGGAACTCAAACCATCGCACGCCAGCGTACGTGACATAGAATCCCTCGTATATACCTAGTCACGTAATTGGGAAGGTCTTGTCTGGTCATCAGGACGATTCACGTCGTGTGGCCCGATCCAGCACCTTTTAATCCTCGGCCCTGGTTATTTATTCGATTCTCAAGCCAGTTGCATCATACCTGCCCTAATATACTTACCTGTGACACACAAGCGAGAGAAATAACCATCTGCAGATGTCAGCATTGCCTGATAGTGTGATGACTTAATGATAACATCAGATATTGAGTGCCCACGGGAGTGACGGGTAGACCATAGCTCGTCAAGGAAGGTAATGTTGTAAAGGCTCAGGATAATGATCAATTGGTTCCTGAACTCCGAGCTCAAAAATTATCTTGAGCTTCCGTTCAAGCATATAATAGCGTTCCCGTTGATAATAGAACACATAGACGCGATCTCGGGATTTCAGGAACCCTATGCTTGAGGCAGGTGATAGTCTATTGCTGTTGCGCGAAGGTCTCTTTAGCTATCTTCCTGGACGCCATCCACTATATACAGGAACAGTCTTCATTGTCTATATGTCCTGTGACAGTTCTGCCCCTTGGTGTGGTCACCTGGTGGTCACGTCCTACAACACGGGAAGCCGTGAATATAAAGACAATTTGAAGCAGAATGGCAACCGGAAGCGAGGGGCCAGGTGATGGGAGGCCAGTTTATGAGGAAGCCGTAGCATTCTACCTAAGCTATAGAGAATCACATGATCATCGAGGCTCTTGATCCCATAGAAGATTATCGGCGAGTCGAATAACCTCCGCGGCCTTTGACTGCTGCAAGCTTTCATTGCATGTTGCTACTCGGCGGTTACAACCTACTCCCAGGAGCCTGCGGACCGGTAGTAAGCAAAACATGACAGCTTCGGCCATTAAAAGATCATTGAGCTTTACCTTTGCAGCTCGCAACATTGCGAAACTTCCTAGGGGCATAATTATTCGAGAGTGTTGTAGAGTAGGATTCACGCTAAAAGTCTTGTAATTCTATCTCAGGTACCGTGACAAAATATTCTTTTATACAATCCTGCTTTTAGTTTAGTATTAAAATTCCATAGCGAGCCCTTTATAGTGTAGCACCTTATGTTGATAAACGCTCGATATTCTTCTAAGCAACCTTTTCTTGGCAACTAAAACCACAGCCACCCTAGCCGTCTGTTAATAGCTATGGAGTGATGAAGTGGAAGCGCCAAAAACTCATTTCCCTTCTCATTTTCACTAAAGTTCACATACTAATCCGAGGCTCTTGAGTCCCGAAATCGGAAGAGAATGGCGTTGAGATATACGATAGTTCAAAAGAGGGTGAGAGGGGAGTTGGACCATTACAGTCTTAATGACAACACAACACCAGGCTAACATAGGAAAGATAAGATGATTCCTATATCCCCACACGGAGAGGAATGGTTAGGCTTATTATCTACTGTTCTTACTCAGCTATGTTCATGACCCTGGATAGACCAATGACCGGCCGGAATTCCGCCATCTGTCTAGAGACTGTGGGTTGAAATAGGGAAATATCTAATTGAATAAATCTGACTACAGCTGCGGTCTGTGGTAAGACTCCATGTGTATGCGGTCCATATGAGCTATGAGCACTGCGGCGGAGGGTGATTGGTCATCCGTGTTGTGTAAGCGTGGAGATCGGTCTTGGAAATTGTCGAGTGGAACGTCGTTCCTTGAAGCGGGGGAATATTATGCTTGCCCATGAGGACTTGAGAAAATCAGTGAGGAAAGAAAACGATGAAACGGTTGTCTTTTATGATGCTATGAGTTGGGTATACGGACTGGAGAATAAAGGCATAATTAAATAGTGTGTTATATAACCATGAGTTAAATACTAGATATCTCAGTATCTAAGTATTTGATCTAGTTGCACTATACTGCCTACGTTATATAGCAGGTCAGTTTTTGGGAGATCACTCCTCAGTATCGGTGCATCACGTTAAACCTAACATGGAAATAGATGGGTCATTCCCCCCACATGCTCTGAATCTGGTTAGATTTATGTGGGGAGTGGAGCAG
>JBAWJX010000062.1:0-157763 GCA_037356095.1 Xylaria sp. Z21 | reverse complement strand
TTATAAATATAATAATAAAAATAAATAAATTAATTTAATTATATTATAATTTAATATAATAAAAAAAAATAAAATTAAAAACTAATAAAATATTATTTTAATAATTTTATTAAATAATTATTTAATATTAATTTAATAAACTAAGCTTATAACTTTTATAAAAATATAAAATTAATAATATTTATAAAAAATAAACTAATATATTTTTTAATAAAAATTAACTATAGTAGTTTTATATAATTTAAGTTTTAAATTTTAAATAAAAATAAAAAGTATAAAATAACCTTATATATATAAAAGGAGCGGGTGGACTATAGTTCACCTGCTTCCGTAGTCTCTGGCCCTGTTAAGACCCACTTAGACGTGACAGCATCACAAGGACACCGCCCTCGGACCTAACCACAACACTTGTCATAATGATTTTCTGAGAGGATCGGTAGAGATATTATTTTTCGTTTCACTACTAGGGGTCCTATTCCTCCATCCACGGATCAACTCCATTATCACACATGTAAACTATTCGGGTAGGCGGTCGCTCAAGAGATTTTCTGAAGCAGGAAATCGTTTCAAAGGTTGCCATTTCTAGTCAAATACGCAGGGCCGTGTTATCCACTATATTACATTGACCATAAACCGAGATTAGGTACACGTTGAGTGGCCCTTAACTACCTTAACAAACACCACTCAGCCCGTTCATTAATACCGGTAAATTCCTCCAGCGCCTTCCCCCAAACCGGGCGTCACTATTCATATCACGAACCGATATACAATAGGCTTATTGCATGATCTCTAGACACAGCAACGTATATGCTTAACATTATCATATATGTCTGATAAAATCGCTAGGCATGCAAGTGTCCAGAAAGGAGGCCACCGATTCCCACGGCCGATGACAGCGTTATCTGTGTCTGACTGCCGAAACCTCCACGTGATGAAAAGCTTAGAACCGTTGGGAAATCTGGGGAGGTTCCCTATTTCCAAAGTCCAACATTTCTTCCATTGAGTCTGGAGGATTGTCATTGGATGTTTCTCCTAAAGGTAGAAGATTCATTCTGGATAAGGAGAACTTTTTCACAATCCGCTCTTGGACGGGACGAAGGGTAGGTAGGCATGCACTAAGCACGCCAACATTCGTTTCAATTATAGTCCAGTAGTAGACAGGTGCGTATAGCCCTGCGAGGTTCGTCAGAACGGAAATCGAGTATAGCCTTGATTTATCGAATCTTCGAAAATCTTACAGGTTACGTCTGCAGTAAGATCATCGCTTAAAACGCCATAGATCTGGGTTAAAAAGCCGATGCGAATGAGACCGACGATGCTGACCAAGATACCAAGAAGAAAGATGCCAATGATTACTATCTTTTTAGCCTGTGATAGCTGCAACTTCCAAACTTTGTACATCGGTAGAAGGAGAACTAGGACTAACACTAGAGTGAGTACTTCATCAATCCAAATGTAGCATAGAAATTGAGATATGCCCACAGTCTGTTGCGACGTCTGTCGCTAGAGCCGTAGTAAAAAGTGCTACTAGATCGACGCATGTAAACTCAAGGGTATCGTCCCATTGTGAATCAATTGGCGTACACGAGACTGAACCATCATGTTAGCCCAAACAAAGTGTATACTGGCAGTTAGAGCTGGTAGGCCCCTTACACGCAAGAGCTAAAATGAACGCAATCGTCCAAGCAATAACAAGGCCGATCAAAACCCAGACTATTATAATAAATCGTGGAGTAGTAAATATGCGTTTGTATAAGAGTAGAACACTGATTTTGGTCACGCCCACCGTCGGCCATGTTAGTATTTCAAGAACGTATATCGTCTATCGAAGAGTTAACTATTACACTATATGAATACAAACAGAATTGATGTGTTACTAGCCTTGCCGAAGACTACTGCCGCTTCAGCATCGACAGAAAGTCCGTTCTCATCGAGTTGTTGATGCGCCCCTAACCCGCCGAGCTGAGTCACTGCGAGGTACTCGGTGTCAGACTGCCAGTGAGTAAAAGAGATCAGACTAAGTCTTACTTATAAGAAGGTTGATGGTAAGACCAACGGCGAGTATCTGAGAATTTTATTTAGTGAGACATTCAGCGAAAATAATATAGAAGACAACTCATCATACCAAAGCGATGAGGATGGTCCAGTCGTCCGGTCCGATTTTTTGGCCTTTGATGCGGCGGGCCTGAAATCGTAGGGCGACGGCCACAATGGAAATGACGGGGAAAGTGATACCTAAGGCCCATATTGTTGGCTGCTGACCCTGAATCTGCATTATGATCTCACGGCGCGAAAATGAAAACGGAATGGAATTCTTAGGAAATAGGGAGATGGATGGAACGTGTGAGTCATTAAGAGCCAGCTGCCTGATATAATTGACAACGTTTCGCAGAGAAATGGATGCATTTTAACATGCTACGGGACTTAGATGGCAAGACATCGCAAAGGATGGGGGCCAGACGTTCAGCCTGATAGATCCCCTCACTAGGTTTCATGTAGGGCAGCTGCAATGTGACAGAATTGAGCCAGCCTGCTTTCGTTAGCTAAATATACCAGTGCCACCGACTGTTCGTGCATTCGGCAAGTAAGCTACAACGAAAGCCCCGAATACGACGCAGCCTGCAGGCATCCGGTGTAGAGGAATGACGCTTACCGTTGCACCAAAAACCTAGCCATGGGCTTCGGGTCGCGGTTGCACTACCACCGCCACGGTCCTCATCCCCATTCAGGCTCGTTCTTCTTTTGTCTTCTTTTAAAAAGATATAAAGATAAAAGATAAATACTGGGTCACGTGATGACTTCACTCCCTTGGTCGACTCACAAGTCTTATATGTTTCAAGCACCTTCACGACCCAACACCTAAACTCGTTGAACAGAGTTGTTCTTCCTAACGCAGAATGCTATCCAAAATTATAGCTTCCGTGGCCACGGCTTTCATACTATCGGCAATCATTGCGAATTCTCGCAAGTCGAAGACTAACTTGCAGAGGGTCGGTTCAGACCCGGGACCATTGTCCCTTCGCACATGGTGGTACGAATTTCAGATATACTTCCCCTCGTATTCCGATAAGCCCCTCTCCCATACACAATCGAAATTGCAACTTCACCTATTCAATAGTTGTAGTTGTTCGTAAGACACGGGGCTTTTCTGACTCGTCATTACCGATAGGGCGCGATGGAATTGGTACAAGCACGGACACGAAGACGTGCGGCAGAGATATGAACAGGTGAGCAGAGCCGTCGACTAGTGAAGTATCAGAGCTCCACTGATGATGCAAAAGTCTAAGGGCAGTAATTATGTTACTCAAACCATGATGGGTGATACTGTCGTGCTCGCTCCGAAGTTGTTGAGCGAACTCAACATGCTCCCTGAGTCTAAGCTGAGCTCGACAGCCGCATTGGTCGATAGTGTGATGGGGCATGTCACTGGTGTCAATATCCTGTTACGAGATCATCTATCTCATGACATCTGCAGGGGCCCTTTGAGGAAAAATCTATGTACGTCCATCATGAAGGTCATCATATGCGCTAGGAAGCTAATCCAATAGCGACCTTCCTGCCACGGATGGCTGAAGAGCTCCAAAGGTCTCTGGTACAGAATTTAGAAGGGGACGCCACAGAAGGTAAGTAATATTAGGAGATGTACTCAAATACCTGGTCTCTCCAGACTAAGTTCTTATATCCCTTAGGCCCTAGAACCCTTGTTGCCTACGAGCTCTTGTACTCTTTGATAGAGCGCGTGTCATCATTAGTTTTTGTTGGCGAAACGTATTACCAAAACGAGACCTGGAAGACTGCCCTCAATGCTTTGCCAACCAACGTCGAGATAACTAAGCTAATCTTGTTACCGTTCCCGCCGCTCCTTCGACGATACATTGCACCGATGATCCCACAGCGCAATCGTATTTTCCGCCAGCGCGCGGCGGTGCGAGACGTTTTGTTTCCGCGATCCGAGAAAGATGCAACAAACAACGAATTCAGTGTAATGAGGCTCTTTCTCGACAGCGGAAAGGACACGGACCCAGAGAGTATTACGGCGAGATTACTTCTCTTAACAGCAGCAGCAGTAAGACTATGCGTTCAGATCACATAAGGAGCCTGGCTGATTTGGATCTCATACAGCTTCATACATCATCCATGGCTATTACCCACGCTATATTCGATCTTTGCGCTATGCCACAGTATGCGGAGCCCTTGCGGTCTGAAGCGCAAGCGGCGCTCGCTCAAGACGATGGGCAGTGGCAACTGTCCACCATTCACAGACTTCGTCGATTGGACAGCTTCCTAAAGGAGTCCCAGCGCTTCAACCACTCCACGTTTCGTTCGTGACCTACTCTCATACTTGAAGTTCTACCAACTGATATTGAAACCAGTGGGATTCGATCGCAAGGTCATGTCTCCCATCGAATTGTCTGACAAGACTATTCTCCAACCGGGAACTACGATCGCCATCCCGGGCGGCCCCATGTCGCTTGACACTTCCTTTTATGACCATGCTCGGGACTTTGATGCTTTCCGTTTCTATCGCCCCGAAGAGGGTGATACGGCATCTGCGAATGCACAGCAAGATTACACAGGCATAGAACCGGGAAATTTGTCATGGGGTAATGGCAGGTTCACTTGCCCAGGCCGATGGTACGCGTCGGCTATGATTAAACTAATCATGGCGAACTTGTTGCTTGCTTATGATATTTCGTTTCCTGACGGCCAGAATACACGTCCACCAAATGTCAAGTATGATACGGAGAGAATCCCTGATTTCAGTCAGAAGATTGTTTTGAGAAGGAGAGGTAGTTAATAGAAGATTTGGAGTCTAGCATCATTCTAAGGGAAACGGCTGGGGAAGAGGATTTGAAGGGTTTTTGCTGCGATATAGCATGTCGGGTAGTAGCACGTTGCTCATTCTATTCAGTGAATTGGAAGCTAGCTCCTAACGCGTCACATCATCCATTCAACATAACTTCGAGAGACTTATTCGATAATACGGCGAATCTTGGTATCGTCTTATAACACTAACATATAAGGGACTATCTTCGACTTGTCGGCTTAGTGCTGGCTAGGGAGCTTGATTCCTTTACTATTATACTACAAGAAGGCTTTGGTTTGGTTTCCACACCACTCCACAAACCTAGCTGCAGCCCCCGTTTCAGCAATTGCACCTTCAACTCCCCCTGGGAGACTACCTAATCTTCCCCATGGATACACGTAAGCTCCGCTCTTGGCCAGGGTCAGCTCGGGACTGAGTGCCGCCCAGAGCTCCGTGTAAGCACCGTGGATTGCTGTGTATAACATAAATGTATCCTAAGAAGCCATTAGTATCAGGATCCCGAAGATTTGCAAACACAATCGTGGAGTATATTCTGGGCTAGACAGTGCAAACTTACCATGAACCAATGATCAAAACCCGTCCAGTGCCGTTGCAACTCCGTACGTAAGTTTCCTGGGTTGAAAGCTGCGTGCATGACACCGGTCCCTGGAGTTGTTTTGGCACATTCTCGTGCTAGGAAGACATTCCCAACTTTCGACTGGGCATAGTTGGCCTTGACACCTTGGTCACTAGGGTGACCGTCGGCCTCCAACACGATACCTTGCGGTGTAGGGGTAGCGACGTGAACAGCGATGGACGCTGCCCAAATGACACGCACGCTAGCTGTAATTGAGGACTCGGAAGCCGTTCGTGTCAGGAGAGGAAGTAGGAGTTGGTAAAGCAGATAAGGACCTAAGCAGTTGGTGCCTAGCTGCAGGTCATTTCCTTGTGCATCGACACTGCCTTTCGGAGGGTACATTATCTGGCGGCCAAAAGGTTAGTTAGACCAGCGAGGTATGTGACTGAAGGGATGTGGAGTACGAGACCCAGACAGGAAACATACAGCGGCATTGTTCACCAACACGTCGAGCCGTGTTACTTTGGCAGTAAAGATATCGGTCGCGGGTTTAATCGTTGATAAGTCCGAGAGATCAAGGCAAAGAAAGTCAAGAGAGCCATTGCTATTGGGGACTGATTTCCTAATGTCGGAAATCGCTTTGAGAGCCTTCGGCTCGGAGCGGCCCGCAATCCAGACCGTAGCGTTGTGCGCATACAAAATTTTACATAGTTCGAAGCCTACACCAGCATAGCCGCCAGTTACAAGGAACACCTATAGTGGGCGCGTGAGTCCCTCATACACAAGTTAAACAAAATACATGGAGCATATGTTGTCACTCACCCGACCCTTTTGATCGGGACAGTTCTTTTCCGTGAGAGTGGCGCTTGGAATGGAGAGGAATTGGCTGAAAATGTTACCCATAATGCAACAATTACGGTAGTAGGGCGGAAAGAATTGGCTGGTAGATGTTATTGCACGAGAAAAATTAGAAGGGGTCAATGATGTTCATAGTATTAGAGGTCTCAGAAGTAAGTAATTTACGTATCCTCTTGATCTTTCGAAATGACATGTCGGATACCGTGAGGCTTACTTTTTGCATGTCTGACGGCGCTGGAATTTGGAGAATACAAAGAGTCGGCATCCTTGTACCTCTCAATTGCATAAGCTACAGCCTACATGTAGAGAACCAATAGTATGCATGTTCGTAATCGTATTCCATAGTCTAATTAGTGAGTCGACACACGCGTCAACTATACGCCAAACAACATTTTCTTTTCTTGAAGTCGTACGAGATAAATCACCTGCTATCTATGTCAGCATTCCCAAAATACCATACAGCACAGCGTGAGAAATAGGGTTGCAGTGCGGTTTCGGAACTTATCACGGGGTGCAATAAATGTAGTATCCGGTATGAATGTGCTCACCGGTTTCTTTCCAGAGATGTGAGCTTAGCCTAACGCCACAATATAAGGCTATGCACTCACGCGTTGCATTCGAGGCTGAGCCGAAAGTAGTCTGATCATGCGAGCATTGGAAGAACCTCCTATCTGAGCCCTGCCAAACGCATGCTGGTGCAGGCAACCGCTGATTAGTGAAATCCTTTCACGGCACGTTCTCCGCTAGAATACAGGAACAATCGTACTACTACACAGACTTCTACAATGCTACGACGTGGCCAGCATAGATCCGAGGACATCGACACTGCGTCCTGGAAAATGAGACAAGCACCACTACAGTTACCGTAGACTTGCTTGAAGTAACGGCCAAATAACCTAGGTTAAAGATCAAGGAATTCTTGAGATGCAAGAATTTGACACATATCATCTGTTCAGATTTTCTGATCTACCTTTACTCATACAAAGCCCCTTAACTAGTGTGACTACACGGGTCACGTCATGCTCGCCTCTCTACCACAACAGGTAGTGCCGGTTGAATCCAGCCATTGTAGATCCGTTGGTTCTTAGCCCAACCCCCTGTACCCTCGTCCAATTTTAGGTCGAAGCGCCACAGTAGATGGGTGAGCATGAGCTTGATATTGAAAAGTGCAAATCTGAGAGGGGATGTCAATTGAGACATGCGGCTGAATCCCCAACCCCCACTTTAGGTAGCAATAACTTACTGTTGACCCGGACAATTTCGTGGTCCTACCGAAAACGGCTGCACCACACCTCTCTTATCGTCAGCATATTTTTCATCACCCGTCCATCGATCCGGGATGAAACTCATTGGCTCGAAGAAATTAGAAGCTGAGGTATTAGAGCAATAGTGATTAATCGTGACTACAGTCTAGGGCCCGTTATTCGTGAGTGGAAGAGATCTCTCATGCAGCTTCAAACGGAATTCGGTTGCACTCACCCCACTCGGAACATGCTTCCCACATATCATCGCACCGTTCTTGTCAGATACCCAACGTGTAAATCCATTAGCAAGCGGTGCATGAAGACGTAGTGTTTCTTGGATCACGGCCTCTAAGTACGGGAGCCTATTCAGTACCTCTTGTAGGGTGATGCTTTCGATAGTTGTGAAGGCACTACGTATTTCTGCTGTCAATTTGTGATAGACGTCTGGATGTGTCAGAATATGATAGATAGCTGCAGTCTCTGCGACCGAAGAGGTCTCACTGCCCGCCAAAATGACGACTGTTGCTTGCGCTTCAATGGTCTTGGCCGTGAGGTGTTCTTTCGCAGCTTGGCTGAGAAAGAAATGCATGAAATCGCGACGATTCGTATCAGACGCTATACGTGCGCGAACACGCCTAAGAGAAGCTTCGTTGTGTTGAATCTGCATACGACGTGTTGATAGTGGTATGAGAAGCGCCAACAGGCGATTAAGAGGCCAGAACTTATGGCACTGGTGTAAGAGCGTCGCAGCATAGAAATAGTCGATAACAAATTTGACCCAATCGTGGTAGACGCCATTTTGGACGCATCCCATGTCCTCTCCAAAGACAAAGTCGCTATTAATGTCAAACATGGAAAATGTAAACCATTTGCGGACATCGACGGGTCGCCTGTTGGCCCCTTGCCTCTCAAATTGGTCCATCAATTTAAAAACGTGCTCTTGCATCATAGCCTCTTGTTCCAAAAGGGAACGATGCGAGAAGGCATTATTCAATGAGCGCCGGATAGGGATCGCATCGTCATCGCTAGCAAGCGTGATAGTTTCTTTACCAAGCATCATTTCGTTATAGAACCGTGGATCCTTGGGCAAGTTTGCCCTACCCCCGCCGTTTTTCTTATAGCCGTATATGTCCGACCATGCCTGCGGCTGGATGTATGAGAGCGTCCCAGGGGAGATGCGCACAATATCGCCATACTTCTCGTGTGCGGCCTTGAGATGATACTGACTCGTGCCGAAAAGTGAGAGGACAGCTAAGGGGATATCAGATGCAACAAGGTAGATCGGGCCTGGGTACTTTGCTAATGGGTGGAAGTAGAGGTTGTAGACCAGGTTACTGCAAGCGAAAAGAGCGATCTAGAGCACGGGAGCAAGTTAGGACACATCATACAATTGTAAGGGCAATGACAGCATTGAGGCAATTATCATACCGTCGTGAGAAGATACCCAATTAGCGACAAAGCAACATCAAAGTGAGGAAAGATATTGCTGTACTCCATCTTGAGTTTAAGCCTCTTGAAAAATGTCTAATATTGGATGAGTTTTTTCGTAGATGAAATGCGAGAAGACACGTACGGGGCTGGCCGTAAGAAGCATAGCAGCTGCTCGTAAAGCATCACTTTAACATCCATGAAAAAGACCAGTTCAAAACACTAGAAGGAGATAGCGAGAATGAAACTGCTGAGTAATACTCAAGATTCAAGACGCGGCTTCATCACCGTCAGAAGTAGCGATAAGTATGCCTCATGCACTCGGATATTCATAGAAACAAGGTCAACTAGCGGTCAACATTATATGTAGGGGAACCACACCAAAATGCAAGAAACAGGGATGCGGTCTAGCAATGTGGTAGTACGAAGCTCAAGACTATATTTCTTTTCAATCCTTCGGAAATGGAGGGAAGCTAGTCGTATGCAGAGAAGATAATCCATACAGCCACCTCCCACCTCTCCTCCCTTCTCCCCTCTCTAGGACCACTCGGGTAACTGTGATAGGAGTTACCCCCTCATTCATATCTATTGGTTAGTAGGCCGTCCAGATGCGAATGATGTATGCAGTAATAGTGAGCTGATCTTTCCCCTGCTCGCCTATTAAGCACGGGAATGGGAAGATTTGATGTGAGAGAAATGCAAGAATTTTCTCGTCTATAAATAAACCCCATAACAAGCCATCTGCCTCGTATTATTGATCAAGGCATAATCAGATCAAATTGCCACTTGTTCATACGATTTATTGAGTCAAATAATTTCAAGGAGGCGCCAAATAACATGCACTCCTCTCAACCAGTCCCTAGAGGTATCATTTTTGATCTTGGCGATGTCCTCTTCTCCTGGTCCGCCAACACGTCAACGAGCATTCCCGCTCGAACATTAAAAGCCATTCTCTCGACGGATATATGGCATATGTATGAGAGGGGCGAGATGACGCGAGACAATTGCTACGAGCTGAGCGCTCAAAGATTCTCCCTTCCGATGTCTGAAATTGCCGAAGCATTTGCTCAATCACGCAAGTCTTTGGAACCTAACGACAGTATTGTTGCGTTCCTTCGAGAGTTGAAGAAGGATTCGGTGATAAAGGTGTATGCCATGTCCAATGTTGGCAAGGAAGACTTTGAAGATCTCGCTACTAAGATGGACTGGCCGTTGTTTGACCAAGTTTTTACCTCGGCGGCAGCTGGTATGCGAAAGCCAGAACCCAAGTTCTACAGTCATGTTCTGGACCAGATTGGCTTGGTAGGGAACCAAGTGACCTTTATTGACGACAAAGAAGAGAATGTGCATATAGCCCAAACTTTAGGCATTCGGAGCTTTGTATTCGGAGATTCAACGGTAGCTCTGCTGCGCGAGATATTTGACAGTCCAGTGGGCAAAGGCTGGCGGTATCTGTTCCAAAATGCGAAGCAGTGTGATTCAATCACAAGCAACGGAGTGACCTTCGCGGATAACTTTGCTAAGTTGTTGATCGCAGATTTGTTAGGTGACCAGTAAGTTGCTCTCGACTGCCTACGATTCCAGACGCTATGATATTCAGGACTCATAATTCCCGACTCTAGGACTCTCACCGGTCTCTCTTGGGGGTCAAAGAATACCTGGAACTTCTTCGCCGGTAAGCACTGGAGTCTTACGCATAGTATGAATCTAACCGTCTAAATATGCCAATAGGGGAAACAGCGCTCGTCCCGGGGGGGGTTTTCCCAGGTGATCTTGACACAACATCTCTTGCGCTGAAGGTCCTCCGGCCGCCGTCAGCAAATACTGTCTGTCTGGTTCTCGATACTATGACACAGTATGTCAACGGGGATGGCACCTTCCAGGTCAGTCGTCTGGATTTGGGGAAAGCTAGAATGCCAGATGCAAAGGAACGTTCACTGATATGCAATTAGACATATTATGACAGAGATAGGGCTCGAGGCGATCCGATCGTCAGTGCAAATATCCTAGCATGCTTTTACTCATTTGAACGTGGTCATGAGTTCAAACAGACATGCCAGCTTCTACGTGCAATGCTACTAGAACGCTCTTACATAGAGGGAACCCGATATTACCCATCCCCAGACTGCTGTCTCGGATTCATTGGACGTCTGCTACGGTCATCAAGCGATGATCATCTGCAGAAGTCCTTGGCTCCGTTGTTGGAGTCGCGATTGCGCGAACGGCTCGGAGTAAGTGGCAATGCCTTAGACTTAGCCATGCGAGTAGCCTCATGCACTCATATGGGAATTTCATGTGAAGAAGACCACCGCAAGCTTCTTACAATGCAATGCGAAGATGGAGGATGGGAAGGAGGCTGGATATATCAGTATGGTTCCACAGGAATCAAGATCGGGAACCGCGGAGTGACTACTGCTATGGCTGTAGCCGCGCTTTCAGCTTGTTAAACTCGGCAGATGGATGCGCAAGTGTGTTTACTTCCGATTAAAAGAAAATTACCAAAAAAAAAAAAAAAAAAAAAAAAAAGAAAGAGGAAGAGAGGAAACTGTGATTATTATCCGAATTTATCTGTCCTATCCCTTAAACACAAACGCCTACGGAAGGTTTCAAGAGATATAGATTAAATTACGAAGACATGACTACCATTAAAAGTTCTCGGATGTGACTATGTTAGAGTTACGCCCACGAGGTAGAAACTCGCCGAGTAAAAAAACAACAACAGAGTAGCAGTGTAAAATGTATCGTCACACATAGCTTTAAAGAGTATTTCAAATAGAATGTTTGCAGATAAGACGCGAATAACAGGCAGTTGCATACTAGAAAATTGACCCCATGAGCCTCTGTGTGTAAATGCGTAGCTCGCTCCTAGCTGAGCCACTGCTTATGTAGCCCTCGTCGGATCTATTATTAGCCTTTTTATTTTGTATCACCTCTAAAGACGCCCGTTAGTTATGTATCGCCGGTGCTAGTCGAACCAGCAGTAGGTGTTATGCCTTCTTCAGCAATTGTGCATAGTATTTATATATTTATCTTATCATTCGCAAATAGCTGCAGCATATAGAACTGCATAAATTGCTAGCGACCAACTCTCCCGTAGCCTTATACACGGAATATTCACATTGTTCTTGTTGCGAGACATACTGCTCAAGTTTAAAAGGCCACTCTATATTATTCCATAATTATCAATCTAGACATCAAGGTCTCCCATAAAACAACCAAGCAAATCCTCCAGTATTCAATAAGTTGTTACTTTCGGTTTGAACCTACTCCCTCCTTCGATACCCTCGTCGATTAAGACCGTAGGTTGTGATGGCTTGGCACCATTCTCGGTCTTCTGCTCCTTGGCATCACCAGTTTTGCTAGCTCTGGCCGTCTTCTTGAGGGCATTTTAAAGTTAATCTACTAAGGAATGGCACCACAGATGAGAATGTAGATGAGTGGTTATTTCATGCAGTCCTCTCTAGACAATTCAATCGCTACTTTCGCCCCTTTATAGCTCACTATAGCTAGGATTCTGAGCAGATCAATGCAGCCAAACCACACGGCCTCGAAAATATCCAGCTGTAAGGACCCAGAGGAGCAGTAGTATTGCCTAATCGACGATGCCCCTTATCGCTAAAGATGGGCCTACAAAGCATTAAGGTAATTAATCTAGCTTGAGATCGCGGTAGATCTTTGCCTACGTACCCGGTTCAAGTCTAGCAAGAGTCTCTATTTAATTAATCATTTTTCATGAACACAGAGAGAAGACGGTGTTTGGGTAGTTCATTTTCTACGAACTGAGAGTTTGAGGTGGGACTTGTGTATTTATCCGGTGATCTACAGAAAGTGGATAGGGATTAATCATAAGAGTGGCGTGGGATCATCTACCAGCTAAGTTGGAATCGCAGGTTCACACGTGGCGACACAGTCCCATGGTGTTATTATTGATGGAAATTAATGACAAGTTGTAATGGCTAACGGAATCCTTAGCTTTTCATGCGTGCATTGAAAAAGAGAAGTGAAACTCGCGAAACTAGGGAACGAGGGCAGAAATTCCGAAAACTTGGAGTATAAATGGGGAGGCGGAGGAAGGCATAGAGACGCAATCATATAAAACGGAAGCTTGGGCTCCGAATCAGGATATTTAAATATCGTTGACTTCGCGCGCCACCTTGAAGATTGCGTTAATGTAGTGAGCCATTTCCTTACCTGCCAATTAAAGAAAAGCATCCTGCGAAAATGTTTGGCCAAACCGCTGTCCTTGCCCTGGCCCTCCTTCCCTTCTCTCTTGCTCAGGTCTCTTCAGACTTCGAGAGCGGATGGGATCAAGCAGCATGGCCAACTTACGCAGTCGACTGCAGCCAGGGCGGCAAGGTCACGCTCGACAGCACCACTGCCCATAGCGGGAAGAACAGCATTCGCGTCGACGGGGCTGGGGGATACTGTGGCCACATTTTCTTCGGCACAAAGCAAGTTCCTAGCGGCGATGTTTACGTGAGGACATACATGTGAGTCTGAGCAGCGAAGAGGCAGAAAGTCCGAGTCGAGTTCTTAAGGGGTAATACTAATACGCGTCCTTTCAACCAGGAGAACCTCCAAGGCCCTCACAGACTCGCACGTCTCCTTCATCACCATGCCCGACTCCGCCCAAGGTAGCAACAAGCACCTACGTATCGGCGGACAGAGCAAGATTCTGATGTACAACCGCGAATCCGACGATGCGACGCTCCCCGACCTCTCTCCTCAGGGCATTGCTACCTCCACCGCTATACCTACCGGCTCATGGAATTGCTTTGAATACCACTTGGGCGCTGACGGATCTATTGAGACGTGGCTGAACAACGCCACTGTTGCTGGTGTGACGGTGACGAAGGGCACTACCAACCCCAACGCTGCGCAATGGACAAGAAGTGGCTTCGTGCCAAAAATCACAGGCGTCTACTTCGGGTGGGAATCGTATGGCGGCGATTCGAACACCTTCTGGTACGACGATGTTGTCGTCAGCTCGACTCGTGTCGGATGCTAGTCGGGTGATTTATGTATAAATGTACGGCGTGAGATGCGCCTAAAGACAGATGTAAAACAAGTTAAAACCATTGCCTGCAAATTTGGCATCCTATTCAACACCTAGAATTGCATGAGGCCTTCCGTCGTGTCAATACGAGAATAAAAGTGGCATTCTGTAGTGTTGCAGTCAAATGACCTTCAAGAAAACTTGCTCGCGGAGTCATGCCCTTGTCGATGGCTACAAAAACTAATATACTTACTTGGTGCTGGACCGGGCGTCAAATAAATGTGGAAGCACTCTGGATAGTAATGCGGAGACTAGACCGGTCGGGGATAGTGTTAGGGATTTAAGACGGTGTTGTTGACAAGATCTCAAGTCTTACATCCGCGTTCAATATTTTATATCCATGTTGATGTCTATGCTAAAGAACTTGGTGGGAGCAGTTGGCCGCGGATCGGGCTACTTTGAACCTACCGGACATCGGTCCCAAGGCTTCCGGGAGGGTGCCTCTCTTAGAAATCCGCTGAGGCCGCCAGGCTGGTGTCTATGCTTCTGGAGTGTTTGAAATAAGAGCTGTGTCGATCTGTTATTGCTATGCTGCTACGCATATAGTATTTTGTATAATGTACCTACAGGTAGCTACGCATGGAATGATGGACCATAGCAGAGCCAGAGAGCACGCCACCATGGTTCCCGATGGATGTTGGCCAGATAGAGAAGTGCATGGACAAGCCAATGGATTGAAGGACACTTATCTTGACACCAATTCCGACGATACTATCTATTATAACCTAAATGGCGGTTGTGCGAGACTCTGCCACATCCAATACTTAGGAGAGGTAGCTTCATAGGAGGTACCTAGGGTAGCAGGTTAGTAGTATTATAAGAGCTATCTAAGTACCTAACCTAAGGTGCCTGAGCGCGGTAACAAGTCAAATATCCAACTATAAATGTACGTAATAGTCACCAAATCACAGGCCACCATGCTAGCAATACGGCACCACGACCGTCGATTCCCCACCCCCTCCCCGCAATAATAGGTCCCCACGCCCCTCTCCCCTCCTCCTATCTCCCGCCTATCCAGCTTGTCGACGCCTTTGACACGGGTGCTTCTCGTGCAATCACTGCATCCAGCAGACCGAGCTACCCTCTTTTTTACCAGCACACACCTGACGCCAATCCATTTCCACGCCTCGGTGAACCTCAGCACAGCACAGCACAGCACAGGCAATACCTAGCGCAGCCAGAAAAAAAAAAGGGGGCTTCCCACAACCAACAGATTGCCGCCGCTCGGTTTGCGTCTCCCCAGGCCAGTCTCAGGCCCAGCCAGTCCCAGGCGAAGGTGAAGGCGAAGGCGGAGGTCACGATGGATGCCCCCGAGACCACAAAGACCACAAAGCCTCTTGCTACTGCTACGACCTCAAGGCCTGCACGGCCAGCAATCACTGCCGCGACCGCTAAGTCGGTTGCTGCCGCGAGTGCCAGTGCGAGTGCGAGTGTGATGAGAGCGAGGGCTGACGAGCCACCCAACGCCCCCAAGCCCCGCGTTGGCCCAGACCCGAATCCAAATCTAGGACCCCGTCCTGCTGGCTTGTCCTCCATGTCGCCTCCGTTTGGCACACTGCCGCCGCTCGCCGCCCGAGCTGGCCACGAGCTGCCCTTCGTACAGCCATCTTCGTATCTGCGGCCCAACTCCCGTAGTCGCCCGATTCCTCCTCCTGTTACCGCTCCAATGAGTCCCATCGATGAAGAGCAGATGCAAGGCCTGGTGAGTCCATCCATGTTCCGACTCCCAATCCCCTCCGCGGTGCATCATGGCGGCCTGTACACACAATTAGTACTCGTGAGAGTTTGTGTTTGAGCTTAAGTAAACCTTAGTCTCTACACTACATACGAAAGTTGCAAGCCCTTCCGCGCCTCCAGTCGTCGCGCGCGGGAAAGAGAGACAGAGAGAGGAAGAAACAGAAACAATTTGTCTTTGCTGATCTGGGCTGCAATACACTGCAGGGATGCAATAATAGCTAACCATTTATTACGGGCATTTTAGAAAGGCATGCGCGACTTCCTTCGTGTCAGAACTAGTTACGATGTTCTGCCGCTCTCCTTTCGACTCATCATCCTCGACAACGACCTGCTTATCAAGAAGAACCTGACAATTCTTATTCAGAATGGTATGGCAACACATTGTCCTTTCCCAACTTGACTCCAAAACAGGCAACTAACTGGATTGCGCGACAGGAATCGTATCAGCGCCGCTCTGGGATTCTCGTCGATCTAAGTTCGCCGGGCTTTTGACTGCCACAGATTACATCAACTTGATCCAATTCTATTGCCAGTTTCCCGAGCATATCGACGACGTCGAAACATTTCGCTTGAGTAGCCTTCGTGGTACGACCGCACCTAGTCCATACCCCCATACGGCGAAGTACGCCCAAGTAACACGCCAGCTGATTAAATTTTATTGCTATAGATATTGAGAAAGCCATCGGTGTCCTCCCTATCGAAACCGTTTCCGTCCATCCGTCCGAAACATTATACGAGGCTTGTAGCCGCATGCTTAAGACGCGAGCGCGCCGTATACCGTTAGTCGACGTTGACGATGAAACCGGTAGGGAGACTGTCGTTAGCGTCATTACGCAGTATCGAATCCTCAAGTTTATCGCCGTCAACACGGAACAACATACGTCACTTCTGAAGAAAACGGTTCGCGAGATCGGCCTAGGAACGTATACGAACATCAAGACCGGCACTATGACGCAATCAGTCTTGGAGATTATCAATATGATGGTTACCAACAACATCTCGGCCGTCCCCATTGTTGACAAGAATAATGTTGTTCTCAACGTCTTTGAGGCCGTCGACGTGATACCGATCATCAAGACCGGCGTAGCCGAGGAACTGGAGATAAACGTAGGAGAGGCATTATCGAAGAGAGGAGAAGAATTCGGCGGCATATTCACTTGCCAGGAGGAAGATCGCCTGGACTCGGTATTTATAACGCTGCGCCAGTCCCGGGTGCACAGGCTGGTGGTGATTGACGACAACTGGCACCTAAAGGGAATCATCTCCTTGTCGGACATACTCAAGTATGTTCTGTTTCATGGGGACGAGGGTGGCTATTTCTCATCATCATCTTAACGACGCGACGATTTGCCATGAACTCTAGCCATATCGACAGAATATGCACGTGGATCCTTGGGATTTATTGCAGGTACTCAGGGGAGTCTGGTTTTGGAGGAGGGCAGGGGGGAAGCATTGCAATGGTGTATGGAGTTCATAAGACGGACCGACTATCTGGGTTTTCTATAGAAATTTCAGCTCTCACGTTGGAGCGCTCATCTTAGGCAACAAGTCGGAAACATGAGCTTATTTTCACTCCTCGCGACAGCCAGGAAACAGGGGAAGCACCATGTCCCGATGAAACTATTATAGTCTCGAAATTGGTATATCGAACGACAATCTCATGTTACAAACGCATACAATATAATCACATCCAAAAAGCCAACGAGTCCGGAATGAATCGCACTGGCAGGTCTAATCCTCGACTTGAGCTACTGTTAAAGGGTCGGTCGGTTGGTCGGTCGGGTCAATAGAGCCTGCCCAGAACTCTACGTGCCTCCGTTCTTCCTGCCTGCTCAGGCATTCGATTCTTACTAAATCAAAATGTTACGTAGTGGCCGATTCAATCGAGCGATTATTGCGGGAAGCTGCCGCCAATATGCAAGCCATGAGGATAGCAAAGACGCGGCAATTGGGCAAGGGAGGAGCCTCCGCTCGGTTGAAGAAAAAAGCAGAGGGCTTCCTAGCTGGTTGACCCCCATATCCATCGCCACCGATTCGTCGTCATCTGCATATGCTCTATATCGAATAAACTCCCTCTCGTGTTTCCCTAAATATACTATCAATTCTCGGATTAATGCTTCGCTGGACTTAGTCCAGTATATACATCCTGTGATGCCTCACCGCCACCCCCAAGGTCGCTCTATAGTTCTCGCGAAAGGGGAAGAGGAGGAGTCAGTGGCTACGACGTGGCCGGCGCCGTCGGACCTTCACACCGCTTCTTCCAGGGAACCAACACATAGGCCAGGTCTCTCGCAGTCAATGTTCGCGCAGCCCCAGACGATACAGGGCAGCCCTCAGGCATCGAACGACCACGCGCTTGCTGAAGGCAACCTTCGTAATGGGAAGCATAGCAGCAATACTTGGACATCCTCTAGCGAGAACCCGGATTTACCCTCAGAGGAGGACGGGAAGGAAGATCGAGAACACTTCGTTCTAGAATACAATCGTCTTGCGCAACGGGTAATTATACATTCAATCTTTTTACCTATTAGATAAACAAATATCTAACAGGTAGTTCAGAATTCAATCCGTCCTATTATCCCTGGAGACTTCTCGCCTAAAACTGTAGGTACCGTCATCTACCGAATGAACATTGGCTCATCTCGATTCAGGGCGGTGCCAATGGCTCGCTTGGAAGTCGCCAAGGTAGTTGGTTATCTAAAATGCTAAAGCAGGCCTCTGAACAACCTGACAAAGATACTATACGGTATCAGGGAGGCCATAGCAATGTCGCTCTAACTTTGGTCCATAACCACAAGAATAACGGGCTGAATAACCTGGACCTAAAGTCCCTAATCAGGCTTTGTGGCAAAAGCCCCCTATTTTTGCCTACAGACTACGCCCCCTTCTCCTTAACTTTACCTACCTGCATCCGAGCACTCGCACAAGCTCTTGTTCAGCATGGTAGGTTGTGTGCCACCGCGCACCCCACAGAATTTTACACTAATACTCCATAGCCGATACCAGAGGAATATTCCGAGTCCCTGGCTCTACACGAGCCGTCAGTGCGCTATACGAGTATTACTGCACTTACGGCGATACCAACAACATATCAAGTACGACGCGGTGCCCAATGCTTCCAACGCACATCAGGTGTAATGCCCATGATATTGCAAGTACCTTCAAGAAGTTTTTAGCAGGTCTTCCGGGTGGCATTTTGGGTTCCTTGTCACTATTTGATGCATTGGTTGCCATACACAGCCAGTTGCAAGGCAACGCGGAGTTGCATTGGACTAAAGAGAGTAAGCTTCGCGCCCGGCTTATTGCCCTTGCTATTGGAACGGTGAGATCTCAATACCAAAGAGAGCTCATATGCGCCGTATTTGGTCTATTGTGTCTTGTGGGCCGAGCTGCTGAAAACGCCCCTCGAGAGGATGAGAATGGCCACCCGCTTCCAACTACTGATTTGATGGGCTACAATGCTTTGGGCATTGTGTTTGGGCCGCTCTTAATAGGGAACATGATCGATAATTACAGTATGAAAGTAGCTGATCCATCAGCCGGCTTAGTCCTGTTACCCGTTCCCCCGCCAAGGTCAAGAAAGGAGAGGCATAGACATAAACACAAACACAAGGGTAAGCATAGGCATAGGCATAGGCATGCTAAGAGCTATGCACATAACGTGTCATCGTCCCTCGCTGTGGACAAGATACATATTGCCAACCGCATAACTGAGATGCTCATTGTTCATTGGAGAGAGGTGGTGCGCCAGATACGAAGCACGGGCTCGGTGAAGACTAGGCGAAATGCCCCGAATTCGCAGCACCCAAAATTGGTGCCAAATAATATATCATCGTCTTTTTCCGAAAACTTTTCTCTCAGAAACCCACCTCATTTGAATCATGCTCACCCAAGAAGCGTCACTCCTTCTACCGCCAGCCCAACACCAACCTCAAGTAAGACACTAAATCGCCTTAACAGAGATAACTGCTGATGGTATCTCTAGGGGCCAAGTCTCCAATTACTGCAGATAATCAAGGCAACGTTTCCGATGAATGGACACCAGACGCGAGGAAAGCCGGTATCTCGAGCTTATGGCCAACACAGATACAAACAAAGAAGGTTACTCCACATCCACTATCTCCGACAATAGAAGAAAGCCCTTCCACTTATGCTGAGACACTAGAGCCCGAGCATAGTGATGGGAAGGCTGCCGGCGACATTGCCGGTGAAAATTTCCAGAAACCCTACCCAATCTCTTCAGAAACACGCTCTAACCGAGCTCATAGAAGTGGCTCTTCCCGGGCTACTAATAGACTAGAATCAGTTGGGAGCAAGCCACCTGCGGACGTAGGCAGCAGTACTGTTCGTTCGCAAAAGGCACCGAAAGCTGAGGCACACTCGCCGCCGCTACCACTCGCACAACAAAATGGGGCTGAAGTTATGCCTCGCCGAGATGCGGCTCTTGCAGGCTTGGGTCAGAAGGAATCTACAACGATTCCCAAAGCGATTTCTAGTCCTAGCATCAAAATCGACCCACCCATTCTAGATTCGGGTTTACCTGTTGAAGAGGCAACTCTTCAACATGAGTATGATGTAGGAATCTCAAATCCAAAACGAACTATGATTGGTGGCGATCAAGTGGAAATGAGCCCAATGCATTCGGGCGAGCCGGTTGTTAATGAATGGGGGTCAAGCCGCAGTGACATCGACGGGAAAATAGTGTCAGGGAAGGGCTCTCTAGAGTCACTTCCCCTCCGCAACACTTATTATGATGTCGCTCCTGGAAACGGATCTCCTTCGAGGTCAGCCATGGGCCGTCATACATACGAAAGAGGCCACTCCAGGCTGATGAGAACCCAAGATCCGAGCTACGCGCTTTCTGAGATTCAAGATGAAATCAATCGTGGAGGTAGATTGGCAATGAGGAGCCCAGCAGGTCAATGGAAGAGGCTTGTAGCATCTAGCAAGGCCAGCACAGAATCCTTAGCAAAATCAGCGAAAGACAGAAGGCTAAAGCGTAGTTCCAATCATGTATTACCTCGCCCGAGTCGGGAAACTCTCATCTTGGCAGATTCTAAGCCCACGACCCCCGAATGTAGGCGACAATTGATACGAGAAAAAACTGAATTGAGAGATACTTCGACGGCTACGAGTCCCCAAAAGAAAACTATCTCAGAAGAAACACCGCGTCCAATTCGCCCGAATTTAGGAGCCCAAGTGAAGCGGTTCTCCCCAGATAAATATTTCATCGATACTCCTCATAAATGGGGTTCGCAGCGCTCAGCTTCCAAGCCTATGCCGGGCGCTGTTAAGGCTATGACGGCTCTGTTTGATAATGCCGCAAAAGAATCGCCAGGTAGGTCGCCGACAGTTTTAACCGGGAGGACTCGTAATAGCCTGAGAACGTCTAATTCCTCCCTTCGTCGTAACGCTGTGAACGAATCACCAACTAAATTCAACTTACATCAAGATAATCTATCACCAAACAAAGCTCCAGGGGACTTGGATGGCAACATCTGCCAAGGAAAGGCGGCCGAGGCTCTGGTCAGCAAGGATTATTCTCCGACTCCCAGAGCCTTGACCATTCGGAAGGCGCCTCATCGGCCAACAATAGAGGACACACCTACCAGGCCCCTGGGCGGCACTCTACGACCGGTTCAAATGTTCTCGTCTGCTAGAAAAGAGCCACAATCGTCGCCAAACACTTCAGCTCACGAAATTGACCGCAATCAACCGCCAAGGCTCGGGACTATGGTCGCATACGAGGAAGAGCCTCCGGTTGGACAATTTATACGACCTAGTTCAGCTACGTCCGCACAGAGTCGAAATACGAGTGCTGAAAGAGCCCCCGCTCCTCTCTCTCTACTCGAGCGGCCAGATTCGCGACACGCCTCCGGGAACTCCCTCCTGCACGCCCAGATCCGCAACCTCCAACGCCAGCTCGAGATGAAGAACGAGGAGATCCTGCAGCTGCGCCGGCAGCTCGAGACCCAGGAGCACATGGACATCGGCACGCTCTGCGAGCAGCTGCGCTTCGCCAAGCGGGAGTGCTCGACGTGGCGCAAGAGGGCCGAGGCGGCGGAGAAGAGGGTCGCCGTGTTCCAGCGCTTCAGCTCGAAGATCCAGGCGCTGCAGGACGGGGCTCATAATGATGACGGGTCGCCGGCGGGCGGGGGGAAGGGCAAGGGCGTGGATTGTCGGCCGGACGAAGAGGAGTCGTCTTACTCTGTTTCCGTAAACACGGAGAATCGGGAAGCGTTCAACGACCGGATCAGGCACGCCTTTGCGAGGAAGACGGGAGCTGGTGGGGTAGGCGGAGATGGAGCCGTTTTTGATGAGGATTTCGAAGAGGAAGCTGGTCCTGCTGGCGGCACGGGGGAATACGAGAATGAGCTACATAGGGGTAGATCGCGCAGGACGGTGAGGCTGTGGGAGGCGGCGCAGGAGCTGTTTGAGCTCCGGCAAGACGGCAGCATAGAGCCAGAGAACTGATTGTTTCAGGGGTACCGCGAAAGGAGTAAGGGTGTTGTGTTAATGCAAGGAGAGCTAGGCTCTGTTCGGTTATAGATGTATCTTTTGGAATTCATAGGACGGTATAGTTCCCGGTCCGTGTTAGACCTCGGGTTGGCTCCCTTCGCGTAGAGGGAGGATTAGAACCGAGTAGAAGGATAGGAATCAAAGCTTAGTTGTATTGGCAATGGAAGGTATCGTAAATCCTTAGGTACAGAATGCTTGTCTTGCCTGTGCCGGGGGTTAGAGTAGGTGGTATTATGAGGCCAGCGCGTTTCATTGAGTACGGAACAAACGTCGACGATATCTCGAATCCGCGTGGTGGGATAGAACATAGGGCCGCCCCCACGCTGTTAGGGATCCATTCTACGAAGTAGGGGGGATTGCAATTCTGCACTTTTTACTACTCCTTTACTGGCATCCTAAGTGATATGAACTGGGGGTCGGATTTGATTACCTAGATTGTACTTTGGGCGTCTAATTATGGGTTGCAAACACACGCATACCCGAAACACTTGGGCGTATAGGAAAGGAGTCTCGTGACCATGTATATTATTTACGGATGTATTCTAATACGGAGTAACCCGAAGAGTCTTGACTTTGGCTCCTGCCCTAGATGTAGTGGGTTCAATATTGTTGTTCCTGGCTGTCAAGGCTGACGTTCCTATTCAGAAGCCATCCGTAATACCTATATGATGAACGGGCACGGCGTAACCTAGCAGATAGAAAGACGTATTCAATACGATTGATTCTAAAACTGTATGGGATATCTGAATGAGATAACTAATACAAATGTGCCGCTATGGGGTTCGACCGGTGTAACCGTCATTTGTCAGGCGGGACTTTTGAATGGGATGTGACATACGCTGATGTCATCACCGCGCCGCTTGACTGCAGTTGTGATAGAGTCAAGTGTCGCTTACATACCGCTCTTCTGAATCCCGCGCCGATCTTTAGGGCTGTGTCTGGGATTCCGCGGAAGAGCCGTGTACCCCCCCGAGCGTACTTCGCGGTGGGTTGGCTTAGTAACCATCTGGCGAAGGGGTTGGCGTATAGGATAGGTGCTTCCATCGCGGTAGGCTGATCGGCTTGTGCACGGGGAGTCGAGATCGCCGGTCTGTGATGATCTGTCTGTCATCACGAATGATCCAAGCGTATAGCTTCCGTCGTTTATTTCCACACTCAAACCATCGTTGACGCGACGAGGATCATGAGGCCCATCTTGTCACACGTCGCGACCCAGTTGCTGACCTGTCTCCCGCGGTCGGGGTCGGATTTACACGCGCGGAAGTTGATTAGATTGTCTAACGTCCGTAGCGGATTCTGGTGATACGGGTCCTGGTAGCACCCTCGTAATGTCGCCCGCGCCGCCTCCCATTCCTCTCTCGTCCGAGCGCGCCAGAGGGCTTCTGGCCCAGGAAGCGCGAGCCCGCGGTAGCAGACTACGGGGGGACACCGAAGGCCGTGTTGGAGGTCGACTACCCGGCTGAGTATGAACCAGAATAGGGCACATCTAGAGAGTTGAGTGAGCAGCCTGAAATGAGGAAATAAAAATCAAGGGGAGACGCAAGCTGCATACCTTCGTCGTGATTCTGCGTATATAAACTCCTCCCACGTCTCGTTCGGATTCCCGATCTCATCAATATCAAAAGGCTGGTAAGCATCGAATGCGAAGCACTCGCGAGCGGCCTTCGTTATGCAGTCGACATCGCGTTTCTGCGCCTCTAGCTGGGGCACCAAGGTTGCTTGGAGAACTTCCCTGTCGAGCACGGATAGAAGAGTGTAGATGTTACAAACAATGAGGCGGACGAGCAGCTCCTCCTTGATCCCCATCGAAGGCTGCTGGTCGATTCGTGCCCTCTCCTCGCTGAGGGCGGAATGGAAGATCTCTCTGCCTTGTGGGCTGGCGTTCCCTATAGGATTTTACGTGTTAGACGGCTGTTAATCGTAAGATTTTGGTAGGTCTTCCGAGAGTTTCGGAAGTATGTAGGAGCATATATTGCATACTTTCAAGGAAAAGCTGCGAGATGCGCATGCAGTTGGTTAGGGTCGTCGGGAGCTCAGGTTGGTGCCACTGTCCATGGATGAACACCGGGAGGGTCTCTCGTCTGGTCATCATATACGGTACCCCTCGAAGGACTTCTAGGAGAAACACGGCGCTCGCTTGTTGTCTTGGATCCGTACGAAGTTCTGTCACTAGCCGCGGAGGCACGCTGAGTGGTAGTAACCTGGATATATCAGCAGCTCTCTCGAAGCCTGTTATTTCTGTAGTAAATGTATTGCTTGGTGAGCCGGTGGCATCACTCGGACTGCTTCCGGATGGCTCCGAAATTAACGAATCTTGGAGGTCATCGCTTATTTCGCTACCCGTTGATGGAAAACCCAGCTTCTCGTATTCGCATATGAGGCCTTTAGATATGCAACGGGAGCACTATATCTGATGTTAGTATGTTTGTTTCACAACTCTCGGAGAAGGAATGTATTATTCCCAGCATACATAGAGATGGACTCGAAAGAGAATCTCAGTCTTGGCAAGGGTTGAAATGATTCTGTTTGACACTCACTTGTGGTTCAAAGCTACACTTTGCTTTGGCCTGATGACAATGCTTACATGACCGCTTCCGCTTCTTGGTCCTCCCTATTGACCGGCGGCAGTAGGCTAGATGTCTCTTGTATGCGGTTTCTACTAGTAGTTAGTACTCAAGACAGGCTAGATAAATATTAGGAGGCATTCGAAAAGCCTACCGCGGGCTATAGGTTTGTAGCACACGTCACAAAAGTAGATAGTATTATTCCCATCAGGGCCATCCGTCATAGGCAAGTCCATAGTGGCCGTATTTGCCGGTTCCTCGCTTTCGTTTCGTCTAACTAGACGTTCCATTCTACCTCGCCGCCGTGGCCAGACCGGAGACGACTCTCCTTTAATCTGTTTTCCTCAACGTAGCCACGTATCGCCACGTACTCTCCTTGGTCAGCAATCGGAAATATCGTGCTTTCCAGTCTTGGCTCGGAGATAAACACTATTTGTGTGTGCCGATAGTATAAGACAAGACGAAGATCTAGCTAAGATGCCGTGGGTCTGCGAGGCTATGAAGATGGCAACGGTCGATCGAGCCAGGAATAGGTAGCTGTTGGTGCGGAGTTTGGTAAAAGTCCAATACAGTAGTCCGCACCCTAGGCCGAGATATATCTGCATGGGGGGTCCCTACCGGCTAGCGCGCCAAGTTGACAGGCGAGTTGACAAGAAGACAAGGACGGTTTCACTTTCCACTTAGAAGATTCGCGCGCCGTATGCCGTTATGACCGGAGCGCGTCGGCTTTTAATGGAGAGACGGATCTTCGTCGCCAAGATCTTTCGGCTCGGGAAAACCGACCCGTTCCTCAAAAGCCCAGCACGCTAAATCAGAAGGAAGAAGGAACCGATACAGAGTCTTGCTTATTATGGCAAAAACGAACCCTGTAGTGCAAATGCCCCTGTCTGCGAGCCCTGTTCGACGCTTCATCTCCTGGCTGTACAAATGTAGTAGTGCTGTACACTACCTGGTATATCTTCTGCGGGACTTACCACCTTCCCGTCTTCGCTACCTACATCTACCGTAGGTCTAAGTAGGGAATTGCTCTTACACCCTGGCAGATCGACGATGCTGTAAGTACGTGTAGGTGGGTATATGTGTCGTAAGCCTGGGTAAGAGCATCTACTTACCTAGTACATTGTATGTACGTGGTCCTAAATAACTACGTGAAGTGTTGCAAGGTTAAATAAACACTGACAAGCTGCGGCGCGGCTATCCCCCCATCACTCTTAGGATAAGAGATAAAAATAAAGAATAGGGCTGGGTAGCAATGAGCTCTTAGGTTTGATCTTCGCGTCTTGAATTGTATAAACTGTAATAGATACCTAGACGAGCCTAGTCTAGGCATTGACTGGGCGAATGGATGTGGCCGTTGGACGGTGTGTGTTTCTTGAAACGGATTGTAGGTAGTACCGGTAGTGGATAGAAACAAGTTCTCTGCCCCCCCTGTCAGATCCATCCTGAAGAATAAATAAAGATCTTACTCAGGACGGCTCAGTAATTACATTTATGTGCATGATCCCGCCATGACACCGTAAAAGGAGAGGTCCCTAGAACTTCAACTTCGGAACCTATCCGGAGGGCTAAAGAGCTCGCATTTGTTAGTATCTTGTCTTGGTATGCTTATTAATGCAAATATATAGTCTACAGCAACTACGTCAATGTCTGGTTCGTGCTGGCGCTAGTTAGTTACCTAGGTAGATACTGAAGGAATCGTGCATTCGACCACCGACACGCCTGAGGCCCCCACACACCTCGCATTACGAATCTGTGCATCGCGAAATGCCTCATGGAAAAATGTGAAACGGTGACATTCATGATGGATGCCTATCATAGAAAGAAAAGGTAATACACATGAACATCTTCTGCAAAGTGATGTAGGACTCGGTGTCTAACCTGTCACGAACACTCTACTTATGGGTAGGTAATAGATCATTGTTGTTGCGCAAGGGTCTCTAAAACACCTCCCTACCTACTACCTACTATATACACAAAGAGTCTTGTTCTGAGGCCGTATGGCACAACCTTCATAGCGAGACGGCTCGCGTCCATTCATAAGGCTTCAAAACTCGTATTAGAAGAGTTAGAAGAGCCTGTTGGACATTCCGCAAAAATAGACTATGTGCCAACAACTGTTATCTGAAGTTTCGCATATTTAGCTATCTTCAAACAATTAGTTTTAGAAAGATTTAAGAAGATACAATAGAGAAAACACATCCCTGTATAAGGTAACAAACAACCCTAACGGAACGATGACAACATATATTAAAGTCACTGTATTAAGCTGGGTGTAGTGCTACACTATTACAAAAACGCTTTCTTAGATACTTTGTTATATAGGTAGTCCTAGATAGACAACTCATGCAGCCTTGAAACTGTTCCCGGTCGTTAATTGGGATATCTATCGCATGGAGTACAGGTATGTAAGCCACACTCAATCAAGCCAACAAGAATCAACAGCACCTATGGCCTTTTAACATTCAAATCCCGATTGCCCTTTTTGCTAACATGACGGCCCGGGTATTACCATCGCATGAAAGTCGTAACACTACATACGTAACTCGGTTTCGTGTCCCGTCACAGTCATAAGGAGTCAAGTTTGAGCTGTGTGGATGCTACCTACTTACCTAATGTACCCAGCTAGATATGTTGATATAAAGCACGACAGGTAACACAATATGCGTTATGTCTGTTCTAGACGTTGGAGCTTTACCTAAAGAGCTGTGCTGTAAAGTAGGCGCCCACTGTTGTACTCGTAGATATGCCTACATGTGTGTAAACGGCTACAGTATTCATACTGTATTGCCATACGGTATCGTACCTTACCCCAGATTATCTACCTGTAAGGCGGTAGGTAGATTATGCTGTAGACAGGTACCTACTTATCCGCACTAGCATGGATTGGTGCTCTCGTGGAGTTTAGAGGAGTCATGGGTGCTACCGCCGGCGCAAATGCCAGCATTTTCAAAGACCATCTTTTTTGACTTGCCTAGACTACTGACCAACCTACGGCACTGCCTCCTCCTCCATCTACATACATACCTAGTTGTTCCTTGTTAGCTCTAATAATCAGCACGACTTCAGGCGCATCGAGCGAGACAAGCGATGATTCGAGCTGCTGAAGATGAATTGTAGCACGACGCCCCCTTTCGCTCCATTCCCGCGCTTTATCAGTACAATCGCGTGAAGTTGGCCTCAGGGGTTGATGGGACATTCGATCGACAGGCCCATATAGTCACAAGTCACAGTCGCCGTCACAGTCGCAGCCGCAGTCGCAGCCGCAGTCAACATGACGCGACGGATAGTACGTCCGTTCTAGTCGAGTCGCTCGCTTCATTCGTGACGGATACAGAGTGCAGAGTGCACATGTAGATATATGTATAAATGTAGAGACATTCAAAGCTGACTCTTGAACCCTCCCAACAGGTGCGCACCATTACCCAGCTTACGGCCGCCGCCCTCCTCGCCTTTCTCGTCATCTTCCTCCTCGATCGTAACTTTCGACTCCTCCCCAATGCCGTCCACGAGTACATGCCGCAGCATAACCACGGCCTCGTTGTCACCGACGTCACCATAACCACCTGCAGTAAAGTCAACATATTCTCGTCATGCAAGCTCGATCCCGAGGTCTGGCATCGCATCGACAAAAACCTGTACCTCGGCACCAAGTGGTCCAGCGCTTACATCCACGTCCAGCGCAAGAAAGAGGAAGAACTCACTGCCGATGACAAAGTGGTGATTGACCTAAAAGTCGGGACATTGGATCCCTCGGATAGCTCGAAGCAACCGCCCGACGCGAGGTGGGAATCAAGACCAGCGGGCTTGTGGATCTTGCGATCTGCCAGACCACACGTGAGTGACTCGAAAGATGCCGTCACCGCTGTCGATGTACTGTTCGGGGACGACGCGTACGAGGTGCGCCCTGGATGGGGAATACGGGGGGTTGCGCTTCTGCTCGATACACACCGAGATATACCGTCCGCCCATCTCACTATCCGACGCGGAGTTCACGAGAAGCCACCTGAGAAACCAACGCCCCGAATTAGGGATAACGGCAGGTTCAAAATTATGCAGCTGGCCGATCTACATCTGAGTACTGGCGTGGGACAGTGCAGGGATGCTGTTCCGGACGAATATGAGGGTGGTCCGTGTGAGGCTGATCCACGCACGCTGGACTTCGTCTCCCGGCTCCTTGAGGAAGAGAAACCGGATCTTGTTGTTCTGAGTGGTGACCAAGTAAATGGAGACACTGCTCCTGATGCCCAAACAGTAGGATTTTCAGAATTCACTCACTATTTGGCACCAGCAACTAACTCACTTCTCTAGGCTATTTTCAAGTATGCCCATCTACTCATGAAGCACCAGGTCCCTTATGTATCAATTTTTGGAAATCACGACGACGAAGGTTCTTTACCGCGAGCTGGGCAGATGGCGCTTATTGAACAACTACCATACTCGCTGTCAAGTGCTGGGCCGGACGATATCGACGGGGTTGGCAACTACGTCCTGGAAGTCCTAGCACAAGGGAGTTCCAAACATTCTGCTCTCACCCTGTATCTCCTAGACACACATTCTTATTCTCCCGATGAACGACATTGGAGTGGCTACGACTGGATTAAGCCCAACCAGATTGAATGGTTCAGGCAGACTGCCTCAGGTCTCAAAAAGAAGCACAAGGAGTATACCCATATTCATATGGACCTTGCTTTCATTCATATTCCTCTTCCGGAGTATGCCATTCCTGAAAATCGGTATGTTGGAGAATGGCGAGAGGGAGTTACTGCGCCACTATACAATACGCATTTCCGCGACGCCTTGGTAGAAGAGGGAGTAGTTATGGTCAGCTGCGGACAGTAAGTGAGCATCGGAATCCTGACAGAACTAGCACTGACTCCGCGGTAGTGATCATGCCAATGAGTATTGTATGTTGTCAACAGATGAAGAGAAGGGAACCCCTGCGCTGTGGATGTGCTACGGCGGTGGCTCTGGTTTCGGCGGCTACGGAGGCTACAATGGTTACGTCCGACGAGTACGTTTCTTCGACATTGATATGAACACAGCACGGATCACAACGTACAAGCGACTAGAATACGGTGAGACGGACAAACGTATCGACCAGCAAATCATCGTAGACGGTGGCAATGTGGTGCCTGCTCCCGAACCCCCTCCAGAAGAGGAAGCCGCCCCTGCTCCTGCTTAATCGACCCTCGAGGCTACTGTAATTTACAAATCAGTATCACGTACTGATACTAGCCTGATCGCTAGGTTGGGCTACATTCCAGGATAGTTAGCTCGAGCGCTCGATACTGAACAACCACCTTGACATAAGCCTTGTATGTTGGCAAAGGCCAATCGCCGCTTGGATCCTCTATAAGATTCTCGCCGCGAAGGTTAAAGTCACGGATAAGAGATCATTCATAAGGCCCAAGAAAGCGAGGGGACTTTGGCTCATATTTGCTACCCCTCTGGGAGATACCTAACCTAAGGTTCGATCAGTATGAGATAAGGCGCTAAAATGGTGGTACCCTAGCGCGACGCGCCACAGATGGGGATCTTGCGTCTACCGCATTTTCTCAGTGGTTCTCTTTCTGCTCTATTAACAATCTATCACTGGCGCTCTCTCCCGTCATATTACTAGTACGTATCTAATATTTCTGTATGATATATATAGTGGGGAAGGAAACGAGCGAAGCAAAGTGAACACCTCCCACCCCAGCGCGACATGTTGCGTGGCCGCTGGAGGTTGATGATGGTATATAGAAGTCTCCCACATGATGGCGTTGCGCAACGAATAAGCGCAGCGCCTCACTATTCGAGTTGAATTAACAATCCCTGTTCCCGCCGTCACTCCGGTGAAATATTATTAGGCCACGATAAGTGAGTCCATCAGCGACTACCCCGTTGTATCGTACCTTGGTCTGTAACGAATAAGTGGAGAGATATCTGTTTAAAGGTGTAATGGTGACGTTAATAGCATGCGTATTCGTGCTGTACATATGCATGTTAGCCGGTCCAACGCTTATGGTCAGCTCGGAAGCTTCGTCATAAGCGAGTCGACGCAGATTCGTAAGATGGCTATTTCAACGTGAGAGCAGGCGTCGCATTACAGTTTCAAACATAAAATAGGTAGCTACAACATAAGACTCTAGTACTAATGCATTGCATGTGGAATGAACAAGGTAGATATTTTAACGAATTGATTGATTGGCTTCGATCGAGTGGGTAGTCCTCTATCTAGGTCTGTCTATAGATACCTTGCGCAGTAGGTAGGTAGAGAAAAGCAGGTAAGCATTCGTCATTCCTCATGTTCCAGGCAGCCAGCCTCCCCATAAATCAATCATTGACCACCTCAAAACAGATCAAATAAAGTTCTGAGGTCCAGGGTTGGGCGGCTTGCTCGCTCGGCCGAGTTGTGGGGTACGGTGTGGTGTGGTATGGTATGTAGGTAGGTTGTATATAACTCCGCGCTATGCATGCAATGCAGCAAAGGCTTTCCTTTCCCTCCTCCATCTCCTTCCTGGTGGGATGAAACGAAAAAAATATGAACTCGACTCCCAACTCCTAGCCACTTCGCTCGCTCATCAGGTGCGTGTTATGTCAATTGGATGACTCGATCGAATTAGGTGCTTAGGCACCGGCGACCTTGAAGGTCTCCGAGAGCGGGAGGGCGTCCTTGGGACCCGGCTCGCCGGCGCGGCCGCCGAAGACGAGCTGGGCGGTGAGCTGCCAGTGGGCGGGGACGTTCCACTCGGAGATGACGCGCTCGTCGACGAGCGGGTTGTAGTGCTGGAGGTTGGCGCCGAGGCCCTCGGCCTCGAGCGTGGTCCAGGAGGCGAACTGCAGCATGGCGGTGCTGTGCTCGGCCCAGGTGGGGAAGCGGTCCTTGTAGAGCGCGAACTTCTCCTGCATGCCGCTGACGACGGTGGTGTCGATGAAGAAGAGCACCGTGCCGGCGCCGGCCTTGAAGCCCGCGTTGCGCGCCGCCGTCGCGTCCCACGACTCGGCCGGCACCAGCGGCTTCAGGATGTCCGACGTGATGTCCCAGAACTTGTCGTGCTCGGCGCCGAACAGCACCAGCACGCGGTTCGACTGCGAGTTGAACGACGAGGGCACCTGGATCAGCGCCTCCTGCACGATCGACGTCACCTTGTCCTTGGGGACCGGCAGCTCCTTGTTGAGCTGGTAGAAGGAGCGGCGGGCCTTGAAGGCTTCGAGGAGGGCAGCGGAGGAAGCCATGGTGTTGGTGTTGGTGCTACGCGCGGGGCTCGTAGAGAAGTGTCTAGTAACAGTACTGGTAGTGACTGTGGTGGTGGTGGTAGGGGCGCAAGTCTTGAGAGGACTGGAAGGTTGGAGGAGTGCTCGAGCTGCTCGACAGGTCGAAGAAGAGGCGGTGGCGGTAGTAGTATGAAGTCGTGAGGCGAAGAGGAGGGTCGATGTGAGGGCCTGGGGACGCATGGTGGGCTTTATATATACCTGTACACAAGACATATATACACACACATATATATATATACACAACAAAGGAATGAGTTATTATACTGTACGTACGTAAACACCAGCTTCCTTAGGTAGGTCGCTAGTGTAAGTACAGTATAAGACAGACGATGTCACTTGTTCCTGCAGAAAAGAGTGGCAGGCTGGGTAGGTAGTGTCGTAGTAGGTATGTCGTAGCGAGAGAAACTGGATACAGGCACACAGACAGCTCCTCCGGTAACTAGTCCTAGTCGTGTCTTCTTCCTAGGCCTCTCTAGAACCCAGAACCTTGTAGATCCCCGATCCCTTACACGCGTACAGCATTATATCTATCCATCCTGTATGACTTATGTACAGTACCTAACCCGTGGGTACCACATCTAGCTAACCTAGGGATGTATGTGTGATGGCCAGAGCGGGGTGTGGGTTTGAAATCGGCTCTGCGGTATAAGCGCGAGGCGTGGTGGGCGTGGTGGGCGTGGTGGGCGTGGTGTAATGTGGACAGAGATTCTGTAAGGAATTATTAATGCAGCCTGAATACTGAGTGTTGGACTGCCAAATGACACGATCGGCCTATCAAATGATGCCAGTGGTCCGCTGCTGGCTTTGTGTCGGTGGGCATAATAGTGGATCCTCCCTCCGGCGGTGGATACGACTCCGAGCAGGTCCAAGGTCAAACAGACAGATCAGATCAGATCGGCTGGTACCTGTCTCGGACGCCCATACCCTATACGTACGCTACAAGGTCGCATTTGCACGCCATTTCCTGCGTAATTCCAGCACACAGCATCGTAACACACGGCCCTCACCGAGATTTGATCTGTAAAAAGCCCCCTGTGCAAACCACATACATACATACATACATACATACATACGTACAGTTAGTTAACTGCCTGATGGGTTAGAATAGCCAAGATACATACATACATAGTATCACTCCCAATTCCATTTTCATGATGTCACCTGCCCAATTTAATTTTTCAGCTGTAATATAGATGATCAGCAGTGCTATCTATATAATGCTGAAGCCTCCGAGTCGTTTACTCGACGAGGCGGCTAAAACGAAACGCGCAGACTTACTCGCCGTACCGCCGTAATACACTAAGGCTAGTTAGAAGGAGCGCGCGCTAAAATTGAAAGGGCACCTGTACCTCGGTACAGTACCTACACTTTCGGTCAGTAGTGCACTTGTTCGCTTAAAAATCACAGCTCTGCACTCTCATAATCAACACAATCTGGCGACAATAAGCGGGGGCGTTTGCTTACACAAGCCTGGGTAATCAACTCAGAAACATTCTATGCTGTACTAGCACTCAACTCATGACCGCCGTCGTCCGTTCGGAGGAAGTACATACATACCATACGTACGCTATCACACAGCCAGCTAGGATACCTGGTGTAAGAATCAGGAGTTTCTTCTATTTGGACGGCTCATCTTAATCCCGATTCTTGATTTGCGCTGGTTCGCTGGTTCGCTGACTGGCTGGCTGGCTGCAATACCCAACACATGTAGTTAGATGGATACTAGATAATATGGTCGCTTGCGTTACATAGGTAGTGTAGTACTCCGTTATATCTCCGTTATATCTCACACAGCCTATCAAACAGATACAGTCCTCTGACTGCCCGGCACTTGCACTCTGGTCGGCTGTTGCGATCCTGGCCTTCAATGGACCATTATTCACACAGGTTTTTTGGCACAGTAGATTAGGTACCAAGGTTAGATAGGAGTTCTGATAGGAGGTAACTATCTAGTGAGGGGCAGAAACACACCGTGTGCCCCCTTGGCCCCTCCCCTCCTCCCCTCTTTTTTCCCTTTCCAATGGGAGGGATGGCGGGGTAATTCTGATTCAATTGCATTGCCCCTCCTGGATTCGAATCAGGAATTGCCCCTCCATCGATCCATCTAATCCAACACCACCCACCGAAAGGAGAAAAGAAAAGAAAAAAAGAAGAAAGAAAAGGGAAACCCCGACAGCTGGTACCCGTGCTTACTACTCTACCTATCTACATGTGCGTGCTCTGTGCGTGCTAGAAGGTCGCCTGCTCCTCCCCTGCCTATCACATCCCGTTCCTCCCCTCCAAGAGCACTGCCTGTCGCTCTTCACCTTGAGCCGAGAACAATGGCCAGAGCCAATCAAGGGCGCGCAAACGCACCACATTCCACAAGTAATTACCGGAATAGGGAATTCTCTACAAAGCCTGTCCTGGCTCGCAGTGGCCCTCCCTGCTAGTTTAGGCTGGGGAGAGTACCTTCCAGAGCAAAACTAAATGTCCGGCACCAGAGCCTCATTTTTCCCGCTTTCGGCGTCTTTAGGCGATAAAGGAGGTTACGGGGAAAAGGATCCAACCCCACTGTAGCTTACATACCTAGCTCTAATCACGATCGCCATTCAGAGATATGGTTAAGAGTATGGCGTACAATTTCTCTGTTAGAATTGTAGCGAAAGAGGAAAAGAAAGAGAAAAATATACGAACCAATTAATAAAAGAGAGTGAGTGGAGAGAAAGGAGAAGAAGAAAAAAAGTTCTGGCCGGACTTGAACCGGCATCCTGCGCATAGCACCCCTGGAAGGGATGTCCACAGAGGTTACCATTACCTCACAGAAGCTGAATTCCTTCACTTGAAATGTTTTATATAGCAAATACCTGATGCTCTTGACCCATAGGGCGTCTGGTTCTACGGCTTAGTCATAAATCCGGAGCAAAACTGCGCCAGAGCCTCATTTTTACATACCTAGGTCTAATCACGATCGCTATTTGGAGATACGGTTAAGAAAAAAAATATGGCGTACAAGCCTTTTCTCTATTAGGATTGGATTGTAGCGCAAGCATAACAAATTCATTGAAACTCCAGCGTACCAGCCCTAGTCCTAGTGTCGCTTTATCCCAGTATTGTACATAACACAGCGCTATAACTGTCATCATCATTCTTCACCCTTGACCTGAATTCCATCATGACACGTAGGACTCGACTTCGTCGTCATACGTATCGGGAGGTTGGGCTGGGTTGAAGGAACGGACACCCACAATGTGAGATAGGTGTCTTTCCGGCTTGCGCGGTATCCCGAAATCTAGTTTGCCGTTTTGCCTTTTTTTGTAAACCTCTGTGCTTTAATCCGAAGCGCATCAAATAAATCAATAGAAATTCCACGCCCTCAAATTGGGTCCCATATGCTTATGCTGCGGGCAATGCAATATGCTTATCACCTAGGTCGGCACCTAGTAACAATGCTCAATAATAAATCACCGACGCAGGTCTGAGATCTACCATGTCTCAGCAATGTATTGGCCAACTTCCTTCTTCAGCTCCCAGAACTTCTTCGCCTCGTCGTGCTCCAGGTTGCCCTTGGCCATGGCAACCTTGATAAGCGCCTCCTCGACACCTTCGCCCATGCCCTTGCTGCTTCCGCACACGAAGACACGGCCGTCGACCGAGTTGATGATGTACCAGACCAAGTCTGCTTGGTTCACCACTTCTTCTTGGACGTATCGGCCCTCACCACGTCGGCTCTGGATCACACGCTTCACTTCATCCTCGTGGACACCCCATTCGCCACTGTAGAGCTCGTCGACAAGTGAATCGCGAATGCCCTGGAGAACCCACACCTTGTTGGCGCAGTTGGCGTTTTTCAACCGTCGCTGGACGAATCCGCGGAACGGAGCGATGCCCACGCCAGCCCCAATAAGGAGCATAGGCCCGTCCGTCACGAATTGCTTAGCCAGCGGGTTGGCCATGAGACCCTTGAACATAGGGATATAGAGCTGGGGTGCCTTCTCACCACGGCTCTGCAAGTCCAGGAACTTGAGGGCCTGCCGCTGGAAGAAGCCAGACCCGATGCCCGTGCGGCACCCACCACGCCAGTCAGCCGTCTCATGAACGGTGACAGCTATCTCAATGATGCGGTGCTGCTTGCCATCTCGGATCTCGTAGGACTCGTGCGGGTCGTTGGAAAGGGAGTAGAATCGTGGCATCAGAGGTTGGAGGACGGACAGAAGTACATCCATAGGAGGCTTAGCAGAGGGGAAAGCACCAAGGATCTGAGAGATGGAGATATGAGGCCCAGTACGGAAATCGCAGAAGACGCCTTGGCCCTCGCCGGAGCACAAGAACAGGAGAATCTTCTTCTCATTGGGGTCATGGCAGTACTTGGCCAGCACACGTAGCAGCGGCTTCGTCGGGGGGTACGATTGGAGATCGGAGCACCAAGTGAGGAGGTCCCTCCGCGTTGTTACGAGTTCTCTTGCCTGGTCATCGCCCCAGACGGTTGGCCATCGGCCCTTTGTAGTCCGCAACAAGACTGGCTTGTCGCGAAGGAAGCGAGGCACAAGCAGCAGATCGAGGACATCATCTACGACAGCTGTGTCGTTAGGCGCAGAAACGCCGATGGCACCCCCAACCTTGAAGTCCACTAGATCCTCATTGGGGTAATCAGTCACGTCAAGGTCAAAATGGAAAGTTCTCTTCTCAGCTCCAAGTCGGGTCAGCTCTCGTGTATTATGGATCTTGGCAGGGTGAACATGGTAAGGAGGATGTGGCTGGACAAAGGATGGGGGCTGTATAGAGGTGTTGAGATCCTCAAGCTCAAGGCTGCGCATGCTGTGCTCCAATGACGTATAGCCTCCATTTTCGGCTGTGGCATCATTACCAAGGGAAATGCCTGAGTCAGCAGGCGAGGCTGTCTGAGACCTGCGCTGTGTAGGCTTCTCTAAGAATGTGAATTGTTCAGGTAATCCGGCAACGGCCGTTAAGACCGTAGGAATCTCTCCGATCCTTAGGCCCAAGGAGCGAAAGGCGTCATTGTCTGGTAGAGGCACATGCTCATAATCGATTCCGGCCTTTTTCTTCTGGAAATTCATGCAACAATTCACGCCGCAGCACCTGTTGATCAGCTGCTGTGTTGACTCGCCGGTGATCCGTTGGATGTCGGTAGCACTCTGGGCTATCAATCGGGTGGATGCGCGCCGTCTGCGCGGCGGTTCTGGTGCCCGGGGTTCATCTTGGTCTTCAGAGTCTTCCGAGTACGTGAGTGAGGGGGCAATTGAGGGCACAATGGGCTCCTCGGGGACGCTGTTGGCTGCCGAAGCAGCCAGAATCCGGTCGGTCGCAGCAATCATTGGCATATCAAAAGCCCCGAAAGCTTCTCAGTCGGTGATCTTATTATATTTGGGTTCACGACGATAAAGGATCCAAATCCCTGTGCGGCTCGGAGGTCGGTTCGGCTACAGGCAGAGACAAGGTAGAGAGCACCGGGAATCTGCACTGTGTCACAATGCCGCTGTGAACATACCGTGAACACGTCGATTGAGCACTGGGGTATACGCGGGGTAGTGTGTGTATTCTTAGGGGAAACCGTTTTTGCCAATACAAAACAGAGGCTAGAGTCGGTTTTATGGTGGCGATATTGCTCGTGGGCTCTGTTGAGGTCGAAGGCGAATAGTTGCCAGAGTGGAGGGCTAGATGCTCAATAAGTAATATTCATGCAGGGAACTCCGTGATGGCCTAACAGAAAAGAATGCTGTTCGTAAGCAATAATGACGCAAGTAAGCAGACGAGAGGCTTCCTTTCGGGCTCGGGTTGGGAAAAGGCAGTGAGCAGTGGTGGCAGAAAAGTTGAAAACGCGAGGACCGGCTGGGCGACTGGGCGGCAATTATTAATTAAGTCAGTCTAGGTGCTCGGCTCGGAGTACAATGTATAGGTAGATCATCGGCATCGATTACGATGACAGTTGGTCGGAAACCCCTATCAGATTGTGGCTTGCAGGGCCAAAAGTGGGGACGATCTGATAAGTTTGGCCCATGGGATTGCGAACGTGTTCATACTGTCCAAACTGTCCATTGCTGCTCCTTTTACCCCGGGCCAGAACCAGGCATCAACATCGCCGGGTTTCGCCGACTTCGGCTGGGTGCGTTGAGTGTTGCTGACTCGAAACTGGTCTCCCAGGAAAATTAAGAGATTTCGTTCTGTACGTACCCATCGTAAAGACAGTCTATTGTTCCATGCGCATACTGTTCCTCTCTTGGGAAAGTCTGGGCACTGCGCTGTACCACACCATTGTGATGAATAAGTACTAGTGTAATAATATCCATGGATGTATCTACCCTACGCGTATCTATGCGTATGCGTATAATAAAGGCCTGAATCGGAATTGGGTGAGACATATTTATAAGTATGCGTATATTTTCAGCTTATACATACCTGCACCGGCAGCAGCAACAACAGGTTTTCGTATTCGCATAGGTATGCAGACCTTACCGAATAACCGAGAGCACACAATTGGGTCATTCCACCTGTCAAAATTTCGGTGGGTTATCGTGTCATCGTGTCATCTTGCCTGCTCAAGCGGCTGATCTCTGTCCCCCAGACAAACCCGGCGCCGTGGGATATCTCCACCCAAACGGGGTCAGGAAAACGTGCAAATTGAGGGTTTCTTAGTGGTAGGTAGCAGCAGCATACCTATACTAGTGCACAATCCCGAGTCGGGATATTTGCCGTGCTTCTGTGCCCCTGACGCGGACATGTTTAGTTCTGCCTCGGCTGAGGCCCAAGCCGGAGTCTTCGCTTTTTCCTTACTAGTGAATATTCTCGCTGACCTCGCGTTGTCCCTTACCGAATGATGCCTGCTCTATCACACGAGAGAGGTGTCCAATCATATTATGCTCTTCAGCTGACATGCTGGCTAGTCGGCGATCCAATCTCGTCAGCATTGTGCGACCATCCTTCCTGTAATCTAATCAATCAATCAATGGATCTACTTTTTTTTTTATTTTTTATCAATCTCATCTGATCTCCGACACCGGCCAACCAAATTAAACTTGGTATTGCCGGAAACAGCCAAGTGCACCTCAATATATATACAACTGCAAGACCAAATGGGTAATAGCGCAATGCAGAGTCGCATGCCAGCTCAGATCAGATAATGTCCTCAATCTACAATTAATTCTGCATGGGACTGCCCAGCCTCACAACTGGCCTTGTTATCTATCACTCCTCCGGCTCTTTGCTTCCTAAAGATTCCCTATCACGCAGGAGGAATACAGTCCTACTACTTATCGTGCAATCTAACACCCCTGGACATTGCCTGGATACCAGGGCCGCTTACGCCGTGTCGAACGATCTGGTTCGTTGTTTGCAAAAAATCGGCCATGTTTGTATCTGTCTCTCTAATGACGTGGTCCCATTATGCCGCTTTTTCTTTTTCTCCTTTTTCAATGACTGGTAGCCAGAATTGACCTGCAATGTCCATCCAACCGAATACCCGACCGCTTGGGGCGGAATTGGGTTTACTATGTATGCGTACAAAGATTGCTGTACCTACCAACCCCAGGTACCCAACCGGATCATTCCGCGAAGTACAGTTTTACCTAGCTTGTTTTTTGCCTCGGATTAATCACCGCCCTGCTTACTCATAGCGCTGAACCGAAATTATACGAAGCGGCTCAAACGCTATACTATGTCTATGTGTAGGTTGCTCGACAGTCGAACACGTTTATGTCGTCGTCTCGAATCATGAAGCTTTGAAAAAAGAGACGGACACCAGCAATTAATATTCCCAACTCCGTGAGTATTATGCTATTCATCTGTTACATTTATTAGCAATGGTAAGGAATGGAATTTTGAGCACCTTTATGCCTAACCAACATGATTTGCAGCAGGCTTTCAGACCACCAGAAAGTAGGATTCGTAATGAAGCCTCGCGCAACTCTGTTGCTTAGACCACCAAACCCTAAATCACAATGGCCTCTTATAGCTCCTTGTTTCCCATCTTATCCTCCCGCTTATTCAAATTATCTATGTATACGCGAAGATGTCTTTGGAAGAGGTTAAGATAGCAATCGTTGGCGGTGGCATTGCCGGGCTGGCTCTTGCCGCGGGCCTCAAAAAAAGGCCGAATCTCAAAGTACACGTGTATGAGGCAGTGGCCCAATATTCAGATGTTGGCGCTGGCCTAGCGCTCCATGGGAACGCCCTCAAGGCGCTGGAGCTCCTCGGGCCCGACGTACGGCAAGCTTACTTCGATAAGGCTTTGTCTATGGGCGAGGAGAATGAAAAGATGACAACTAAAGTTATTCTAGCCCAAGGCCCACATACCGGCCAACTCGTAGCCGAGCTGGGCGAGGCGAAGGGAAGGAAGTCCGTGAGTCGCGCTGATCTCCTTGACGGATTCCGAGCGCTCATCCCGCCGGATTCGATCAGCTTTGGGAAAAGGCTGATCAATATCACGGAGTCGCCAACGTTTGAGGGATATCGAGTCCATCTCACCTTCGCAGACGGCACGTCCACATCAGCCGACTGCCTACTCGGTGCAGACGGCATCCATAGCGTCACACGAGCCTATCTATTAGGACCAGACCATCCGGCTACCGCCCCTAAGAACCACGATGGATGGCAGATCTACCGGACAATAGTGTCCACAGAGGAGGCCCAGAAACAGATCAACCTCAAATGGACCATCTCTGTTCCTATTCTACTTGGGCCAAAAGGCCATATCAATTGTATACCACTGAACAAGAACACGCGCCTAAGTGCTGGCGTAGCTGTTCGCGGGGCCAAATTCACTTCTAACGGCCAGGCTCCAGCCCTAGACCCTACGCTCTATGCAGACTACAGTGAAGAGGCACAGCAGATTGTGCGGATGGTCGCCAAAGACACGAGTGCATCATGGACCGCCGCCGACCACGACCATGCGCCATTCTACGCCCGAGACAACGTGGCCATTTTTGGAGACGCCGCACACGCCTCGCTCCCTTTCGCCGGGAACGGTGCGGCGCAAGCGCTGGAAGATGCAGCGGTCCTCAACATTCTCTTCGCCTCCGTCCAGCAGCCGTGGGAGGTCCCCTATGCGCTGATAGCGTTTTCCCGGGTGCGGCGGCCGAGGAGCCTGGCGGTGGTTGATCTCGCGCGGAAGTTTGGGCGCGTGTATGCTTTCGCCGAGGACGGGATGCATGAGGATCCGGCCAGGATGAGGGAATTCTTCGCAGAGATGGCGGCCTTTACCAATGATTTCGATGTCGAGGGACAGAACCAGGCGGCAGTAAAACTGTTCTATAAATTGCGAGAACACATCCCCGTAAGCCTGGATGGGGATGGTGAGGGGTTCCGTTATTGTTGATGGCAACACTAGTTTAGAAGGTGTCGTGGATGGACAAGTTAAAATGCTTAATGATTTTTTTAAAAACAAAACAAAACAAGAAAAAAACATGTAAATCAACGCTGCTTTGGTTTCGTTTGCCTCATACTACTGTAAACTGCTTGTGCAGCTTGTGAATATCTACAACTCATCTCTTACTAGACGCAGGCAATCAACCGGGGAACCTTGCCGGTAGACGTGCACATGTGCAGAGAAAGCAATTCGAAGCGGTTGGGAGCTCTGCCGGCTTCCAACCGCTACCTGTCTAAATAAAGGTGGTTTTTATCTAGTAGATATGATATGTTGCCGGCTCAAGTTGCCAGCCAGCCAGCCAGCCAGCCCGTTGGTGCATTAATTCAATTACCATGGGGCTGCGTGCCTTTTTGTTTCCGGCTTCCCTTTCACCGTTGCGTATCCTTCGTCCCGTCTCGTCTACCCACGCGCGTCGCATGGGCGAATATTAAAAGGGCACGAAAGCGCCAATCGCGTCCATGGTCTGCTGGCAGCTCAAACCCGAAGGAGTCGTCGATCAGGCTCGTTTGAGCCAGGCGGGTAAAGGATCTGGATGAAAGTGAGACACCGCCAAGAGCTGCCCTTCGTTGCAGCTGGACTTTGCGCCGCGAGAGCCTCCGGACGCGATTGGCGAGGCGATCCAATTCGTCTGATGTGAACAGCATCACCGGCGGTTTCTTGTTGGGAGTCCAAATCGATTAATCAGATACTTGTTCCGAGGCTATAAGTAAGAGAAAAGATCAGACAACATTTTCTCTTTCGCTTTTCCGTTCTTTGTCTCTGCGCGCGTTGGCGCCGATCGGTCGCAATGTTGTCCAGAATAGGAAACAGGGATTCGTCTCTACGGGTCTTGGCAGCTCTCAGAAACCTCGGGGCTGGCAACTCCCGAACTGTTTGGTAGGGTGTTTTGCTCTCACGTTTCAGCCAGTCTCCCGACAGACGGCGCGGAAGCCCAGCGAAGCGCGCCACGTACGTATTTACTTACTTACTTACTCACCTACTTACTTACAGCAGTAGTAACAGCAGTACGCCACCGTAGCAGTAGGGAGTAATCATGTATCTACCTAGGGCCAACCTTTACTTACATACTTAGTAAATAAACGACCTAAGTAACTACCTAGGGAGCAGGGCAGGGCAGATCGACCGGCTATCGAGAATGGCAGGTCTGTCTGCTCCGCTTTCTGCGCAAGAATTTCCACGACAAGAGGAGTCAAATGTCAAACAGGCCTTTCGGGGCCCTGTGGAACCGGCGGCCCAGCTGAGCCCGTTCGAACTGAGTATGTTAGCTGTAATACGTCGAGAGCCTCGTTTCGTCGTGAAAGAGCTCGGGACAAGTCAGGATCTTCGTTTGTGCCATGGGGGCTCGCTCGTTCTGGCAGAGCGCCTCCCCGTCATTCCATCCATCTATCCATCCATCCATCCATTCTGAGACTTGCATTGCATGCATGGCTCTTCATTTTTGTTTCCCTTCTTTTACTCGCCCTGTTCGCTCCCATTTCGTTTTCTCAGTTTGCCTCTTTCCTTTATTCGTGCTGCCTCTTAGCACCTTTAATAGTCGGCGATAAAAATTATGTGGTCTTGAAGTTGCTGGTTTAACGTTCTTCACCCCATCCACCCACCCCTGCATCTCGTGCATACGGACAGCTTCAGATTCGTGTTGTCCGAACCCTCAAATTTAAAAAGGCACAATTACCAAAGAGGGACGTGCTCTGAGTTACGGTGGTCTATCTACTCGATAGACTGCTAGGTAACTCTCTTACAAGTTCTTGGAGGTGGTTTTAATTAATTGTGTCATTACGACTTTCGATATCCTATTCAGCCAAATCTCGTTCCCTTCGCCAATGGTCTAGCTAGGGGATAGATAGATCTCGGGGATATTTGCGACTTGATGCTGCCGGTTTTTTCGTCACTTGGACATCCCTCAATTCTAAATCTCACCAACAACCAATCACGGTCATGGACGCCTTACAGCAGAACCTCAACCTCACCCCAACAGCGAATGACTTGTCGCCCCAATTGCCGACGAACAGTCGGTCTATTTACTATGTCGCAGTCGGTATAATAGCGCTCTGCGCGTGGATTTTCCACTCGCCAAAGAGAAAAATCCAGGTCTCGGCACCGTTTTACCAAGTGTCTAGAATGAAGTGGATGCTAAATGCGGATGCTTTAATCAAAGACAGCTACTGTCAGGTTAGTGCGTGCGACCGCTGGGAATCTACACAGAACTGATAAGAGACGGCGCAAAGTTTCGGGATAGAGTATACCAAATAAGATCGACAGAAGGGGTGCGAACGATAATACCGCCGACACTGGTTGGTGAGCTGAAGGGCTTACCGGAGGAGACCCTAAGTGCTAAAATAGCAGTCAGCGAGGTGAGTTGAGGCGGCGACCACATTGACTTTTTTTTATCTACTAGTCTCGGCTAATGCTTCGGCGTAGGCTATGCTGAGCGAGTACACGCATTTGTCCGCAGATGCTCACTCAGACATCCTCACGTTTCTCTTGAAAACCAAGGCAACACATAACCTACAGCGGATGATGCCGATCCTCAAGGCGGAGCTCCAGTACATCCTAGCCACGGAATTCCCGGCTTGCGACGGTAGGATCTCGGGCAAAAATTAATTTCGCAGCGCAATTGCTAATGAATCTAGACTGGACCCCCTTCAGGATACAGCCGTTCATGGTGCGGGCAGTTTCCCGACTAAGCGGACGAGCCTTCGTAGGGTCCGCGCTGAGTCGGTCGGAGGAGTGGATGGACGTCAGCGTGAACTTTGCCATCACGGCCTTTATCGCCGTGACCAAGCTGCAGTTCTTCCCGCCCTGGATGCGGCCGGTAGCGCAGTATCTCGTCTCGGAGCTCAAGACGATCCGGAAGGACCTCGCCAAAGCGCAGGCTATGCTAGAGCCGCTTATAGAAGAGCGGCTGAGTAACTCGAGTTCTGAAAAGCCCGACGATTTCATCCAATGGCTGTCCGATGCCTTGCCTGATGAGGAGAAACGGAATTACTTCATACAGGCGAAGATGCAGCTCTTGCTCAGCGCATCTTCGATACATACGACGAGCAATCTTACGACGGATTGTATATATGACCTGGCCGTGCATCAGGAAATGCAGGACGTCCTGCGGGAGGAAGTCATGGAGGTGTTTGAGGGAGAAGAGGATGCATGGGAACGGAAAGACAGCATCGCGAAGCTGAAAAAGATGGACAGTTTCATCAAGGAATCACAACGGCTGTCCGGTAACGTCAGTAAGTGCAGGTCTCCACGCGTTGTTTCTTGATCTTTATGAGAGTCTTTTCTTTTCCACCTTCAAGGAATTGAAGAGAAAACTTGCAAATCAAAGCTAACCTGAGTTACTCATAGCCTCTTTCATTCGCAAAGTGATGAAGCCAATCGATTTATCAGACGGCACACATCTGCCATCAGGAACCAGCATCTTAACACCACTAGCCGGGATCTCGCTCGACGAGCGGTATTTCCCCTCCCCGGAGGTCTTCGACGGGCTGCGGTTCTGGAAGCTCCAGCAGCAGCAGAGATCAGCCTCCCCCTCTCCAACGCGGTCTTCATCCCCCACCCCCACATCACAGCCCGCAGGCACCAGAAACCAATTCACCAGCATCGGGGACGCGGACCAGAACTTCGGCCTCGGAAAACACGCGTGTCCGGGGCGCTTCTTCGCCGCGCAGGAGATCAAGGTGATATTGTCCTACCTGCTGCTGAACTACGACATCAAGCTGCGCGACGGCGAGGCGCGCCCCAAACCCCTCGTCTTCATGATGACCAAGAGCCCGAGCCAGACGGCCGAGGTGCTGTTCCGGCGGCGGAAGGCGGCGTAAAACTACGTCAGAATACACATACGTATGTATATATATATACCCACCCAGTTATTATAAAGCAGGAGACGTGGACACAAATAAGGCGGGGGAGAGAAGCCGGGTTTGAACGCCATCACTTAACTCAGGGGCCCGGAGCCTCCCGGGACGAGCGGCCGCCAATACGGAATTAAATGGTGGGGGAAAAAGTGGCGTGGTCACATAATAGAGGTGCCTAGGGCACATATGCATATATGGGTCAATAAATGGGGAGATCATGAAGGTTTCCTGTATATAAACGGTAGGGCTTTGGCGGCGGTATTTTTGTTTTCATCTAGCAGTATGAGGTGGGCGGGTAGGTTGGGGGTTGGCAAGGGGATTGATCACTCGGCAAAGAACCGAGCAGGCAGGCTTCAGGACTACAATGATCCTACGTCGATCAAATACCACAATGTGAAAATCACAAAACCAAGGAAATAGAGCACAACAGAAAGTGAATGGATGGACTAATTGCTTCGTCACCCGAAACGAGCGGGGGTATCTCTTCGACAAACTACGACTAATATCTCTCTTATCTTTGATCATAACAAACTTCGCGATTCCAGGACGCCAACGCTTGCTTCGCTTGTTCCCGCCAATAATAGCCGCTGCATCATCATCATAGTTATCGTCATCAGCCGATGAATGCCGTGTCATGCCTTCGTAACAAAAACAACATAAAACTTCTTTCGTGCCGTAGCACACCATCGCCGTGGGGGTTTCTTTCGTCTTCCCCTAATCGTAGTTATACATCCAACATCCCGCTGCCAGAGCCCCCCATTCTCCTCCAAGAATTAAGTCCGTCGTCCGAGCGCGTCAGGTGAAGCGAAGTAATGTGTGAAAATAAATATTGATACGATGAAGTAAGTCTAGCCAAGTGCCGCGTCGTTGGGCCAAAAGAATGCAAAACTGAGGATCGGCGAGAACCCCGGATGCCGGATTAAGGGACCTTAATTACTTCCCTAACTCCTTCAGAGTGCTTCGCTAGAAGCATTATGGAGTTCCGATTGCTCTCTGTAGAGCTCCGTCCCGCGGCGAAATGTTCTGAAGGTATGCGTGCAATTTGTAAGTAGAAGAGAAACTTAAGACACCTGATTGACGTGGCGAATCAGAGTCCTGTGATGTATCCATGTTGGTTCCTGCCGTTTGATGTATGTACGTAAGTAATTTGCTGGGCTTGCGCCCCTGGAAATCTTGAGAAATGCTTGTGAAATCCTCTTCATGCTAAAATCTGATCGCCACTCTAAAGAAATAGAGGTGCATATGCAAGTGTAGGTATAAAATATGTTAAGGAAGTAATAAGGGAGGTCCGAAGGAGCCGTTACGTCGGGGCGATCTGCTAAAAAGGCCCATGTGCAGCTGCTCCGAACGATAATCAAATGCTGGCGACTCGGCCTTTAGCTTCAGGTATTTTTGCATGACATACCATCAGCTTCAAGCTAGTGCCCCATTCTTCACATTCAGCGAGCAAAGCTCGATCACGCCAAATGCTGCTGCCCATGCCCGTGGGAACCTCGTAGCATTTGTTATACCACCAGCGCCCGACCTTTGACACCATCTTCGCGATATTCGCGTCGCCGGTTTCAGTGTTATCGTTCATCATCTCCGCTAGACTGCGCTCGTCCTTCTTCGCGTCTTTGTTTGATGCGTTTGTGATTGAGCTAGCAACAGGCACGCCTACACGACACGTCTTGATGTCAACGAAACCGTTCTGGCCCAGTAAACGCAAAATTAGATCCGCAGTGCTGCTGAGACTAAAGTCAGGGTTCTGAGCGCTAACTCGTTCCTTCAGACGTCGGACAGCACGTCGTGCTCGACCGCCAACATTATTCAAGTCAATATCGAGAATAGACAATTCGATAAATCCACCAGGTTTTATGACTCTTTGGGCTTCCGAGATTATCTTGCGATAGTGGCCTTCCGGTGCGGCCGATGGGAAACGGAAGATGAGAGCAGTAAAACTATCTGGGCCAAATGGGAACTTATCCGCATGGGACATGAATTGGATTTGGTGGTGGTTTGGTGGGGAAAGGGGGAAAGATGGCGTGGTCCGGTGCTCTTGTAGTAACGGTGCGCGAGGAGAAAGGTTGAAAAAGTTCGCCGCAGGGTATGTTTCGGCAGCATAAAAAGACCAGTCATCATTGCCAAGCCCATCGATGATGAGTATCGACTGACGCTTGAGAGAGCTATCATCATCCACAAGGTCTTCTCGGATAGGGCTAAACAAGACATGGCCAAAAGTGAGCCATTTGCTCACCGTCATTGAGCCCACACGTAGATTAACCTGCAAGAGTGGTGTCTCTTCGCTGAACCTGCTACTTCCCGATGTCCTGTTGCTACCCTCTGAGCTTCTCTTACTGCCGGCATTTTCTTTCTCGTCTCCATGAGAAGATGAACTGTCCTGAAGGGGCGCCTCCAGTTCTTGGCTCGATTCCTGACTCGGCTCTTGGCTTGGCTCAACTTTAGTACTATCACGATCACTATAGCCCGAGACAAACTCCGAGACAGAAAATGGCGTCACTGGCGGTTCGGAATCGAGTCGAAAAGCCGCACTGATCCTAGCGGCCATATCTTCGCTATAATGACTAGACGTAGTTGCAGTTTTGGTAGTTGCAACGGAGACTCGAGGATCCTGGGCGGCCCCAGTCATGATAGTCGGTGATTCAAGAGGCTTCGTTGACTTATTAACCAGTTTCGAGTTGTACGTCTCGAGCGGAAATGGGTCTCCACAGGACGAGCTTGGGGATGGAGGAGCATCCTGAAGTAGGTCGTTGTATTCATCCCAAACCTCATCTTCTCCAAATGGTGCCGAAGGTTCAGGTACTCGCGCTATGTGAGCAACATGGCCCAGCCGGTCAGACAAGCTCGATTCGGAGCTCTCTACGCCCTCCGGATTGTCACAAGGTGGAAATGCAAGAAACTCTTGGCCGGGCTGCCCAAGCATGGATGAATCGTTATGGCCAGTCTGATTTTTATCTGAGACCGTATACGGTATAGGTCCCCCCGGTGACTCGGTGTCAATGGAAGTTGGCGCCACCGACTCAGGAGGACTAGGGCCTTTCGCAATGGAGTCTTGGTCGGCTTGAGTTGATGGAACGGGCAGCAGTTGAATGCTGATCCTATTAAACGGCCGAGAAAAGCTCTTAGGAGAGGTTTGTTCTGGACGGCTAGGTACGACTCTGGGGATTCTGCCGACTTGAGGAAGTCTACTAGGACGCTCCGTAGACGATCCAGTAGGTTTCTGTTCAACCCGGCGGTGTTCTTGGCGCGTATCGAGTCGCCAAATCTGGGGTATAGTGCCAGTAGTTCTCGAATTGACATTAGTAGTATCTTTTTCGGGATGCGAGCGAGTCATCTGGCTGGTGACGCTACTGGTAGACGGCCTTCTGTCATAATCCATTTGCATATATGCGGCAGGGATACCTTCTGTTTCGTGTGGCATAGGATTCATGCCCTGCCCATCATCAACGTCCTCCTGCTTAGGAGAGTCCATTATTGTGTAGAATGCGGGAGGCTTATTTAGAGAAGGTTGAACCGTTGCGGAAATACTTTCCGCCTCCTTCTTGGAGGTTAAGTTGGTCTGGCTTCTTCCGAAAAGAGACCATTTGCGAGGAGACTTAGCTCTCTTAGTCAGCTTTTTGGCAGGTTCATTGACTTTCGAGACGGTGTGGCTCTGTTCTCTCTGTATGTCCGAGAATGAATCATCGGTATGAATGGTTGTAGCCATGCTCGCCACCGACGGAGCTCGAGTATTGATCGCCTTAGGGATGTTGAAAGGCGCATTATCTTGTGGCTCAATCCCGCGAGTCGCTCTACGATATGCAAGGGTAGACTTCATCATACCCTCCTCTGCGTCACTATTTTCCGATGGACGCCGTGAGTTAAAGGTCTCGGAAATAACGGGAGACGGCCATAAGGTCTGGCGATTATCCTCTATGGTACTAGGGGATGCGGCTGAAAGACTTCGGGAGTCTAGGCTGGGCCGGCTCCAAGGAATGCTCTGATTGCTTTGAGTACGAATCAGATGAGAGCCGCTATTATGGTTTTCGACCACCTCGCCACCAGCTATAATGACCGGACTCATGCGTTCCAGGAGGAACGGGTCTGTTGATAGAGTAGTTGCAAGACTCTCGGATGATGAAACGAGGCCTGGAAGTCCGCGCTGAAAAGGTGAGGTCGCACTACTTCGTCTCCTAACCGCACCCACTCTACCATAACCCTCATGACCTGTCCCGGCTGCTGGCCCCTTTCTAGGAATCTTGTCTCTTTTCTTTTCGGTCTGGGTTACCTCGGTACCTGCTTTCGTCCGTCGCCCGAAAAGGGGGAATTTGGACTTGAACATTGACATACTAGGGCCGGAGGCACTGTTAGTGTTTCCGATATCACTCTTGCTGACCTGTGAGCTAGGTAGAGTGCCTGCCCGTGAAGGCGAAGCGGATTCCCGACTGAACGAAGGCCGCGATGACCCTGCGCGATCCAGACTTGGTCTTTGAGGTATCGTTTTCGGAAGTGAGCTTGGCTGTAGCTGTCCACTCTGGCGTTTTTCAGTAATGCTCGTAGAAGACAAGTTACTATGTATAACTGGGACTGGGCCGCCGAATTGAGAGTAAAGATCCGGCGTCCCATCTCTACTCGGACGGGAGGGTGGGGTTGGTCTGCGCTGAGGAGATGACGCGACACTAGGGGCTCTGTTACGGGCAGATTTGGTGAGCTTGGCGGGAGAAGGGGATCCTAGTATTTGCCGAGAAGTATTTTGAAGGGATGGATTCTCATCCACACTTCGGCCTCTCTGAAACTTTTGTGATGACTTCCTAGGAGGTGGGCTTGGGGCTTTCGGCACAGGTCTTCGATGAGTTTTACTATTTATTTTCTCTTCTGCACGTACCGTCGAGTTCGACGACGACGATGTTAAAGCTTCCCTCACTGCCGCAAGTCCCTGAGGATCACTACTGAAAGAACCCCCTTCATTCGACACACTGCCGGCTCTTCTTCGGGTTACTGGCGGCCTCGTATCGGCTGGACTCGCTTGCCTTAATCTAGCAGCAGGTAAACGCATCGGTACAACAAGACCGGGGGATTGTGAGCACATTGATGTAGGCGTTGTGTCTCGACTATATGGACCGGGACCAGGTGATCCCGAAAATCTCGTAGAAGGGCTCGCGCTGAAACTGCTTAGCAGACTGTGGCTGCTGGTTCCGGAGAATTGGGGTGTTGGTGGTGGTAGGTCCTCCGTCGCGAGTCGATAAAGAGCATCTCTCCCGAGTTGGTCCCTGGAGGGCGGTACTACAACATCTCGATAGCGGTCCAATTCTGGATATATTTGAGTCGGCTGCGCTGTCGGCCGATGAGCCTCAACTGACTGAGGAACACGGGTTTCTCCCGGAGTTTGGGTCACACTCCGATCCGAAAGGGGTTTTATTGGGTCAAGTGGTGCTTGAGGGCTTGTAGTCGATGATGATGAGCCAGTTCTCCTAGAATCCAACCGAGATTGCTTTTGTGCATAGGTGTTTGAGGGCTCTCTCAACATAGTTGACTGTTTTCGACGCAATACATTCCTCGGCTGCTTGGGTGGCTCAACATACCCTCCAACTGTCGTTATAGACTTCGCCATGGGAATACCGGAGCGTGAGGGAGCTGACCAAGATTGAGTTTCATGAGTGAGGGGAGGACGTGGACCCCTGGCCCCAGCCTGTAGAGGTGGCTTCTGGGTGGGCGGGCTCTGAGGTATACGGCTCGTTTGTGCGCGAGGCCGAGAACTTACTGGAGCTGGTATCACGCTCCTTTGCGGTTCTTTCTGTATATTTCGTCCCATCACGCCCAAAGCAGGCCCCCCACGGGAAAGGTCCAGAAGTGCCCCTATCCGCCTACTCTTAGACTTCTCGCTGGCATTGCGAGAATTAGCAACTGGGATAGTGGAAGCCATGTTGCCTTTTCCTTGATCAACACTGGCCAAATATAGAATCCTCCAATCATGTTATAAGTCAAATAATGTTTGCATCATATGTGACTAACTCTGCTCTTCACTATTTATTAGTAATATAAACTATTTATTTATATGGGATGAACTTACTGTGACACCAAGAATAACCGATGTCAACTAGCCAGTATTCTATCAAAGGATCTTGCTTGTAGAAGTTCAGGGGGGGAAGACAGGCCAGTACGTGAGATTTTGCTGTTCCTCGTTTAGTAGCAATAAGTCCTTGTAGGTACTATTTATCAATGCAAAGTAATTTAGGGCGATCAATATCGGGCTGTAAGAGGACGCTCGAAAGAGTGCATCGGTAAGGGATGTCACGAAGAAGCGAGGCTCGAGTGTATCGTGAGTGAAGCGGGATAACGGCTAGGGCCGCTGAAAAATACTTCGTGATGGGAGGGACCGTTCCGTGGAGGTTAAGTAACCGAAGATCTTTGGTGTGGGAGGGAACGTGAGCCTGGTTGGTGGGGTGCGTCTAATACGCGCTGGTGCCAGCTTCTGCATATATCACACTGAAAAAAAGTCTAGCACACCAGGGCCGAAAAACGGAGAGAGATCGAGAGTGAGCAAAATATTTCGGCCCACAGGACTCGAGTGAATAGGTTCGTGAGAATGTTAATCGATTGATTGAGCCATGCGGCAGGCAATAAGTGAAGATGATGACAGGGCTAAACTCCGGGATACAAACAGACTGTCTAATGTAAGAACGAACAAGAGAGGGTAGTATCCGGGGAGTATCGGGAGACCCAGAAGGCGAGACGGCTCTGGGTATATAAGATATCTAAGATACTTGACCGAGTTACATGGATTAATAGCATCGTTTTTCCAGTTAGCCAGTAGCACCGTTGTACCCAAAGGAAAGCGGCGAGCAAACACGATACTTGCTCGTTGGTTGGTATACTCGAGAGCAGAGGATTCGCGTGGGTCGCCGTGGCGTAGAAGCCCCTGTCATCAAAAGGCCAAGACGTGCACCATCTTGGTCCCTCTCAGGAATCGCCGAACAATGCGGTCTGGTTGGTACCGGTCACAGCGGATTCTGCGGAGTAGCATGGGGGGCGATCAGCGAGCTAGCCAGGGGCCTTTGCATGTGAGTACAGCAGTGCTGCTACAAAGGGTACGCTGTAGCCTGTAGCGTACAAACGGCGCGCGCCATGTACTGCTGTATGCTGTATGTACCTAAAACGCCTAGGTACAGCATAGTCTAGTGAGTGATAAGGAAGAAGCCCGGGAGACCTACCAACGCATATCCTACTGAGTCACACAAGGCGAGGCAAGGGCTGAAAGTCGTATGCTGCAGAGCACGTTTCTCACGCGATTCATAGCTGTGGGCAGCCGACATGATTTCCCTGCCGTTTTCAGGGGAACAATTCCATCCACGCGACCACAAGCAGAGACAGAGGCAGAAGCTAAACAACGCCCCGGGAGAGACATCCCGTGTGTTCTTGGATTGATTGATTGAATGAATGGTTCCATATGCCCTCACACCTGGCCAGTACGTACGAGACCCGGAGAGCGAGTGATGAGGGTTGATCGGAATGGGTTGATATGCGCTGCCACTGTAAGCACCATCAGACGCTGGGCCAATCTGCTGGTACAGTGGACGCGGGTGATGCATATCCCGACGTCCTATGAGAACGTTGCAATGGGTGCTCAAAGATGCTATTCGCCCGCGACAATTCTGGATCCTTCGTAAGAGCACTCGTAGAACCATGCCTGGTTGGGCCGACAAAAACAACCCAGGGTCACTGGGACTGGGCACATGTGGACAACCCTTGTCGATGCCGCTGTCCACTACGGGCGAATGCAACGCGTGTTGGGGGGTTGTCTCGCAAACCTCTACCTACTGAGTACTGTACTGTACATGGCGTGCAAGACGCGCTTATTGCACGATCGAATGCAGAATAGTCTCGCGGAATTCGAACAAGAGTGGATTGGCACTGAGATCAACATGAATGAAAGAGATATGACAAGAGAACCAGTGATGAGACACTTAGTGTGCGTAGAAGAGATACCTAAGCTACGTACGCCAGCTAAATGTGATTAGTGAGGTTAGGCTGTGGCTGATATCTGTGAGGACGGCTATTTGCGGGGCTGGAGGCCAAGCATAGTACGCCAGCCCCAGGATGCTCACTACCTCCTTAGGTACTTCTCTCCGTAACTCCCGCAAAATTAGGTACTTCGGTCAAGCAAGCAAGGAATCCAATCTGTGGCAGCGCCCATGCGGCCCGCAAACAAGTGGCTCTTGAACTGCCCCTCTTAAACGTACATAAGAGGACCGGCCATCCTTGCCCACATTCTGAAAGTTTAGTGGTGCAAATGCGCCTATTCAACTGTAGCAGTATTGTATGTCCAGGAAGCCCTATAATAGCTCGGCGGCCTCAGTGGAGATCTGTTGTAGTTATGCTCAAGTCTGCCTTGCCTCCGACTGCATGCGCTGGAAATGCGGTTTGCTAACAAATCACTGTTCCTACATATTCGCTGTCAGAACAAATAGAAAATTGCAAGAAAATTTTTACGGACATCGAGTTTACTATTACTAAGATAGGTGGTAGTGAAGAAGGAAATATATTGTGTGATATACCTAGCTAGCAGCCTCTTTCCAACGTTTCCGCGTTCGCCTAAGCTCCGTTACATCGGACCAACTCCACTGCATCGTGGTGGCGTCCTGCATGTCTCACTTTAGTACTCCATGGCTGCAACCAAAGCACATCCATCCATGGATCGCAACTTGACAAAAATCCCAAATCGAGAAGTTGGTATTTCCAGCGCAAATGCACCTCATTATCCTTTATTTAAATCCCTTGAGGAGACATCAACCCCTCACTTGAATCAAGCCTCTTGCAGGGCAATCGAGACTTGTTGTCACTTATATCCGAGGATTTTCACAGCAACGGCAAGATAACTACAGCTAGGGTGTAGATACAGGGCGAAGTACAACAGGTAGCTCCAAAATACAACAGTTAGTCGCAACGCACAAACAGAGCAACCAGTTAGTAGTAGCATCGCACATCCACAAAGTCAAGACACTATCGTCACAGGCCTGCGAGGCACTCCCCTATTCTAAATATGAGAGCACAAGACACGGCTCGATGAGTAACATTAGACAGCACGTCAGGTTTACCGAATACCACCTCATGCAGGTGTAAAACACGTCTAGGAATCTACAGCGACATTCGCACCAAATTCAGAATGTAGTATCTAGGCTAATTTCGCGAAGCCTTCCTCCTTATCGAACGGTACTTGGCTTGCTCGACCGGGGTACACACAAGACAAAAGACCTACCTAGACTAGGTAGATAACTAATAAATAGTTACAGTGCCGTACCAGCGCTATCTAGGTAGACTAAATTTGGAATTTTCTGATTGGCTGCATCCGTCGATTTTGTCCCAATGGGAATTCGTCAGAGCCTGGTAGCGAAAGAAGCAGGCTCTTCCGCTCCATGTATGTCTCTCCTTATGTACCTAGTTTATTAATAGGTATTACAACTATTTACATACTATTATTACTAGGCCTGCCAATACCATTCGGCATGCTAGACGGATCCAAGAGATAAGCTAGATGAATGACGGATCAACACACATTCTAGAACCAGTTTATGGCATCGACGGTTATGTTGGTGCTTATAGGCTTATCGAGTTGCCTATCAAGTCGTTAAGGCCGGGATAGCTCCTTAGCGCTAACGCCGCTCGAACCCCCAATCCGTCAATAACTACAACTACAGGCCACAGAGTTTCTCTCTCCAGAGCGGGATGGATATTGTGTGACGCTTTGAACCGACGTAAGCCAGAACCAATTGGACCAATATCCAGTTGAGACGGTAACAGTGGACCATTAATAAGCATATAATACCAGTGTTCTTTTGCGATTGTATGTGCAATCTATCTACCAGTAAGTGTTTAGAAATGGTAGATGAGGTAGTAGTCAGTGGAGAAGGCATCGACTTGCGATGACAATGGCGAGCTGAAAGCTGCATGATCTGGGGCAGACTCAACGCATGGAAATCCAGTTTGCGGCAGTTTGTCTTAGTTTATCCACACGAAGGTTCCAGACAGTTGGGTTTCGAGAACACGTACGTATGTAGTTCATCCCGACATACTTAACAAATTAATTAAGCATATCGGTATCGTCGTCGTCGTCAGACCTCGGGAGAAGGTGGCAAGTGCCGTAACCAACTTCCACCAACAGATCAACAGGCCCAACACTGCACCTCGCCACAATCGTATAAGCAGGTCGCACTTACACAATACTTTCTGCTAAGACATTATACCTGCACACAGATACATACCACCTATAGCATAAGTTGGGGCGATATTTGCCGTGGCTGTGCGCCCGTGGCTAGTGACGTGGCATTCTCACCGACCAGAAGTTCCACTGTTGAGGCGAGATCCCAAGCTGAAAAATGACTATTCCCAACGGAAGAGGAGTCTTGATCTGTCACGATCGACCGCCACTTACAATGTACACCTATAGACTAGGAATAGGCAGAGTCTGGCAGCGTCTAGTAGAGTATAGCTATTCCTATAATAGGAAAGCCGTGTGTTGCCTCGGAATGGTACTTGACGGAAGGGAGCTAGACAAGGGCCAGAACCCAATCGTACACTAGTGTAGCCGCCTGGCTTAGGATGTACAGGGGTCTGTTCAGGTGAGCAGGGGTCCTCTGCATCGTCATTGGGCCGTGGTGCGAGGAGGGTCGAAACCAAGACTCCGGAGTCTTCAAGTAACGTGACTAGAAGATGGTGTGAAAGCATCTTCACTCTCCCCGTTGAAGACTTCATAACCCGTGTTGGTAATTCTCGATCGATCTATCTACGTATCTACGTACCTACACTAGGCGCGCCAACAGAAACCAACAAGTTCAGTATACCTAGTCGGCAGTGGTCCCTTCTGAAGAACCAACAGAATTATCTAGTATCTCATTCTATCCAAGCCATGCTCCCTTAGGAGACATCACATCTCATATCGGGTTTCCGTGCCCCTGCGTCTAGATATGCATTATTTGGCGCGCTTCTATTTGGCCCTTTGATGTTGGATAGGGAAGCCTCGTGTCTCAGATATACCAAATCAGTCCTAAGTATCCGATATCTCAACCGCCACCAGTCCCTCCAATTAGGTATCCTCCTTACGCGGCTTGACACAGCGTGAGCTGACATCTTAGCTTCCATCCTATCAAAAGACCATGTGTTTAGAGAAGATCGCCCATTGACTCATGAGACTGTCCACGCGATGTCGCTCGCTTGTTACCGTCTTCCAATAGCCGCCAGCATTCTGTAAAAACGCTTGACGTTGGCGTCTTCACGCTTTGGAGAATTAACCAACAAGAACCAACGGTAGCCAACAGTTAGTCAGCCCCAGTTCAAAAGTGTCAAAATAGAAGACACTACAACAAATAAGCGCCATCCCCAAACCCTGCTCCCTGACAACAACTTTTGCTATACTGATAAGAGCGGGATAATCCGCTTCGACCAGCGTTGGTCCCCGTAAGTGTCTATTTCCAGAGCATACAATCCTAGTCACCGGTAAACCTTAGAATAACATCGTTTCATATTTATGATCTTTCTATCATTTTTATAACTCATTGAATCCCTAGCCAAAAACAACTCACCGAATTAGTCAAGTTCACGAGACTCCTCGACTAGGTTATATCGTTTGTCTTTATTTGTCCCTAAATATAACGCTAGACAGCATTGCTAACTAGAATCAAAACATAGAAAATCGTATAGCAATCTATGGAGAAGTATAATTCGACCGACGACTAATTTGTCATCTACTTAATCATTTGGCTAGTCACTTGACTCTAGCGCTTGAAGTTAATATCTTAGGTCCAGCCTCCCTAGGATGCAAGATCACTCCGTGAGACACAGGTAGTCTTCACAAACCCCATACGTTGGATGCTCCCCTTCGAAGAGCTGCCCGATCTTCGTTACCTACAACATAAACTGCGACTTTGGCTCTCAAGAAAGCCGACACAACACGAAAGACGCACCACGGCAGGGCCGGTCTAGTAGCTGAACACAGACCTTCACATTTTAATATCCGAAGTACACGTCGCACGTGTCTCAGGCGACCGCCGAGACATCGAGGACAACGTATCCAGTCCCTTCATTATGATCCATTCAAGGTTGATGCCGCTTTATAGCACAAGGTTCGGTGCTGTTGTCTAGTATACCTCGTCTCTCACAGCTGCTACCGCGAGCCACATGGTGTGCAACACGAGGGGCTCACGTGAGGAGCACCTCGTCATGTTTTTGCCCGAGTCATTCGTATTTCATTTCAACCGCCTTGTCTTCGTGCGCGCTTGACTGGCACCTTACCTAGCAAGCTAGGAGTGAGATGCTAACTAAATTCTCGTCCAAATACGTGAGTAAACTGGTTCTTAGCCGATTCCAGCGGTGTTTTTCTACTTGAAATATGTGTATTCAGCACTAGTTGCATCCCTTTCGACCAACAAAGACCAAGAAGCCTCGCTAGCTGGGCCGAATGTCTAGGATCGGCCAACATATGTTAGCCTTACTTCAATGTCGCCAACTTAACTAACAATCGTTAAAGGCTTTAAGAAGACGCATATACTATTATACCACTAGGTAGCAGGTGTCGGGCTTATCGTTGACACCTATGTCTATAGAGGCCACTTTACTCAATCTCACTCGCCTCACATTTACGAATGAGTTCGCCCTACGATGGTGCATGTAGTTTGCGAGATTACTAATTTAAACTTCAATCGCAGTTTTCTTCTACTTAGGGCAATTATCATACTTGGTACAATCTCTAGCAATGCGAAGTGATAAGTTCGGTCAGTCAAACCAAGCTATCGCTAAGCTTGTCGAGAATTTCGTGAGAACAAGAGTATGATACACGTCTTATAGGTAATCGACAGGACAAGTAATAATGCTTTCAATAAAATTCTAGAGGTGCTATTATAAAAATATAAGATATGCATACCTATCACTACTACACGCCGAGGTAGTCATCATGATTTATCGTTCGTCGCAGTCTCATGGCTCAACACAACACTTACACTCAAACTTACGTTGTATCATTCACTCTACTAGCGTTCATATCAGATCTTACTAGCGAAGACTAATAAATGGATTCAGAAACAGCGCCACTCACGACCAGGTCGCTTCATATAATTCTCATCGACACTATCGCCGCTTCCCAGGAACGGTAGCATTAAAACAAGCTGCAAATACAGTATGTTCCTCTTAGAACTCTTACAGTTCACAACCGCTTTTCACCAGTCTTGTTTGAAGTTTAAAAACTCATAATGATTTCTTCTGCTAATGGTTCACTACCCTCAATCTTAAGATCTTACTATCATGCTCTATGTAGATGACGACAATCCCGTAAGAACAGGTCTAAGCCATTGTGCCAAGATCGAGAGGGAAAGTCAAACTCAAGGCCTGCATTGAACAATGATGTATGCCGTAGTCGTAAAATCAATACCGGTATTTGGTTGCATGAGTCAATCTCTTGGCTCCTCGACATCTCAAACCTCAAGAAATGCTGATCATTCAATACCGGCTATTGAGCTCTTTAAGACGTCATGCCTCGTCACAATTGCGACGCATCGAAACGAATGTCCAAGAATGAGAGACACCGCCATAATCAAATGCCTATTTTACTACTGATTGCTAATTGCGAAAAAGTTAACAATGGCTCTTCAATGGATTGCGCAGCACCCTAAGTTGCGACAATAGCCCGCTTGCCGAAAACGGTAAATGTACCAATTGCGGTTACGTCGGCGACTGGGCGGGTTCAACGGGACAACCGGCAGGAAGAACTGACAGACATATTATTAATGCCAGACGCAGTATCTTGGCGCGCATCAGTACTGTCGCGGATCGGCCGCGTCACGGAGTTTCATCCACTAGCATACACGTTTCCGCTCTAGGGGGGCTGGCAGTAAGGCGAATTTGTCATGACGAAAGCCGTGATAGTAAGTAGAAACAGTCAAAACACCCACGAGAAGAGCTAAAAACGTTTAATTCCCGCGCCCGGGGAGTGAGCCGGGGTGCTTGCATCATCACATTTATCTTCACCTTGACCTGCCCGGTACAGAAGACCTAATTTTATCTTATTTTATTTTTATTGTTTGTAAACGATTCTCACTTTTCGCTTCACCAGACCAATTGCGTTGGAATATATACACCGAAGATTGATTGTAGTAATCCCTAATCACGGAAAATGCTGTCGAAATCGCTTGTAGCGCTAGCGGCATCGGCATCGGGTGCCCTTGCTGCTACGCCCGCCGGCTTCGAGCCTGGAAGCGACACGAGTCTTTTGGTCACGTTCGGAAACGTCGCGGCGCTCAATGGGGCGGTGGTCGCGAAAGAGAGTAAGTCTCGGATCAGGCGAGCGAGCGAGATGGCGGGTGAACCGTAACTAAGGAACGAGTTAGTCACGCAGACGGCACCCACGATTGCAACGGAGAGCAAGCTTGATGGAACCTCGTTTGCGGTGCTGATGATCGATATTGATATTCCGACCAATAACCCGCCCGCGACCAATACCTTGCTGCATTGGATGCAGACAGGCCTCACGCAAAGCTCGACGTCTACCTCCTTGAACACCACGCTGGGTGCCCAGGCTTCGTTCGTGCTGTCGGTGGGCAATGAGACCGCTTTTGCGGAATACATAGGCCCATCACCGCCGGCTAGAATCCCGCTGTCTCATCGATAGTGAGTAATCCTCTTATTTGGTTTCCCTCATCTTCAAGGACTCTCGAACACTTGCACATTCATTCACTAACACCGAGTTCCACAGCACTCAAATCGTGGTTGACACATCAGACGTGACGACGGAGGGATTGGATGCTCTCAAGACGGCGGCGGCGACTCGACTGGGCTTTGATGCTGAGACGGTTTTGACGTCGGCTGGGTTGGCGGACAAGGTTCTCGCTGGAAACTTTTTCAATGTGACAAACCCTGGCCCTGTCGCAGCAGCAAACTCGACGTCGAGCGGTGGCAATAGTACCAGTTCCGGGGGTTCCGGAAGCTCTGGGGGTTCGACATCGTCGCAAAGCCCTATCCCCGCTGGTGCCGTCTCGCAGCGAGCAAGCGCGTCGTTGATGGCTATCATGTTGGTTGGTGTTGCATTCTTCGCCCTATGAAGCGTTCCTTGAGTCTTTATGACCAGGAAATCCTGTCACTGTATACCTAGAAACGTGGTCAAGGCGATCCTCGGCCTGTCGATCTGCGAGAGTTTTTCAAAGCCCCTAAGCCGAACAGCGGTAATTGACGTAATATGAAAGTACCCAGCTCGATAATTGAAGCGAGACTTCGGTTATCGTTTGAAACTCACGATGCAATCTCAAGGTGAAAGGTGTCAATTCCGCGTAAGCTCCTACTTCGGGGAAACTCCAGAAACTAGAATCTGGAACACCGATAAATCAAATACCTACATAATGGAGTTCAATTGGCGTTCGGTATCTCGGAAACCCATGATGCTAAATGATTTCGTCATGACCAACGCTCCACAAAGGAATTCAACTGGTAACATGACAGCCCCAATTTCTTTCGAGGCCCACGGCGCGACGGTGGCAGAGATATTTCGCGTCGTAAGACGAACCCCTCACCCTAGGGTACTCTAGACTGCTCGGCATATGCAGCCTTCCCGTAGCAGCCCCGACGATTGGGGCGATAGCGATCGGCTTAAGGATCTCTCTCCATTGTGTGTTCGCGCGCCTACACCCAATTCGGGGTATGGGAGGCTAACGGCGGAACAACGGGGCAGAAGGAGGAATAAGTCCAATGCACTATGCACCAACGCGGCGGGTCAGATGGTCTATCTTTGTAGTAGTGTGTGATGCGAGACATTCCGGTGTGGAAAGCTTTCCCCGCAAAGATGCCAGCGATCTCCACTTCACCGACAACCGAAAACATCTCTCGTGTTGGACAATTGCTCTGTGCTGATTTGGAGAACTACGCATAGGCGAATATGTACAGAATAGGCAGACGATACTCTTCTCGCTTGATAGGAGACAGGAGACATGGACGTGAACTAGTCAAATCTGAGTAAGTTGTCCGGGCGAACGCGTCTGACCGAAACCACTTGTAAGTAGAACACTGTACGACGACCACAATTAGACACCGAGCCATCCCCGAGGCCTGTCCGGCGCGGGGCCGAAGGGGCTCTGGAAAATCCAATGGACGTACAAAGGAACTCCAATACGGCTCCAAAGCCTATACCACACGAGACGGCAATGCGGTTCCAAGCGCGCACTCGCGGCTCTGAGCCCACTAGATAGGGGATTCTCCTCTTGAGACCTAAGCAGCAATCTACGCCTGCGGGGCGGGTTTGGCGATTTCGTTTGCTACGACACGAATGGTTTACGAATGGTTTCCTAATCGTTTCCCTAGCTACCGCTCCGGTCCCCCGTAGCCGCGCTCATAGGGAATTGCAGATTGCAGATTATAGTCAAAGGAGAGACATCGGACGAATAGGGGCTTTGTATCAGCCGCAGGTGACCGGCGAATCTAGGTCTAGTTGATATTACCCATCACCCGATCCCGACATGGCGATAGGTTGCGTTTTACCCCTCAATCGCTGCCCGGAGCTGTCTTGGTGCGTGGTATCTAGTGCCGGGCGGAATGGATGGCTGGCTGGCTGGCTGGCTGGCTGGCGCGTCTGTGTGTCTCAAGGCCCTTGTTCCACTCGAATGGGACGGCCGCTTGCTTTTGTTCGTGCCTGCGATCGTAGCCCCTCGTAGCCCCTTCGTCGACCATAAATGGCACGTTCCTCCCCTCCATTAGGATGTTTTCGTTTGTTCTCACCTTCTCCTATCTCATTGCTAGCGAGTCCTTGTGGTTCTAATTCTCACGACTACCTTCGTTCACCTCTACAAAACAAAGAAGATTTCTAGGACCGGTTGAATCCCGCTCTCAAAACTCTACACGCCCTCCTCTAATTCGCTTGGTCAACATCGACCTCGATAGTCAAAATGGTACTCTTAGCCCGCTCTCTTCCCCGCTGCACTCGTCCCGTCTTAAGGGCACTCTCAACGGCGTCAAAGGCTCGTTTTTCTAGTCATGCTCGCCCGGTCGCGTCCCTGAGGGGCCTAACCTCGGGCGTGGCCGCGGCATCTAAGAGCAGTGCCTCCAAACTATTTCATCCTCCGTCTCCGGGAGCTCCTGCGTCGACCCGTTTGCTGACGACCCAACGTGAAAAGGTCAAAGTTCTGGCTGTCCTATATGATGGTGGAGAGCACGCCAAACAGGTATGTGGACTTCTTTTCGAAGCACTTTCCTCTTTACCCGTCCCGGGAATGGTCGACCCCGGATTCCTTCTCGACTCGTGAGCTTCCCAGTCCTCCTGCAGTCCTCCATCTGCAATGTGGACATCCGGCCAATGGCGGAGGTCCTTGGCGTTAGTGTTCCAATGCATGTGGCTACTAGCTTTTGGAGGAGGCATCATGACGAGTGTGTGTGTGTGTGTGTGGAGTAATCGGGACTACGTCACATCGCTAAACTCCCCGCTCGGAATTCTACATACACCTCTAAGAATATATCGACTAACGTAATCATTTGTCCTCGATTACAGCAACCCGCTCTGCTAGGCACGACTGAGAACGAGCTCGGAATCCGCCAATGGCTAGAGGAGCAAGGCCACACGCTCGTGACCACATCAGATAAGGAGGGTGAGAACTCTACCTTCGATAAGGAGCTTGTAGATGCCGAAGTCATCATCACGACGCCGTACGTATTACCCCGGGTTTCTTGGCACTGCACGCTAGGCGGGAGGGGAAGCAGAACATCATGCCTCTAGGCGAACCATTGTGGGCTGACACTTGGGTAGATTCCATCCCGGCTACCTAACTGCCGAACGTCTGGCCAAGGCCAAGAACCTCAAGCTCGCCATCACTGCTGGTATCGGTTCGGATCACGTAGATCTCAATGCCGCCAACACGACAAATGGCGGTATCACCGTCGCCGAGGTCACGGGATCTAACGTCGTGTCCGTCGCTGAGCACGTCGTCATGACCATTCTCGTGCTAGTCCGCAACTTTGTCCCCGCGCATGAGCAGATCCAGGCTGGCGACTGGGACGTCGCCGCCGCGGCGAAGAACGAGTACGATCTCGAGGGCAAGGTCGTCGGCACCGTTGCCGTTGGCCGTATCGGTGAGCGTGTGCTGCGCCGCCTGAAGGCTTTCGACTGCAAGGAGCTGCTGTACTTCGACTACCAGCCCCTCAAGCCTGAGGTCGAGAAGGAGATCGGCTGCCGCCGGGTAGAGAACCTTGAGGAGATGCTGGCGCAATGCGACGTCGTCACTATCAACTGCCCCCTGCACGAGAAGACCCGTGGCCTGTTCAACAAGGACCTCATCGCTAAGATGAAGCCTGGTAAGTTATCTCAGCATAGTATCAGGGACAATCTGTTACTAACCCGTGCAAGGCTCATGGCTCGTCAACACCGCTCGTGGCGCTATCGTCGTCAAGGAAGATGTCGCTGAGGCTCTCAAGAGCGGTCACCTCCGCGGCTACGGTGGTGACGTCTGGTTCCCCCAGCCCGCTCCTAAGGACCACCCTCTACGCTACGCCAAGAACCCCTGGGACGGCGGCAACGCCATGGTCCCCCACATGTCGGGTACTTCTCTCGACGCGCAGAAGCGCTACGCTGATGGCACCAAGGCCATCCTCACCAGCTATCTCACTGGCAAGCACGACTACCGACCTGAGGACTTGATCGTCAAGGACGGCGACTACGTAACGAAGGCGTACGGCCAGCGCACCAAGGCCACCTAATTTAATTGATGAGATGAACGATAGAAAGAAAGCGAGCTCTTCATTTGATAGAAGCAGAAGATGGGCGCATGAGTTATTTTTATTACGACCATGATGTATATTTCAGGAGGATATCCCTCTTTCGACGATTCAGCCTAGCATCGTTTGACATTGAGCAGATCAAAGTCAGCATTAGCGTAATAGCGTCACAGCGTCATAGCGCCGACTCAGAGATATCTTGACACAATGAACAAGACGATAAAGAAATGAAGAAATCATAAGATACTTCTAGTCACAACCATAGTTACGTGCGGGTTAATTTGTGTATATTCTACTTGGCAACGTAACTCACGAAAGATACACCCTCCAGCTCGTAGAGGAATACACTCACTCAATTTAATGCTTCCGACTTGTCCTTCTTGACTTGATTAAGAGCTGCGGCCATTCACATGAGGAGGCATAATATCGGGATTGGGTCGTTAGTCTTAAAATATCTAAGTATATGGCGCCTTATTCTAGTCCTTCCTACTCAGTTTATCAAATTCTCGCTGCGTACTTCTCTAAGAAAGACAAGCCTCTTAGAGCTTGCATATCTTGAATTACACTGCATAAAACAATGAAAACTCAACTAAGAATATTTCCAAATGCATGAGATAATTGTTTGATTGAACTATGTGCAGGTTGTCAAGTCAATGCCATAAAGCGTATCGACAGTCTATAACGTTAATACTGCACTACCGCTCCTAGATCGCCTATTAATCCGCTATTACTAGCGTTCTTTGCCCCTCGCCGTTCAGCTGATGATTTATTGCATAAGTCAGAAGGGCTTTGAGACGTCAAAGTGGCACGATTGATTCTCTGACGTCACAAATGTTTCTTATATGACATAGCTATGACTTTCCGTATCCGTCATATATGACACACTAGCCCTATCCAGGGTACGGTAGCTCCCAAACAGCGCACAAGGGACCTGATCCCGTTGGTGTTTAACCTCAAGTGCTGACGTTACTCAAACCAAGAGAAAGAGAAGGGGAGCGTTCGGATTGTGCATAGAGAAAGGGCTATAAATACCCGTCTCCAAGAGCGAGGACCCTGCTGGACAACCACTTTGACCTTATTTCCTCTTTTGATCACCACTGGCCAATTAGAGGACTTCAATCTGACGGTATATTAAATTAAATTGTGAGTACTTATACCCCATGTCTTTCAGGTAACCTGAGGTTGCCATGCTGATGCAAAGCAGAAGCTCGACAAATTAAACAGTCACCATGGGATGCAATTGCAACACCGACGCAGGATCCTGCAGCTGTGCCACTTCAGGCACCTGCAAGTGCGGAGAGAACTGCGGATGCTCCAACTGCCCTGTGAGTCTATCTCCGACTTTTACTGTCCGATCCTAGTCATCGGGCGGCTTATTGTTGCTAGGCGCCTTTATAGCTAATATCTAAGCAGAAGAAATAAGAGGTGATGGTCTAGTTTACGACTATTACATCGCGTAGTGCCTATCTTGTCTATATATGGTGGCACTCCTTGGGTTGGGACATATTTTGGGGCATCGGCGGCGTTAAGGCTAAGGGTCAAATTGTATAATAGTGTATGATTTAATCATTATACTACCGTTTCGACCAACACCAGACAATTACCCTCTTTACTGAATGCATGCCCATATCCTAGTGCGTTTGGGGGAACCGTAACTATTAGATGGTAACTAATGGCTCTTATCATTTGACAACGACAGACCTAAAACTTGATATATATAGTTAGATTCACCGACCATGTTGTTTGCCGTCACATTACCGCGCAAAATTTCCAATTAAATCTAACCTGTTGCATTAGTATAGTCTATAGATGTATACGTGCGAATCGAGAGCCCCGAAGCTGTCGTGTGACTAAACCGGATGCCATCGTTTTAGATTAGACTAGATGATAACAACTACGTCTTAATAAGTCTAGCAACTTCCGGGAGAGTCTAGTTACTCTCGAAGATGGAACCTATTTTATTCATCGACGTTAAGACTGCTCTTGTAACATACTCGTAGAACCGCTATGAAGGATGAACTATGGGCTTATGGAGTCCAAAAGGGGGGTTATAGTAGTTGTGGGAGATAGTTGTCTACACTTTGAGCGTGATGCACCGTCGATCATCAAGCGTCGAAAGTGGACATAGCAATCAGCTGCAGCCCGACAGGCTATAGACGCCCTAAATGCCCTTCGAATGGCTTATGCCACGCGGAGGGCCCTAACGTCAGCTTAGAAAGGGGTCTCTATACTCTTAGAATGACTAAAACAAGAGCTTGGCTTTGAGACTTACCTAGAACAAGCCACTTACAGTTAGCTACTCAAGGACGATCGACTGCATATTTTTATTCGCGTCGAGCCCTATATGATGAACAAACTGTGTTGTCTTATAGTGAATCTTAACTGGAGGTGGGAGGAGGGTAAACGATACCCGAACTGAGAACTTAGAAGTTGATATAAGGTTGTCACATTTTCTGACTAGTCAATTACATACTAATAAGGCATAGTGATTAGACAGACTAGCATCAAGCTCGAAGCGCTGTCTAAGCTGATCTTAATCCGTATATACAACACGGCATGGGTCCAAAGCCTCTGATATGCATCAAAAAAAAAAAAGAACGCCATGCTCTTATGCAACATTTGTTCCCAGTCGTTCATTACTCTTCGTCACTGCTATCCATCACAAACCCTGCCCTAGCTCTTGGTCGCCGCCGTTGAGTTGGCCCGGATGCGGGTATGTCTTCCTCGTCAGCGTCTGCACCCGCGTCTTCCATGACCTGGTCCTTGTCCGCATTTGCGGGAGGTGCCGGTGGATCTGGATCTTTAGAGACTCGTCTCCGCTTACTACTTAACGCCGAGCCGGCGTGCGAACTCGACGCATCGTCCGCCTCGGGTGTATCGTCCTCTTCATCGCCATCGCTATCTGCAGCCCCTCTGCCATTCGGGGTTTTTGACACAGAGTCCTGTGTCATGATTATATCATCATCATTGTCACTCTCGTCCGAGCTGAGAGTCTCGGCCTTTCGCTTCTCGGTTTTTGTGAGTGGAGTAAGATCCGTATCATTGATAGAAGCGCTAAGCGCGACGGCCTTCTGTTTCTGCCGTATCCGCTCTTCATTAGCATAGAATTCGGTCCATCGCTCATCGTTGTCTGACTCGTCATCGCTCGCGTGCACGAAGAGTTCACTCTTGAAGCGTCTCGCCTTCGCCCTCTCGCGCTCCTGGCGAGTACGCTCTTTCTCTTCGAGCTGTTCGTCAGTCAACGGCTCAGCGTCGCTGCGGCGACGGCGGCGTCTCGTCTTCTTGGGTTTGTCAAGGAATTCGTCTGCTATCTTTCGATTGGTTGGTCCGCCAGCAGGAAACAAGAGTTCGTCGTCATCATCATCGATACCGTCTTCATCATCGTCAAAGGCGGCCTTCTTTCGCGGCGCTGTTTTGCGTCTGAGTTGATCTTGGGCCAATTTACCCTCTTCGAATGTCGGTGGGTCAAATTCTGCCTTGTTGACCAGATCAAGCGTGTCTTGCAATTGTTCGGACGACAAATGCGCCGGAACTACCCAAGAGGATTCGGGGGTTTCATCCAAGGTAGGGGCAAGCCGCTCGAATCCGGCCAACTTCATGAGGAGCCGAAGGTGAGAGTTTTTAAATATGGCTGTACGGCGTGCATCATCGTCAGGTCGTATAGCTAGAAACTGTTAGTCTAGACTTGAACAAAGATATACGACACGGCAACTCACAAACTAATGGCGGCTCTTTTATTGCCGCATCTCCTTCGGGACGTTCCGTAGTTTCCGATGACTCAACAGACGATATTGCTTTCTCGGCGGCCTCCCATGCCTTCCTCTCATCAATTGTTTTTGATAGCTGGTCCTTAACCCATTTAATATGATGAGCTAAGTTTTTGTCAAGCAAGACGCCGACCGCAATTGCGATCTGCTGGTCTCTCTCCACAATGTGCCGGAACTCGAGCTCTGCACCGGGTTTAGATTGGCCAGTTGAAAGTGTCTGTTTCTCGTAACCAAACTCTAGGTAGTGAGCGGTTGCAGCAATCTTCGAGAACAGCAGCTCAATAATTAGCTGCGGCCGTTCCTCGATCTTGCGAATACACTTCCGTAGGATTTGTTTTACCAACTCTTCCCATTCTTTGAATGAGCTGCAATGTTTGTCTAGGGGTTCTTGCCCCTTGATCATACTATAAAATAGCTGAATAATGTCAACTCGAAACAGCATCACACTCATCTCCTGCTTGAAGGCAATTCGATAGAAATACCGATGTGCTCGCTTGAGTTGCCCTTCGTTTAGGTCTTGGTAATACTTTGTAAAGGCGACAAACGTATCGACTACTCCCTGGGGAATGAAGCGATTGGCGAATCGGGTGAAGTCGAACTTGCGTTCTCGTGACGTCCGCTCTGCGTTCTCCTCATCGTTCTCCGACTCATCCTGTTCTGCCATTGGGTTCTCCTCGTCCTCACCGGCAGCTTTCGCTGCCTTTTTCTTTTTACGTACCCGGCGGCGTGATCGGACTTGCATATCTACGTTTTGCTTTGAATACGCCTCGAGGACCCGAAGATATGTGTGTGTCAACTCGGTACAAGCATCAAGGTACTCGAATCCTTGATCTTTATAGATTTTCGCGATGTTAGCCACGCGGTCATGCGTCTCTTCTTCGTAGAAAATACGGCTTAATATGTTCTCGGCGATTTCTTCATCGTCTTCATGGCCGGATTCGAGCATCTCTTGGACGGTCAATAGGATCTGAGTGAAACACCTCATTGTTGCGCATAACTCTTGCCAGCGCTTACTCTCCATTGAATCGGCCATGGCCCGGTTCAACGTAATGAACGTCTGTTGATTAAGCACGCCAGCTACTAGATTGAAACTTCCTACCTCAGCGGGACTTGCTGATTGGGAATTTTTGTCGGCTTTCTTTCTAGCCCTTTCCGCTTCTAAGAACCATGCTACCAAGTAAAAGAATTGTCGCGAATGGTATTCGAAGATATAGTCTTTCTGCTCGTCTAACTTCTTCCGCATGTGCTGAAAAAGAGGATTGAAACCTGAATCTAGGAATTCCTCGACGAAACCTTTGAGCTGCTGCCGAGCTCGGGCGTTTAGTGACACAGGAGGACCGAGATCCTTGGGTTCCATTTCCTCCTTTGTTGGTCTCCGAGGCGGCCGGAAGACCTTACTGTTGTCCATTTTTTGTTGCCGCGTAGCGGCATCCAATAGTGCGTCTTGCCCGGTGACAGTAGATATCTTACCATCACCACGATCGACCCAGATCATAGTCCCCCATCTATTATGCCGCGAGGGTGCCTTGCGGTTGTATGGTCTATGCATAGCTGCTTCTTTGTTCATCATGGCTGTAAGCTCGTTCGCCTTCGTCTTGCTCAACTGTTTCTCATCCATAAATAGCTTAGCAACATCAACCCGTTTGACAAGATGGAAAATCATCTCCATCAGTATAACACCTTCCTGGTTGAAATCCTCACCCATATTCGAAGCGATGGTCAGAATGGTGATGAGGATGTCTTGGTAGGAAAATGCATCGATTAGGGTGGATCGTGAGATTTGTGACTCGTCACCATCGTATTTGACACCGGCTGGAGGGTATATCATGGCTATGTTGCGCAAAAATAGGAGGACTAGCTTTATGATGCCATCGTCACGCGCACTGCGATCTCCGCGGGAGAGAGCCATGGATGGCAATGCAACTCTAACGGCAGTATGCAGTATTTGGGCGGCATCGTAGTTTATAATGGCTCTCTTGTAACCAAGCTGTGCTACTTGAAGGACGGGGAGGTGTCTGTGGTGGTTGACGGTCATCTGCTCGAGGTCTCGTTCCAGCGGCCAGGTCAGGGGCACCATGATCTCGAAACAGGCGAGGGCGGCTCGAGCCTTGGTCTTGTTGTCGGTGGCATTCTCGGGCCAAGTGGCAAGTATGTGTAGCAAATCGCCCTCGATCAAGTTCGCTTCGGCTAGGCATCGGGCAACGTCCATGCGATTGGTCTTCTCGTCGTAGAAGCGAATCCATCTTTTGATGTCCCGCAAGACCTCCAGTCCAGAATCTCCAAGTACATATTTCCCCTCATCATCGTCGTCGGCGCTAAAACCACCGAGCTATCGAATGATTCAAGTCAGCCGGGCAAAGTCCATAGCAAAAAAGGACTATTAAGCCAACATACAGCAGACACGAGACTCGTGATGTGTGCCCGAACTTCGGGATGGACAATATCCGAAAATGCATCTTGTTCCTCCATGTCGTACTTAGCAGGCAGTGAGGAATTAACGCCTCTCGGGCGAAATGTAGGTCGAAAATCAGTCGCGGGGATTCATTGATATAGTATTCGTAGTTGACTTGCTACACTCTGGTAGTAATGCGACCCCCCATGAAAATAGTAGACGCGTTTGACGCGTCGGTTGGTGGGAGCGCGACACCAGCTTAATTGGTTTTTGGTGGCCTGTGCTTTCTGTCCCGCTGACGTATATAGTATACATGTACAGTATTGTACTGTCCAAATACTGTAACACACTTCCAGACGCATAGATTGTTGGCCCACATATATCCGATGACCGAGGCTATGCGGTTAGACCGCAGTCAAAGGCTCGCGCTAGCTAGCATTCTGTATACCGCACTCACCTCTGGCATGACAGAAGACTGCTTTCATCGTCGACTTTTTTGCTGAAAGGTCTAAAGAAAATAACATGGCAAGCATATTTGCAAGAAGGCAAGCTTTCCAGCTTGCAAGCCGGTCACGAAAGTTTAGTTCTAGCCCTGCTCGAAATGCGGCAGCAGAGGTGAAGCGTCTCGGTGTCATTGGCGCTGGTCAAATGGTAGGCGCTTGACATGTGATCATCTTGATAAACCTCATTCTCACCATCATGTCACATAGGGATTGGGCATTGCGCTGGTCGCTGCTCGAACGGCTGGTGTTCCGGTAACGCTGGTGGATAATTCAAAAGCGGCTTTGGATAAGGGATTAGCATTTGCAGGTGAGCATGTCCCTACTTACCCCATAGCAATCTATCAATGGATGAATCCAATCAATCAATCTGCTGCTGGACCGCCCGCTCAACGATCCGCAGATAAACTCCTAGCCAAAGAGGTCTCCAAATCACGCATCACGCAGGATCAAGCCGACGAGGCCCGCTCAAAATTGACGAGTGCAACGTCGATTGAGGAATTATCTACTGTTGACTTCGTTATCGAGGCCGTGCCTGAAATCCCGAATCTCAAGTTTGATATCTTCGCCAAGCTTGCCCAAATTTGCCCAAAGCACGCCATTCTAGCGACGAATACGTCCTCTATCTCAATCACCAAGATAGCTGCGGCGACGACAAAGGACCCTAAGGATACCTCTGCTAGCTCCCGTGTAGTTTCGACTCACTTCATGAACCCCGTTCCGGTGCAGAAGGGTGTTGAGATTATCAGCGGACTACAGACGAGTGCCGAGACTCTCGAGACTGCCGTAGAGTTTTGCAAGGCTATGGGGAAAATTCCTTCGGTATCAGCCGACTCCCCTGGTTTCCTCGCTAATCGGATCCTGATGCCGTACATTAATGAGGCCGTTATCTGCTTGGAGACCGGTGTCGGCGATCGGGATTCTATTGATGCTATCATGAAGAACGGCACCAACGTCCCAATGGGCCCGTTGCAGCTAGCCGACTTTATTGGGCTCGATACGTGCCTCGCTATTATGAGAGTCTTGCATCAAGAAACAGGCGACTCGAAGTATCGCCCGAGCGTCTTGCTGACCAAAATGGTTGATGCCGGGTGGCTTGGAAAGAAAAGTGGTAAAGGATTCTACGATTACTAAAAAGGACAAGAATCTTGCCTATTATATTCCATACTCGGAATCACTTAATCTTGATACCATCGTCGAAGATAATCTCGGAATTGGAGTCTGATTTCATGATAGAATCACTTGGGAATCGCGATCATCGTTGCAGCTGATCTCTCCAACGGGAATGTGATGGATAATCTACAACATGAGTCGTGTTACACCGTACCCATACGCTTTCGCCAGTCCGCAACCGTTTCTGCTAAGTTAGGTAGTTTGTGGGATAACGCTTTACCCCGCCGAGCTACCAAATTGGGTGAGTCCACCTTGTTACATGTAGGTGGATGTGAACTACCTACCAACTCCACAAACACGCAAGCGGGAAAGTACACTATACCTAGTATCGAGGAGTTTTCTGTTTTTTCAATATCTGATAAAACAAGAAGCTTAAAATAGGACAATTACCTACATAACCGCGAATATCCTTTCGGCCAACGCGAGACAGAAGCCTTTGCGTCGAGGCTCATGTGTTACGCCGTGGGAAGCCGAACGTCTAGGACTTGGGCCGTATGCGTACCTCCTACCGATATTTTTTTTACGAAAAAAATTGGGATCTGTAGTAATTGTTTCAATGCGTAGGCAACAATCCGATGGGAAAAGCCGCCTTGCGGCTACGCTAATACTATACACAGTACATCTCGATTTCACGGGTCAAATTACCTAACTCGGCATGATGGTCTGCACGTAAGCAATAGCAGGTCTCACAATGCAAGACTCCACGAGGCTTTAGGTAGAGAAGTAGTTTAAGATCGTTGCACCCGCCGAGGCGGTATCATGCTCATTATTGCCTTCCACCTTGAATCAGGATACGGCGGATACGGCCAAGCGAGTGGCGTCCTTCCCTTAGTTCTCCCCAGATCTACTGTCCACACGCATGGCGTGTGCTTCGATGTTCTAGAATCGGGTTCATTCCTAGTAATAACGGTATTGGCATATTGGCATATAGACGGGCCAGGGATGGAAAGGGCTGGGGATTCGCTGAATGGACTCTATTAACGTAGTGTGAATAGAGTATAGTACGATATCATGGAAGAGACGGACCTGCGGATCAACGGAGTCACACGAGCAGGAAGGAATTTCCTTCGGAGGCAACCTGTCGTCTTCGGATTCCTTCGGACCCCGCCGATGAATGGTTCGGAGGATTGCCGATACCAAATCAGGTTTCTTGCATTTCTGTACGGCGCTCTGATTCGATGACTAAGAGCTGCCTCCGAAGGACTACCTACAGTAGGCTACAGTAGGCTACAGTAGGCATGTACCTAACCGTTAGGTAGTGGATTCGCCTGGATCACACCTGCCAAGAGCAGGCGTTCACGATCCATTGACGCAATCCCGGTTTTACTTTTACCCACTCGAAAAGGGCGGGACTCTGGGCGGGAAAGACCTAACCGCGTTTGAATCTCGATCAGCCCACCGACTATGTCTGTGTGTAACTGACCGTTCCCATTGTTCTTTTGCTATGCATGTAACTCTACGCATATACATTAGGTAGGTACACGCATATGTATGCTCCAACTGTCTACGGTATTCTGGCTATTGTTTTATTTCATTTTTCCCGCGGGATACTCTAAACAGTCACCTAGGTGTCGACGAGCCCCTGAGCGAACTTTCGCCGCCTTTGGAGCTTTGGAGTCGACCGCAATCAACACGAGAACTAGTGTAGGTACAGTAGATAACTACCTAGATGTCATCACAGAGAGCCCAGCTTTTTCCCTATGGTTCCACCATTGACACGTCCTAACCAAGACCGGGAACCACATTTCATGCTAACGATAGTTCTGAGTCTCGAACATGTGATATTTGCTTCGGGACAAAGGGAGATCTACTTACCCCATGCAGCTGACTCGTCGTCTCTAGTAGCTAGCTAGCTTTGCCTCCTTCGTACAGGCTCGTTCACGGAACGCCCAGGTCTAGGTTAAGTACGTCTAAGACGAAAGGGCGGGATCAAGAAGGGTTGCCCTACCTCATCGTGATTGGCCGCTCCACAAGCCCCAGCTGGAGTTTTCACCTTGGCGTTGGCGTTGGCGATTCGGGCTTGACCTGGAGCCTCCACGATCACCAGCTCGCGGTTTCGGGGCTAACTCTAGGGCCGCCAGGGGCAATGCGATAAAGACACGGAGGTGAGGACGCGCGCCCCCGGATTTATTAAGTGGGAATAATCAATTGCTCTCGCTCGTAGCGTCAATCTGGAGAAAATGGTCGGTATCGTGATCCTCTAATGGGGTCGATGGGACCCCAAGCTCCCCACCGTCACTCCGTCGATACTGTCGCCGGTGCCGTATGAAAAGGTGCGGAAATCACCCCGTCAGCATTATCATCCCACGGTCACAAGGCGTGCAAGAAAAATAAGCATTACCATCAGGGTAGCGCGCATGTGATGAAGCGAACGTTTTTTTCAGCGTTGCCTTTCCATCATTATTACTTAACAGGATCCCCTGTCGAGTTGGCTTGCTCGTTGGTGTCGCCAAGAATGGACATGCACATTGTCTCCCTTACATCGCACTTTTTATGGAGCGGTTCCCACCCTTAGCTCGCGTTAAAAATACACAACGAGTGACGAACATGGCCTCAGCAGCGCCATACAGAAAACGAGTAACTACACGAGTATCCTTGTGGAGTCATTAATCACAATACCCAGACGGGCTCTGCTGTAGCGTTTGTGCAGACTATATTAGTAAGTATGGAGCAGTCCGTTGGAGCTTGAGGATGGTTATGAAATATATTATTGCGAGACCCCGAGCAGGCCCCGTGACGGACTCTGTCAATTTTAGCCATCTCGAATTACCGTCAAGTTTTCTGCAGACCTCAGATTTTCTCATGCCGTCAAGTCTCGATTCTTGTATTCCAAGTGCCGTGTGGATGCGAACGTCACATAGAAAGAACCTCGGGACGTTGCAGAGGAAGCTAATCTTACAACGGCCGAGTTGACCTAGACGGCTTATAGCACCGGACAACTAACACGAACAACACCTTAGAGACGAGGAGAGTCTAACTTGGTATTGCGGTTTCCCTTGAAAGCTTAGCATAAATCCTATCGTTTCGGCCAACGACTTTGAATAGTGTCTTTATTTTGAAGGAACTTGGTGAATGCAGGAGTAGGCTTTGTCCTAGCTAGTTGGTTTTAAGATGGCCTCGGAAGAGACGGACTCGGTCCGTTCGCCCGAGTCACACAGCGAGGACTCCATGACGCCGACCACAACGCCAGCGACGCCACCGAGCACAACAAATGCAACGTCCCCAAAAACAACAGAGAAGGCATCATCATCACCCAAAAAGCAATCGAGCACGGGGACGGAATCCAATGGCATGGCTAAAACCACCAAAAGACGAGCTGCCCGAGCCTGTGTGTCCTGCCGAGCCCGCAAGGTTAGATGCGATGTCGTCGAGGGCGCCCCCTGCGGCAATTGCCGGTGGGACGGTGTTGAATGCGTTGTGCAAGAGAGCCGCCGTCGCAAGTAAGTTTGTTTCTAGCCAGATTCTCTTTCGCGGCTTCGTTCGTCTTTTCCTCTATCTACAATGAGGATTTTCTGCTGCGAATTGTGTCACGCTCAGAATTGCCTTTTTGGGACTCCAAATCTCCAAATTTCTGGTTGCTTTGCCCTATGCTAGGCACCGGCCTAGTCCGGTACCTGATTACTACAAACGTTAGAAACGGGACTTACTAAACACCCTTGTCTGTTTCGCAGGAAAAGTCTTTTCAACTCCAATTCAACGACCTCGCATATCACCAACGCTTGTGCCCCACATCACCACCATGCCGAGGCACAACTACTGAAAGCCAAGACAACCCCAAACCCCATTGCGATCGCCTCTATAGCGTCCGCTCAACACCTGCGTCATCCCGCCGAATTGTCACAAGCTTCCGCCCTAAAGCTTGACACGAATAAGTCGGGAGTCGAAGCTCATGCCCCTCAGCTCCAATGTAAGTTGATCATCTCCACGTATGGAGTGCCGATCTCTTTCAGTTGTCACATGCCAGAGACCTTATTCACGGGTCGTGGTGTATGTTCAATCCGCGGTATTCGGGATTTTTCTAGGATTGGAAGATACTCAATTGTGAAAGTGCTCACATGTCAATTCAGGCCGACGTTCCAGTTTGATTTCCAGTTTACCTCATAATGGCCAAGGCTCGAGATACACTAGCATATTCCCACAACCAAGCAACCCGACCGCCGTCTCTGGTGGAGAGGCGTTGAAGACAGCACAGTTTCCTAAACCATTCGACGAGACTGACGACTTTTCTCAAAAATACGGCTTCCTTCGGCCTCTACCGTCCAAAATCGCCCCTGAAGATGTAGAGTACCTTCGTGCCAAGGGCGCATTATCAGTGCCCAGCTTCTCACTCCAGAAGGCATTATTACATGCTTATGTAGAGTATGTGCATCCTTATATGCCTCTCCTAGATCTGCACACATTCTTGAGCATTGTCGATGCCCACAATGGATCCCGTGGGCAGACCAGCTTGTTCTTGTATCAGGCTGTCATGTTCTGTGCTACCGCGTTCGTGAGCAACAAAATTCTCAAGGAAGCGGGCTATGCCTCCAGAAAAGCGGCTCGCAGAGCTTTCTTTTCAAAAGCCAGGGTAAGGACCATTCAGCGTCATCCTAAGCAATTCCTGAAGGCTTACACAGACAGCTCTTATACGATTTCGACTATGAGAATGATCGCCTACTACTCGTTCAGGGGCTCCTCCTGATGACTTACTGGTACGAAACGCCTGATGATCAGAAAGATACATGGCATTGGATGGGCGTTGCAATATCGTTAGGCCACACCATCGGGTTACATCGAAACCCGGCTAATACCAACATGCCGCCTCAGAGACGGAAACTGTGGAAGCGGATATGGTGGTCCTGCTTCATGCGTGACCGCTTGATTGCCTTGGGCATGCGTAGACCAACTCGTATAAAGGATGAAGACTTCGACGTGCCTATGTTAGAAGAGGACGATTTTGATATTAAGGCGCTACCCGATGACGTCCAAGCCGTGGGCCCGGAATGCACACTTCTGCGCGATGTTGGAATGCAACTAGAGTTAGCCCAGATGTGCATCGCGAAGGCAAAGCTCAGCCTTTGTATCAGTCACATGTTGAAGGCCCAATACTCGGTGTTAATTTGCACGAAGACTCACCCGGAGAACGTTACTAACAGTACCATGATGCTACTCCCTAACAAGCAACTCGACAACATGGAGAGCATTGCTAAGTGCGACCACGGACTTACGCAGTGGGCCGAAACGTTACCGGAGTCGTGCAAGTATCGTCCGCTATCGTCGCTTGATATTCATAATGGGCGCGGTGTCATTGCCCTCCAGCGTAATCTGTTGCATATGGTATACTTTACGACGGTGTCGGCATTACACCGCCCGCTCTTCCTCCCATCGTCGCCAAGGAATCCTCAGCAGAGCCCGAGTCAAGTCCAACAGCAGATCTCCCGGATCCGCGTATGTAGCTCTGCTATGCAGATCACACGAATGGTGACGGAGCTGAGCGCCTTGGGCCTGGAGAAATTTCTACCAACCACGGGCGTCACTGTCGTGTTACCAGCGATGATCATTCACATGATTGAGATGAAAAACCCCTCGCAGGTCATCCAGGCCGCAGCCCACAAGGGTTTCCAACAGTGCATGCGTGTCATGGAGCGGATGCGGGACACCTATTCTGCGGCCGACTATGCCGTCGCTTTCGTAAATGCTGCCATGCGTAAAGGCGCCCAGGTGGGCCAGACGCAACAACCTCCTGTTTTTGACAACAGAAGCAACAACGGATCCCCGGGCATGGATGAGTTGAAAGCCGCTACAGAGTCCCAGTATACAGCCTCTGGAGGTTACAGCGTACCCACGGGCATCGGGAACGTAACGACACCACCTCCAGAGCCTTTGTTGTATTCAGCAACCTCGGAAGACGCTCCCATATTCATGTCTGATCCAACGCTAGGCTCAGACGTGACGCAGTCATTTATACCATCTTCTAATACCATGAAGCCAACCTTTGCTGTAACAAATGGCGGCGCGCAACTCCACAATACTTTCATCAACGGCAACATTGGCATGACCCTAGAAAGCGTCATGATTAACGCCCATTCTCCTCCATCAACGGACGTTGAGACACCGGTGTCAAGCTCAATGTCTGCCGGGTCACCGTCTTTGGTGGATCATGGATTGGATACTAGCATGGACTTGGATGTTCCCGCTGACTATCAGCCCGATGGCTTTGATTGGAATTCCATTTCTGCTCCGAACATCGACTTCGATCAATGGCTGCAGTTCCCGCCTGGTGAAGGTGCAGCCGTAGGCCCGGGAATGGGCCTAAACGTATGCGATGACGGACTTGTCGCGCTGGGCCAGATGGAGGGACCGAATGCGAAATTTGGCATGCAGCCAGTCGAGGATATCGCAATGGCATTAAGTTAAGCACATAACACCAAGATTGGCTATAATTCATAACCAAGCTCACCGTTCACGATGAGGTTTGGGTATGGAAGGTTTAATAAACTCCGCAGACAGCGGAACGTGATGGTATGGTTACAGGATAAAATGGCGTTGATGAAATATTGCGTCTTGGCCGAGTGCGAGTGGTAGTCGCACTCTTCAGAATTACGTTTCTACCCTTCTCATATCCTATGAGGAGATGATGAATTTTAGACCTTGGAGGTATTTATAAGACTTGGGAAACATGGACAAACAACCCAGGTGGGCTGATTATGGTTCGATGATGGGTTCATCGGCGCTAACGGATTTGAATTTCTTTCTCATTCCCGATCCCTTCCATTAACATCCACAATTATACTGCCGGACAGGATATGAAGGACTGATTCAGTGTCCTTGATATGCAAGTGGACTTTCTCATTAATCCCTTTCTTTTACTCTTATACCCTGATTTAGGCGGTCATGATTATATATGAGGGAATTAAAAAATGGAGGGACGGTTTTTATGGTTCTAGCCTTTGGGCATTAGCAAGAGGCTATATGGGAGTACATCAGTGGATATAGAATTGAGGCTACATTGCAATCACAATTGGATCTACAACACGTATACCTAATCGTGATATGATCTTGGATTAGGTACCTGCAGATTAAGGCCCTGGCGAATCGAAATGTCCCGCGGGTATTACATCAGCGCTTTCTAACGGGATTTTCCTTTTCTGGCAAGACGAGCTCGCATCGAGAGAGCTCATTGGGCGATGAGTCGGGGTCTTATTATACACTATTCTAGGTATCGTCATGACTGCGAGAATTGACCGGTCTAACTAGTAGTTGGTAGAGTTGCTTCCCGCACTTGATGATCGTCGCATAACTTAGCAATTGACACAAAAAAAGTCCAGCGGTTGGGGCCATCAACTGATGAAGTAGGTTAGTTGTGATACGTATTGTCTCTTGAATCTCTAGCTGATTAACCCTAGATCTGCCCTTGCGCGCTTCTAGTTTGGAATAACTACCCGGTAACTATCTGTGAGCGTGTCCCAGGATGAGGATCGCATAGCAGCTAGTGTGAGGAATATGCCATTTGTCCCTGGAGGGGAAATCGAGGCGAGAATTTCAACCATTCTATATACTCAGTCTAATTCTTATTCGTCGGGGGCATAGGTAATTGAGCGAAACAGCGAGGCTTTGTTATGAAGCACGCAACCTAGTTCTTGTAGTTCTTTCTACCTGCTTTAACACGCTTGATATTACCCCGCGATGTTTACTTGCATAGAACCTGTATAATAATGAAACGCGGAGGGTGGAGGGGAAACCTGAATTTACGATAGCCTGTCATCAGCGTTCACATAAGAGGCGCGGCATTCACTCCGAGACCGCACAGACCGCTGTAAGCAGAGCGCAAGACTCTTTTTTAGGTAGGCATGGTCTGTCGTTGGTATTCGGAGCATTTCCCGCACCAATGCCTCCACGTACAGCATCGTTGTGTCAAGTGCTAATACAGCCTGCCGTAAGTAATCAAATCATCAGTCTCATTCCCGCACTGTTACGAGAGTATAGCATCTTTTTTTCCCTCTTTCTTTCCCTAACTAGGATGTTAATGAAGGGATGGCTCCTATCTGTAAGCTAATAGGTCGATGGGACTAGCATCGAAGTGATAGAGCATGTTTATTTCTGCGTGACGTATACGAGTATAGTCATATAAAGGCTAGCAACGATTTACGACTGATCACTTGGTCCTTTTTGACTGCTGAAACATGGATACTGTTAATGATTTTTCATCCCTTCCTTACAACTTTTTAACGTACAGGAAGTCTTGTATGAATTCATACGCTACATGTCGCTTACATGTATGTGAAGTGATCTACTAATACAGCAATTCGACGTAGCCTAAAGCACCTACGTACTTGCAAATGATTCATTTAGTCCGCTGCGGGTGTAACAATAATCTACTCTGCTGCGGTCTCTGTCGCCGTGTTGTCTGCTGGTGGCAATGCCTTTGAGCTGGGTTCCCGGCTGAGACCGGATGCTTGACCTTCGAGATGCGGTCGCTTAGATTCTGGCTGAGTCCCAGGAGCAGATGGGGGGCGCTTCTTCTCCTTTTCATGCCCGCTCTCCTTAGCTGCTGCTGCACGACGTGCATCTCTTTGCTGCTTTTCCTGCTTCTCCTTTTCACGACGAAGTGCTTTGGACTCGAACTCATGCCAGTCACCCTTGATTTCCTTTAATCTAAGAGATAGTCAGTATACTGAGTCACCGCTCGGAATAGGTGGTCACATACTCAACAGCTTGCCGAGGAGGAGGCTGCTCTATTGTGAAGTAAGGATGCTCCAGAACGTCAGCGGCTGAGGGTCGTTTGACTGGGTCGTATTGAAACATTTCAGCCAAGAGGTCGAAAGCGGCGGCAGGTACACGTTCTCTGTACTTTTCCGCAAATACATTTGGTTTTCGATAATTAGGCCGCAGAAGTTCAAACCAAGGAGTGTCCGCAAGCCCAGGCCACTCTTTTCGATTGGGGGTACCGAGGATGTTGTAGATCTTTTCAAGTTGACTAATCTCACCGCCATCGCCCGGGAATATGGCATGACGAGTGAATATTTCCACCATCACACAAGCAGCACTCCATATGTCAACAGCGGCGCCGTACCTTGTCTCGCCCAACAGGAGCTCAGGGGATCTATACCAGATGGTGATAACACGGTTCGTGTAGTCTAGCTGGTGCCGTTTGGCATAGAAACGGGCCAAACCGAAATCGGCAAGTTTCAGGATACCGTCGCTGCTGACAAGAATGTTTGCCGCTTTGATATCGCGGTGTAGCACTCCACGTTTGTGTAGATAGTCTAATCCTTCGAAAAGTTGCATAGCCAAATGCTTCTTTTGTGCAGGATCAAGCTTATATGTTGGATGATTAAGCAAGCCCGTGAGATCATGCGACAGGTACTCAAAGACCATGTAGCATTCATTCTTCTCGATCATTACCTCGTGCAACTCCACCACATTTGTGTGTTTAAGTGACTGGAGAAGCTTGACTTCTCGCATGGCGGTGACAGGGAAGCCATCCCTCTCTCCCTCCATTCGAATTCTCTTCAACGCGACTAGTTTTTTCGTGTAGACATGTTTTCCCCTAAAGACTTTGCCATAGGTGCCTGATCCGACCACCGATTCATTTCCCGGTTTTCTGAAGTAGACAGAAGTGGATCGAGCAAGCTCGGGGTCTAGTGGAGGCTTTGGCTTCAGTTTTCTCCGCGTCTTCATCACCTTACGAGTTCTTGGTTGTTCGGGTGGGGGCGCTCTGCTATGATGGTAATCTGCTCGTGCTCGTGCGGAAGCCGGCTCTCTAGGAGTGTCTTTCGGTAAATCTCGATCTCGATCGTCAATGATAGGTTGCGTTTCCTTTCGAAGGGCAGCATTGAACTTTTGGGAAATCTCCGGCTTCGGAGCAGTGACCGCATTTTTTGTTGAAGTTTTGAATGCAAAACTGAACTTCGAGCTTGAAGGACCGGTAGGTGCTGTTGGTGGTGGCCTGGGAGGCGGTGTTTGGTCGGCCACAGCCGTTTCATCCTTCGATATATCATCAGCTGGAGCACCTTGTGGTGGCTTTGATACACCTTCTACGTCTCCGTCTTCATCTTGAACGTTCGGTGTGCTAGAGCGGACAGCCATCGCATGGCTAGAGGGGCTTGGGGCGTCCCTATTGGAATCGGCCGATGCTGGCCACTGATCATGTCTTGACGAAGTGGTATCATTATGGCCACCACGGGAGGAAGTTAGCCCGCCCCGGAAGGCGCCTCGAGAAAATCCACGGCCACGGGGATTAGTTTGAGCCATAGGGCCTGTTGGAGGACGAGGCGGAGACTGGCTGGACCTTTGGCGTCCTGTAGGACCGGTGGGAATGGAAAGACCTCGATCTCGCGGGAGATGCTGACTACTGCGAGTTAGTTGAAACTGTTGAGTTGGAAACATGCATTACCGTACCTTCTAGGTTGATAATGAGGGCCACCGCCTTTTCCTGACCTGGCTGTCGCATAGGCTTGAGGTGAACCAGCAGAGCCGTAATTCGGTGAATCCGGTTTAGCCTGTGGGGACATTTGCCCTGGTGGGAAATCCTCAAACCGTCTTGAGCCAGGGTCTCTTGATGATTCCATTGCTTCAAAACTGCTTCGCCGGTCTGTTCTGCGGAATGTGCTCACTTCAATACTGTTGGCACCAGAAGCGAGTGGCCCACCTGAAGTCAATCTAGACTCTTCGCGATTCTTAGCTTTCTTTCGAGCCCGGCGAGAGGCTCGATCCTTGGGTGAGCGCGGTGGATAATCGATTCTTGTTGGATCGAAGGAGGGGGATGACCGACGAGAATGGGCGCCAATATCCGAGGGACCTCTGGGTGGTGGTCGTTCGATTGAGCGAGAAGGAGAGTGAGCGTGTGAAAACGAGGAGCGGCGGGAGGTGGGCCTTGGGGAACGACTCGGATCCCGGATTTTAGAGTCGACACGTGGACGAGGCGGTTTTGCGAGACGGTCGTTAGAATTACCCTCCCAATGTGGCGATCGACTTCGGCGGCGGGGACGAGGGTCATTTGGATGGTCGCCTCGCTCGGCGTATCGACGGTGGGGGGCATCGTATCGTGGGGAGATGGAGCGTCTACGAGGAGGAGAGTGTGCGCGACTAGGTCTCGAAGGCCCATGCCTCTTTGGGTGATCACGCTCAAAGCGCTCTTCTCTTTCTGCACGACGACGGCGGTCGCGGTCGCGGTCACGCTTAGATCGTTTAGATCTAGAAGGCGGAAATGGCAATGGGCTCGGACTTCTGGGTCGCTTTCTGGAGGAAGGAGAAAATGAACGCTCTCGGGGATGTTCCGAGTAATGATGAGGCCGAGAGTGGTGCCTCGGTGACGAGGATCCATCGTGACGCTTGCCCGTGTACAGGTAAGAATTTCGACTAGGCGAAGGTTTTCCTCCACGCGTGTCATCTAAGTGGATGTCACGTCGGTCGGGCGATCCGCTCCGGCGTCTCGCCTCCAGTCGAAACTCATCATCATCACGGCCAGCCTCCGTCCCATGGTGCTTCTTCTCTCTTCCACGGTGACTTTGAGACGGACGGGAATTGGGTGACGAAGACCGTAGCCGAGCCTGTGCACTGGGAATAGAGCCTCGGCGGGTTTGCTCGGGCCTACCTCGACCTCGAGGGTCGTCGCGGCTATCCTTGCTTCGGTCGCGTTTCATAGTCACCTCTCGAGAAAAGGCCTTTACTCGGGGATGATGGACAGAGTCTGTCAACGAGGGAGAAGCAGAACCAAGACCACTATCGGCAGGGCCGTGGCGGCCGAAGGGGGCTACGTCAACATCGCTCATTTTAGTGGTATGTGAAGTGCAGGCACGGCGAACGACACGGTAAAATTATGTCGCCGAGACATGGATTGGGCCACCTCTCAAAGTGGGTGGCAGCCTCACGCGGACAACCATCAACGCCCGCCAAATCACCCAAGTCACTCGTAGTTCTCTTTTTGCCGTGTCAACGATGCAGAGATTGAAAAGACGAAGGGAACAAAACAGAAGGCCGAACAGCAACTGTGTGCACGGCTGCTGGTATCGACAAAAGACGAGGCCCGTATGTGGAGTGCAGTTGGTTGAAGAGCCTGGAGTCGACAGGGCTGCACACTGTACGTAAGGTCGGTGGTGTGTCGTTGTGTGGTGTAGGCAGGTAATTAGGTGATGTAGATAAGAGGTGCACGTCGAAGGGTGATGGAGGTACGCGGGACAAATTGCGCGGACCCCGGAGTTTAGTTGGTTGGTTGGTTGGCGACAGTTGAACCCCAGCCAGCCATCAGTCATCCGGATAGCAGTTCAACAGCAGCGTAAGTAGCAGTAGGCAGGCAAGTACCTACTAAAAAGTATGGTTGGTCTCGGCGGGCGTCGTTGGCTGCGCTTCGATCCAAAACGGAAAGATTTCTGGGGCGCGCGAAACTCTTTGAACTTTGCACATTGCCCACCTGCGATTATTTTGCGGTACAGTATCGCATCGTACTGTACTGTACTGTACTGTACTGTACCTTAGGTATGGTCCGGGCTTCTCTGGTCCCCGGGGGCGAAATGGGGAGGGGGCCAGCAGCAGCGCAGTGCAGTGCGGCGCAGAATGTTTTCTGTATTGGCCCTCCGAGCCGCCTCTAGGAATTGGGCATTGGCGTAACTTGATCCGGCCTGACTGGTTCGCATGTATCCACCTGCACGAAGGATGCCTCGTTCGCTTAGATAGCTGCAAGACGAATACTGATGACGATGACAATGATGACGATGGTTGGCCCAAGTACAGCAAGCGAGAACTAGCACCGAAGCCAAACCGAAGCCTTGTCCGTCGAGGGTGGTTTGTCATACTGTCTGTGCCTTAAAGAGTGGACCAAGGTAGGTAGGCCATAGGCCAGGAGGCAAGCAAACCCACAAAGGGCGTCAAACGTGCTCGACTTGTTCTCGTCGACGACGCTTACCACCTCGCCTACCACCTACCTAGACGTGGTCCTGACCCGGACCAGACCGGTCAGGATGCAGGCGGCGGCAGCAGTAACAGCAGCAGCAGCAGTGGACGGCAGTGCAGAACAACACCACGAGAATCGCTATCTACGAACCAGCTTCACCAGCATTGCCTCACCTGTCCTCCACTCTCCCCTGTCGACTCGTAATTATCATTAACGGGTTTTTCATAATGTCCCGGCCATTTAAGATATTTCCCTGATACCCCCAATCCGTACTTCCTCTGGCCCTGTTGCGTCAGCCACAGGCTAGCCTGATCGGACCCTCTACATGTAGGTCAGTGACCATGGGCCTCTTTTGCTACCACCACAGGCGATAGATCAACCACCCCCAGATTGCTTCGGCGCGTGTAAAAATTAGCTATTCCCAAGAACCGAGTGCCGTAAGGCCTCTCGATATCAGTTGTAGTGGCGACTAGGATAGACGACGTTGCAAATACCATTCAGGCGCCAGCTACTGGGGATGGAGATCGAAAGCTGGCCCAGTCGCTCTCGTAGATGCTGAAATCGAGAACAGACATGTTCCCTAGTCCTAGTTGTAGATACGGCTCATCCCTCAAACTGCCCTGCTACTAACAGGATTGTCGCCTAGTGCCTATAACATGCAAATAGAACAAGACATAGTTACTCGGTGTTTCTTGTTGGAGGCCAATTCAACCATAAACTCTCCGCAGAGACATTGGTATCATCTTTCTTGTCAGACTGTGAAAGGTGGGAGTGATAGGACCCAGAACGGGTATCGCTAATGGTGAGGAATTCAATGGTACTAGGTACGATGCAACTGAAAAGATACGAGAAACTTCTGCAGCCGTAGGCCACAAGGCCCATCGCTTGGAGAGAAGACGGCGTGTTAAAAGAGATGGCGGATTACTGAGAGCATCGGTGATCGACAGGCCCAACAAACACAAGTTGATGGGATGATCAGTAGCATACTTGTTCAGCACGCCTAGAAGAAGCCCTTGGGTTGGAGTCTAGAGAGATGAAGATAAAGACGTATATATCACCGCTCGGAAATGGACATGGTGTTGGTTTCGACTCGTTTGGTGGGGCAGACGGTGAGTGATGTAGAACACTCAGTGGGCTATTATTTACGCATGCGCTAGTCATATCGATCGGTGCGATATTTCTGCGACATCTGAAAGAGGAGTCACCTCCTCCCGAGGCGACCCTATCTTCGTTGCGGAGCGATGAAGGCTCGGAGATGGAGTAGAGGTTGAAGGTAGGAGGTAAGGTCGACAGACGCAATAGCCGAGACGGAAAGGCTGACCCCGGATGTGCGCAGTGCGAGACATATTTCAAGGCAGGAATACACCTAAAATAAGGCTGAAGAGAAAATAGAAGAACAGAAGCGAGGCACAAATTAATTATTGGCGTGTGCGCGATGACAAGTTGCTTAGGTAGTCGGCGGTGCGGGTGTCGACTATGGGCTGGGACGGGCGTTTGTTCAGGGCAGAAATGAGGTGGTGATGGGTGGTAGGGAATCTACGCATAGGCAGCCTACCTATCTCCTTAGTAAGAAGCATGATGGGGCTAGATGTTGTTACAGTGCGTCGAGAAATTTGAACGGTGCTCGTCATAGGTTCTTCGATAAAATGTTATGCATTTATAATAATATGCATATGCGCATGCAGTTAACAGGTCCGCCCAATGCGCGGAATCTTATCACGGAGCATTTAATACTAGAAGTGTTAATATATATAAGCCTCACCTAGTCAAATGGATGGCTTACCCTCACATGATATCCAATATGAGCTATCCTATTCAATATGCTGATCGACACCTACCGCAGACCAGCCTACGATATCTATAAGGTTCATCATATCAGCGACCTAGATGTTCAAGGTAGTATATGCGTAGGTAGGGAGTTCGAAGAATAACGGACTCGTCTCGGCAACGCTTATTGTGGCTAGTTACCCCCGTCCGCCTCTTCGCCTTCACAAGGTAGGACTTACTAACTTATCGCCTTTCAGGGACTTCTAGAATCATCTTTTCTGCGGGACTGTTTCGCGCCGTGGACGCTTTGCCCTAGTCTTCCTAATACACTTTTCAACAGCCACCATCGACGTAATAAGTCCGATACTCCTTTATTTTACTGCATAGCCTAGCAGGCGTGGTGTAGAATCCCTGGTCGCTCTCATAGCCATGGCCCTGCATGGTCCGAACCTGTTCATTTCGGATCGGCTTGGCTCCTTAGAACTCCAATCTTATAATAACTAGGTGTCCAGGGCTTTATCACAATCGTCTGGCTGGCTAGTTCATGATATTACGTATACTAGGAAAACCCGGAACGTACCGGAACATGCTTGTCCTGGCAATGGGCTTGACAGACGACACAGCCTGGAGGCCGCTTTCGCTGCTAAGTATCAAGTATTGACCACTACCCAGTTTAAGCTTTTGCGTACACCTGACAAATGATGGACCAGGTATGATATTTTCAGGGATGCCCGGCTTACATATGCGGTATACCTACCTATTTCGAAGAGTAGGTGGTATGCAGAGGCTTCGTCTTGAAATATGACTGCATACTATGGTCCCGCGATGATGTTGCTTGTCTAACTTGCCGTCAGATGCGTATGCACCCCAGAAACGAGGCAGAGCCGAAATGTCTCCTTCTGTGAGATGAGCCTGCCGACGAGTATGATTTACACCTGAAGTTATTTCGGGCTATAATAACCATGATACCAGAGAGAGTTCTTATCACGGGTTGGGTACCTGGCTTCTGGCAAGGGTTCCTCTATCAGTCCCTGTTCGCCAGGATCATGATACAAGCTACGCCTCAGATCTTCGAGCGACTTTACACTAGGTACAATAAGTTTTCATTTCCAATTGGTCTTCTCGTCATCCGATTAGATAAGGATATCAGCTACAGCGATGGCTTCGTAGGTAATACCATCCGCAGGTCTACTGTAGATTTGCTGTGGCAACGGGCAGAATAGTATAGATATACTACCTACCAAGTTATAGTTTGATCTCTTTCCTTATTTCTCTCTTCTTTTTGCCTAGAGCTAGAGTCAAGTACGTGTATCTCTACTTCTACCTGAGTTCAGGAAATATTATTTTAAACAGAGACATAAGTTTGGCGTACGCTGTAGGCCCTAGAAATGCCGATTCAGCCGGGATGACACAAGAAAATACCTAGAGATAACTGACAACCCTTCGGCCGGAAGTTAGCTACCCATGATCCTTCGACTAGGTATTCTGAAAGATGTTTAATCGCTTTCCCGCCCCCCACGTGGTTAATTATCCGGGTGCTTTTGAGACTTACTTTGGCATAATAATATGGCAGAGTAGTACCTGCAGAGTGTGTTATTCTTGCCCTGCCACCCAAAAGAACGAACACGAAGTTAGATAGTGTTAATTATGGAATACGATGTGAAATGCAGATCCAAGATTTTTTCTTTTTCGTCTTCTCTCTTAACCTATTCGTTTTATAATCTCTTCTAGAGATGCGATTGGCACCATAAAGTAGGCAACCTACTGCAATGCGGCTTCAATAGATACGATATCGAAGGTATGGAGTGACGTTCAGAGAGCAGGGGTCTGTTTGGTGACTGGCTTCGGCATGTTTGATCCCCGCATTCCCTGTCCCTTGCACCCTGAAGCTAAGCCTCCTCTGGGTTAGCGAAGGGTCCGCAGAGCTTTGGCCCTGTCGGCGTAGTACCGATTGTGTCTTATCGCGAGGGCTCCTTGCCGTGACGAAACCTGGAGCTGTTCCAGCTTTGCTTCATCTCCATCGCCACACTATGCCCCCCAACACACCTACGTGGGGATAGCTTCAGCCGGCCACCGGCCTTCGTCGCTTGGCCTCACGGGTAATTCCACCAGGGAGTCATGAACACCTGTGCAAGGCAAGCCTAGCCAGCCTTCAGACCGGCGTACCCTAGCTCTGCACCGCATCACTGCATCTGCTAGCATCGGAGAGGACCTGAGGGAAGGCTAGTCTTGTCTACCTAGTCGGCGGTCCAAGCACCGCCCGTTCATCCCTCTGCCACAGGCTAGTATACCGTAACTAGTGCGCCGCACACCTGGTCTCGAGGATGCATACATGCGTGATGCCTATGTGTGCTCTCTGCGTGCTCGTACCCAAGCCGGACACTCTCTCGTCCGCGCGGGTCGACTCCCGCTAACTAGATCCCTGGAGAAACTTTCCCAACCTAGCATGCCATCTCTACTCGGGCTGTCTGTCTTTCATGCACTTTCCTTGATTTTGCCTCCTCATTCGAGTCTCTCTCCTGGCGAGTGCTGGTTTCCTTCCCATCGTTCCTTGGAAGGTGTTGCGTGTGGCCGGGATTGCCACTCTTTCGTTTCTACCCACCTAATCTTCTTTCTTTCTCCATCTGCTGGTTCAGGTATTGTTTGTCTAATTCCATGGGCAGGCTCCTGATGTGCCAACAGTTCTTGTTCGCTCTCACCACGTAGTCTCTCATTATATCTCTTTCTCTATCTACCTCTCCCAGCCTCACTACCCATCCATCGTTAGCGATCCTGAGATATCTACCGCGTAGATGACTTGACCGTCACGGCCAAACCCCTCCAGGCTCGACGCCGTCGCTTAGCCTTTTTTCACCATCGGGCTTCGATATGTTTTCTTCTACGGGGAACTTCGATTCTTTCGGCCATTCCAGCAACGAGTGGTCGACGAATTCGACACTTTCAAGTCATTCAGGCGGCTTCTCGCAGGCGGCCTACAATGGCAGCTCAACCTTTGGCGTGATCAACGAACTCAAGTTCCTCGCTGCGAAGTCGTCACGCCAGTCTACCGTCATTCTCGCCGCCTTCAATATCGTCTCCGCGGCTGCGACAGCAGCAGGAATTTTGTACAATAGCTATCTAAATGTCAAAAGATCACCACTAAGGCGAAAAGAACGGTAGGCATACATCCCTAGAAGAAATCAACGGCCAAAACTAAACATGGGATCAGGGTCAATATCTTCACATGTGTTCGGGGCCCAGACGTATACCCATTCATCCTTTCCCTGGGCATTGTAGGCCAGGGGATCATATTTGCTGTCTCGCAGGCACAGGGCTTGAATAGTCTATTTCGACCTGGATGTGCTTTGATTTCGCAGTTTATGTGGCCTGGTGCGTTATAGTCTGAGATTTCCATTCAACCGTAGGCGAACTAATCATCCAACAGCTATATTTATTGTGCCTTACATACAACTAGTCTTTACCATCGAGACTACTTTGCGAGCTCTTAAATCGAATCCCTTCCCGCCGAGGAGCAAATGGACGGTAGCTATTTGCATGACAATCGTTAAAATTGCGTTGCTTGCCACTGGTCTGCTCACATTTTTTATTCGCGCGCCTAATTTTTGTTTCGCTTCGCTCTTCTGGTTCGTGGCAAAATGGGCAGAGGGCGGCTTTGGGATTTTGATTGCCATTGTTATGATATTGGCGAAATGTGCTGTGATAATTTATATCAGGCTCACAAGATTTTCAACGATAGAAGAGGAGGAACGGGTCGACGCTTCTAGGATGATCTACTACATTGCTCTTGCGATCATCCCAAATGTAGGCGCCTATTCCCCATTGAAAAACGACTTGCCATGATAAACTAACATGGAGATAGGCTTTGATGATTCCGTTCTTTGCTTATCTATCTTTTGGCGACCCGTTTGAGAATGGTGGTGACACCGGATTAACGCTATCGATGGTCTCAACAGTTGTGGCCAACGTGACTGGACTCATGACTGGCGGGCTCTACTTGTTCCTTCGATCTAGCACTGGCTCATCCATCGGCCCGAAGAATAAGCTTGACGAATATGAGCGTCAACAGATCAAATATCAAATTCGGATACCGAAGACCAACGATACAGATTTCAATAGCCATATCATGAAACCCGTTGCAGCACCTCAGTGGCTCCGCGAACTGGAGCCTGAGGAGAAACGATCAGCACAGGAGGATATTAGCCGTAGAGGTCTACAAGACAATAGCAGGTTCCGCAGTGCGGATGAAGCGAATCCGTTGGGTTCTAACGCCGTATTCAAGCCAACTTCAATTCTAGATACCCAAACACCACCATCGACGACCCATATCCGGAAGATGTCGTCGTATGCACTATTCCCAAATAAAAACCAGGGAACTAGAGCGTCGAAAGCCCTATTACCCTCTACGACTTATTCGCCGAATGCGAGCGAGTCTTTATCTAATGACTGCTGCGACATGCTTCAGCCACCACCATCAGTTCAGCCACCAGGCTTTCGCCATCGACGAGATTCGTCCATGGCCTCATCCGCAACGGTACAAATAGGCTTGCGTCTTTCAAATGTTGAGGACGTAAGGCCAATTACCGTCAGTACTATCGGAAGCATTGAACGGACACATGAATTAGGTTGTCCTAATAAACCGAAAGTCGGAATTGCGGGTAGACCAAGTCCCCTCATTACCTTGGATCCCCTGGCCCCATCACCAAGCTCCCAGCGTCCCTTAGGGGCAGGTCAGGTAGATACCGCAACGAAGACTTTGCCCCCAATCCCTCGGGACTCTCAGACCGAGGTAGAAAGGGCTCCTATCCTCAACCCGACTGTATACAGTCCGAATAGTCCCACTAAAGGAAAAGTTCCAAGCCCTAAAGGAGTTGGTTTCAATATCCCATTAAGGACAAACGCCACGCCTACGCCTACCGAAGTCGTAGAAACGAGCTCTCCAGCTTCTCGCCTCCCTACAGACTCTGCTGGTGAGGGGGCAAACAGAGCTGATTGGATATAAATGCTAAATTCCTGTACATCTACTTCGTCACAAAACAATATATCATCTGTTTGATATGAACTTTCATTCATCTTCTCGTTTCATCATCGTTCACTTATACGCCCTCGAATCAGGAATCCAGGACATGGGTGCTAGTTGACGCCAAGTTTTCACCATGTTGCCTGCACCGCGTGGTCTATGTGACTAAACAGACGACTACCACAATTATTCTTACTACCTTTCTTCCTTCTGTCTTTCCTGTCCTTTTATACTGTCATTTCATACCCGAGGCGTTCGGAGAGGCTATTTTTAGCATGATTAGGCGTCGATCAGAAAGGGGGAGCCAAACTTTTTTGTTTCCATTTCCCTCGTCATCTTTTTTTGCAGGGCATAGCGCACCGAGAAAATCTTGCGCATGCCCCGCGTGTATGCTGGATTACCATTATGTATCATGAGAGAGGAGCCACGAAATTTGGATTAGATTTATCTATCTGGCCACGGGGAATGAGAACTCGCAAGAGAGAAAGGAGGCTGCAAGAACATGGAGATGGCATGCAGCGGTATTCGCTCTGCGCACTCAGGAATAGCCTACAAAATTGAAAACTATAAGCATGAAATATTCATTTCTTATGAATTAGGCATATTATAATAACGTGACATGATTGCATGTGTTAAAATCTATCTCATCTCGTGCTATTCGTCATCAGATTCGCTTGCATTACCGTCAACGTCCTTCGAGGGGCTATCAGTATTTGCCGCCCGTGCCTCGGCTTTCTTCTCTCGTTCCTTCTGCCTCCGCTTGAGCTTCTTCTCCCGGTTGAGGCGCTTTTTCTTCTCTTGGATATGCTGCTCCTTTTCCAAGGTCTTCTTCTTCGCAGTCTCCTCGCGTTCGCGCGCCTCCTTCTCTCGCACGCGCAACAAGATGCGGTGTTTCTTTCCCGGACGCGTTCGTTTTTTCTTCTCCTCTCCACTCTCCTCCTGACCGGCCGGGTCTTCCTTCTGTGTAGAATTAGACGCGGATTGAGACGCCCTGATATGGATCACCCGCCATGGCTTCTCGAGGCCCCAGCGCCGCCGCCTCGCGTCCGCGAGCACGTACTCGGGACTTACGGCCACACTGCGGTACTCTGCCACTTTCTGCGCAGGCGGCGCGGAGGCGATGTAGTACGAGCGCGGACGGGACGGGACTATAAAGCCGCCCTCGCCCAGCGCGGCGGGGTCCTCGTCGTGCGTTAGGACGACAGTGTGTGTGAGCGCCTCGTCGCGAAACAGGCGGAAGGCGAAGGCTTCCTCCTCAGCTGCTGGCTGTTCGTCCTCTTTCTGCGCATTGCTGCCGGCTGAGATCGAGGCTGGCGTTGGCTGCTGTTCAGCTTTGGCCGCGGGCGCGACTGAAAGACTAAGATCGAGTAGGCCCGATAGCTGGGCGTTTAGCCTTGCGTGTAGCGCTGACTCGGCCTGCAAGTTGCGGCCCCCCTCATCCTCCTTCTCCGCGTCAGATGACGCCTCGGACGAGGAGGCCGAATCATATAAGTCTTTCCGGCGGATTCTGAACCTTACGTCAGACGGCTTTGGGAGAGAGGGGATAGTGGTAGGTTTTCGTACCGTTTTGCGTCGGGAAGCGCAACCATTTTTTTTATTATCAAAAGCGGTGAACAGGCTTGGGAGTAAGTGGTAAAAGCCGAGAAAGTGAGTAGCTAGAAAATTATTATGTGTAGAGTACTGATTTGAACATCTCACAGGTATTTAGGTTGCTGATCATCGAGCAAAAGTGAATTAATTATGCGTTAGTTGAAATGGATGGTTTGAGTAACGCGCTAGCGTGAAAGTGTATTGTGGGTCTATAAGCAGAAAACGGCAACGGCGCTGACTGTCGGTTTAGGCTTAGGTGGGTTACGGGTGCAGGTCACTTCAACTCTCATACATCCACCAAGACCACACCACCGACCGCCCACCCACGGTCAGACTGACTTCTTCACCTTAACAGTATCACGACTCGGCCTGACATGGAAGAATAATTATATTCCCACCTATCTTACAATCTCCTAACTAACACAACAGCTGTGGTGCCATGTGTCTTCCTGTCAGCTCTTCATATACGGCCGAAGCAAGCGGACTCTCGCATGCCAAGCAGCGATACAACAGCATACATAGTGATACCATTACCTCACTCAGGTAGCATTCTTCGACCCGGATTGTCCCACAGCGAACTCATCTGGCGCCAAAGAGCCGTTGAGATGGGTACGGAATATGGTGACATGGTATGCTTAGCGCATCCAACCAGCTCGTCGGAACCAGCACCAGCTGGACCGTTTTCCGAACGAGGTATAGCAAGACACTCAGCCGCAACCCACCAGAGGCGAATTGGCCGTCTTGGAATCCTATCCGCTGTTTGATATAAAGCGGTTGCCTCGGTGGCCCGGAGAGCGGTGCCCGTGTCTTTCCCTCGTGTCCTGGACTCGCCTATATATATTGTGTTTCCGTTGCCGTGTCCCAAGTTCTCTCCGACCTGGTCTCTTATATTAGGCCGAATCGGATAAAAGCCCGTTATGATACACACAAAAACCCAGCTCATTTCCCACTCAGGCGGCCAGTCAGCCAGCATACAGCACACACTAGCCAAAAACGTGGAACATCTCATGTTGTGGCTGAACGAACAAGGCATACGATACGATATGGTGGTAAGCAAGCCCTCCGCAGTCTCTGGTTCGCACCTCCAGCCATTGGATTATGTCGACATGTTGACGTGCCACAAGAGTCAACGATGTAGAATCTTTCTGTTTACATTGGAACAACAGCGCAAGTACAGCAGGGTATCGTAGCTCGGGTCTTCCGAATTATGATATGCGCAACGCAAATGAGCAGTAATAATATGACAATGGTCGTGGGGGATATCGAACGAGGAATGACAGGAATGATCCGCGGCTCAAAGAACAAACGACAACAATGACAAGCTGACGGCGCTGGCGACGACGGCATATGTGACGAACGTCCAGATGACAGAACCAACTCCGAATGCTATCTCGATGCCCCAAACCCGTCTGGACCCCTTGCTTTGCTTAGTAGATCGTTGTGTGCGCGCTTATGAGAAAATAGAACCAACAATCCATCTTTCGAAAGGGACCAAGTGAAAAACAGGACGGAACACTGTGAGAGTATCAATGAACAAAAAAAAAGGTTTCCATCAACACCCCAACACGTTCATATCCAAGAAATGCCCCAAACAATACTACACAACTACAATGGTTACTCCGTCACTCCATTCGTCCAACAGGTCATTTCATTTCCGCCATACTTTCATCCAGGTCGTCCATTTGTGGAAATCGCCATGACAGAAAGGAAGTGAGCAATTATTCCTGTTCCTTCGTCGCCTTATTTTGTTGCTCCGAGTTGTTTAGCAAAGCGCTTCGTGTGCTCTAGCCCTTTGGCCACTTCACACCCTCCTCTCCTTCCAGAAATTGAGAAACCAGGATTCAACGAGAAAACGCTTATGGGAATATTATACAGACGAGTTGCCACTGAGTGGTGGCAAATCGACGAGAGATAGGGGAACCTCCTTTCTTTTTCCATACACACTCTCTGGGCCGCCTTCAGGCTGGCGAACCCAGCCGCTGATCTTACAGTCGCAGTAAACCCGGAAACATGTCCGTCTTCTGGTTAGTTACTTCGCATCTCGGCCTACGTTGGGCTCCACGAGTAATTGTTTAGGGTTGAAGCGTAGGTTCCTGGAGCAGTTGGATGCTCACTCTTGACCGATATCGAGTGACTCGACTTGTATTGGTCTGGGTACGTGTAAGGTCTAGTTTCGGTTGAAGCTGGTCCGTTATGGTATGCGTGCACCGTCGAACTGCTGGTTTCGCCCGCTGTCGTAGTCCATGACGATGTCGGTGGGTAGTATTCACGGGGTGGCGGGTGTGCACCACCAGCACCCGAACCAGCTGATACTGCGCTCGTGGCCTCCGCGCCGCTGGTTCCGTATGTCGACGCCGGGTTGTCATATGTTGTCGTCTGCGGCGGACCGTACCGGTACTCAGATGTAGCGTCGTTGTTATTGAGCGAGCTAGTGCTCGGTACAGACTGGTGGCTGCCGTGTCGCGGGCTCTTAGATGGTCGTGGATTAGAGTCTACATACCGCGGCACGCTGAGAGCACTGTGGTCCGCACTACCGGTCGAACTTCCCAATGCTGGCGTAGATACGGACATCTGCGAGGGAGCTGATGTCCCCGGAACATAGGCGTATTGCGTCCGGATCGGCGGTGGTGGTTGGTCTGTGGCTGCCAGAGAGAGTTGCATGGATGGCATCGATGTTTGCAGTGGTAGCTCTGGTGGCTCATGTGAGTAACCTGTCGCCCCAGATACTGGAATTTTCTGGTATGGATCCGCTGGTATGGTGCTCGATGGGTAGCTGGCGGATGCTGATGCCGGCAACCCAGACATAGGCAACTGGCTGGGCGGATTCCAGCTGGGGTATGAACTAGATCATCTGTTACTATGAAGCTCCTGATTTTACGTTCCACCTTTCGGGATTGCTTTCACGCGTCTCATGTTGTTCTCATCTTACAGATAGAGGAGAGCCCCGATCTCATCTCTTCCTCCTTTCCACCACTACTAAGTCGGGAAAAAAGGGGTATTACTCACTTTGACCTTATAGTCATGGGGCTACCAGGAATTTTCGAGGCATTAAAGGTGAACGCCGTCCTAGGTAGCTCGAGACCTAGTCCCCTAAGCTTCGGGTCCTGAGGCTTCACTGCCAATGGCCCGGCTACGATGCCTAGACCCGTCTCGACGAGCGCCTGACCGCGCGAACCCGCACTTGAGCCTAAGAGCGGGATCTCTTTTCGCGCCTGGAAGTTCCGGGGGCTGCGCCCTCTTACTACGATCGGCGCTGTGGTTGATTCTGCTAGCGCTACCTTCGATCCATTTGCCAAAGATCCCATCACCTTGAGGTGTAGTACGAAATGTTGCTGTAGCTCTTTCCGTCTTCCGTTATTAGCCGTCGCTCTATTGTTATTCATGATTAGCAATTGTCTCGCATGTCTTCCGTGTTTTCTTCCCCCTTTATCATCCCTTCTTCCCAAAGGTTACCTACATTCGGAATTGCAAACGCCGCCACCCGATAGGATAAACGGCATACTCTCCCTCAGGCTCCTGTCCATCATCCGGGAATGGGATTAGTGGAAGTGACGGCGGTTCCTGGTCTGGCGTCTGTGGTAGCTCTGGAGAGTTCGGCGGGGGCGTCTTCCACGGGATCACAATGAGCCGGACGGGGTGGCCGTCGACAGATTCGATGGCCGAGATGGTCACCTCGGTGCTGTTCACGGGCACGGTCTCGCCCGTCTCAGCGAGAATCACGGAGAGCTGGCCGCGCGGTGTGATGAGCGATCCGCTGATCTGAAACAAGTTCCGCCGGTAACAAGTCAACTCCGGCTGCAGCATCGAGCCGTCGCCCGTGTTTGTGGGCATCTCCGAGAGGAAGAACATGCCGTGCAACTGCGCCGACAGCTCCAGCTGCTGCATGCGCCCATGCTGGTCCACGATCGTGTGCTTGTCCTGCACCCGCCGAAACGACAGCAGCTTGTGGTCGTGGTTCACCGACAGCTTGGACCCGTCGTCCCGCAGATCCTGGACGATCTCTTGGTACGGCGGATGCGGTGGCGGCTGTTGCTGCTGCTGCTGTCCCGCCTGCGACTCGCCGCCGTGGTGAGGCCGCTTCAGGTTGGGATAACTGTGGTGCGGTGTTAGCGAGGACTGCGGATACCTGTCAAAGGCGTCGGGTTCATCCTGGGCGTAGCGCGGGTGCGGGTACGAGTACGGATGGTCGATGGTAGGGTGACTGCTCCGCGGCCGTTGATGTGAGGCAGTCGTCGTCGCCGCCGCCGCCCCCGAGTCCATGCTGTTCGGGAATCGAGGAGTTGACAGAGAAACTGGGCCGCCGTAGTTCGACCAAAGACTACTATGATGCGGTGGCTCCGGCTTCAGCTCTGCCATGGTCGCCGTTAACGTCGTTGTGGTGGACATGGGAACATATCTCCCAGTCTCGTCTTCTCTTCCTTCCCCTGCTGCACGTGTGTTCGTCGCGCGCGCCGTGCCGCCGCCACTAACCGGTATCCAAATCCTGTTTCTGTTCCTTTTCTCTCCGCGCGTGTGTCTCTCTCTCTTTCCGCTCCTTTCTAATTTCTAGCTGTCAATGGAATAGGACTATTGGCATGAAAGCATCTAAGTATGTTCTAATATGCAGGGCAATCTGTGCTCATTAGGCTGTGGCCCAATGATGATGGTGATAGTGATGGTGATGGGTGAACGATATTTGCCTCCTAGGTGGGACAGGAAGGGGTCCTGCAGAAGAGCCTTGCGTAGTTAGAATAAAGTGTGGGCTTGAAAAAGGCAAGGTTGCAGGCCGAAGTGTACTTGTATGAGATGGGAATCGCACACGGTAGATGTTGCCTTAGGATGGGGGATATATTTTGTGCAGATACAACGGCAAGATCCACCGTCAAGGGGGTAGGTCAACCGTTAACGGATCCAAAAGCCAAAGACCAAAGCCAAGGGGATGAGGACCAGGTCGAGATCCAAGAGAAAGTGACAAGCGAATTTGGGGTCCGCGTTCAGTTCAGAGGTTTTAGCACCATCTGCTGCATGCCTAGTACAGTGTATATGCAGCTGGAGTGGGAAGGAGACGGAGGTAGGTGATGGAGATCTGCTGGGGGCAAAGTCCTGGACCACAAATTTGTGCCGGGACTTGGTCTGTGGCTACGGACGGAAACTGTTAGGCCTGTGACCTATAACCCGCGCCGAGATTATCTCTCTCACGGGCCTGTGACTAGTCAACCTGAGTTGACGAGGAGATGGGCGAGCAGGCGGGACTAATTTGGTGATGTGCTTGGTCGGGGCGGGATGAGAGATGAGAAACAACTGGCTATTCACATTTGTCGAAGTCCTGGCTGAGCCTGAGCCTTACGGAAGGGAAGATGTCTAAGTCAACCTGGGATAGGAGAGGATTAGGCATGCTATACACTACATGAGCTAGGTATTGTCTCTCTACTTGTACCTATCGGCACTAAACAATAACATTCTTCGTCTGCCGACCCTAATATGACACTTGCGGCACTAATTAGTGACACTATCACGTAGTGTACAATAGTTCCCGTGGAGGCACAACTCTCTACATAGTCACTGTGGATAAGAGTGACAGGAGACAGGGCAGTGAAAGAGGCAGAGTGAGTGGAGGGTACAGAGTAGGCAGGTAGGGAGGGCATGGATGTGGTCGAGGGAGGCAAGGAGGGGGGTCACCTATCAACGACGACGACACAGACAAGAACTTACCAATTCAGATGTCTTTGGAGTAGGTACATAGGCTATCGTACCCGTTCCCCCTCCACGGCTCTCTCCTGGTCTTGGTCCCCCCCTCTCCCCGTTTCCTCACGCCAGTTAACTACCTAGTGCGTATTTTGCGCCCTGGCCCCCAAACAGGGACTATCTTGAACAAGCCTGGCCTAGCCTAATCAGTTAGGAAACCCTCCGAAGACGTTACTCTAGTAGGCATAGAGGCCCGCTATTTCTCTAGGAGCCGTTAAGCACAAGTTCCGCGACTATGGTGCAAGAAGGGAAAGGCGCGGCGGCATGGGTACTTTGACATAAAATCGGTTCAACGAGATTGCCAGACCGGGGGCTGGCGGGGACCCCAGTAAGCTCGCTTCGCGCACAAGGAAAAAGTAGGCCCAGCCTGAGCGAGCCTGGGATGTGAATCACCCTTGCCCCAGTGATGGACTCTGTTCTGGGCTAATGGGTACTGCAGCACATACAGTAATTCCTTGCTTAGTCTACCAACTAACCAAGACGCCTACCTAACTTACACGTACAAACTTGTCCGAGACAGGAAGGGTAGAAAAGGACCAGCGTCTAAATAGCGGCTCACTTATTACATTGCAGTGGATTAGGTAGTTACTGTTAGTTGACGATGGACCGGATTATACAACCTATATCATGCCTGCCGTAGACTAGGTAGGTAGGTAATAACGACTTCGACTCTTGGCCTCTTCCCGCTTGCCCGCCGCAAGTGTTTCCCTAAGCAGTTATTATAAGTCAGTCGTGGTTAATAAACGCGCGAACCTCGCTCCAAAACTAGGTAGAGGCCCGCAGACTCGCCGAACACGAGCTACATACCATTCTACTAAGTACTTAAAGCTCTGACCTACCTAGCAGCAGACGAAGACGTGGGTGACACAAAGAAACGCCGAGAAGCAGGCGTTCCGTCATAATAACTTAACTAGGTAGGTATCGTAAAGCTCGGTCGCCGGCCTTGAGTGGTTGGTTGGTGGCCGCGGCTTCACGGCAGACATACATACATACATACATACATACGTAGGGCACGAGCTAGTTACAGTAGGAGGAACACAAGAGCCAGATGGGAGAGATCGCGCAGTGTGGCAGTCGTGTACGTACCACCACCGCCGTCATCACCACCATCACCACCACCACCACCAAGTACTCTATATGTATGTATGTATATATGTGAGCGAGTGCTGTATGCTGTATGTAGTGCATCGGGTAGTGCCAGACAGACAGGCTGCGTGTGCTACCTGTGCTTATCGCCCGTCCGGAATGCATGATCAATCTGTCTACCTACTTGAGATTGGCGGTACCTACACTAGAAACAGAACGACAGGACAAACGAACAACTGTGGAGGGTACAGATCACATCGCATTCTCTGATTCACCACATTCCCGATTAGGAGCAGCGCTAGGAGCAGACTGATCCACTCGGCTGCTTGGACAAACCCGGCACGCCCATCTCGGAGAGCCATCCAAGTCCTTGTAAACCTGGGTGGATGGGTGACACAGCAGTAGGGAGCCAGAGGTTCGCGGTGGGCTCGTAGTGTACAGAATACAGCAGAGGCAACCCGGCTTGGATGGAGATGCGCGTACACATGCTGCTGTGCGAGGTACCATGGACCAGAGAGGGGAGCACCGCGCCGTGATGGATGGACATGATTGATAGACTGACAGACTGACAGACAGACAGACACGATGAGAATGGCGGCAAGCAAGCCGTCGGCGCAGCAGCCGCGCTCGCTGGCCCCAAAAACCGTTTCTTGTCATAGGCCACCCGTGCCTGATTGGAGGGAATTGTGTGATAATAAAAAAAAGGGCGAAATCAATATTCGCCTGATTTGTTCGAACGCCGTCCACTTATTTCTGCCGATACTAGTGAATAACTTGCAGAAAGCAAGCCAGCCAGAGGTGGCTTATTACTTGCTCGCTCGCGTTCAAGAGCCGATGTATTGTGTATACGGTACCTACAGTTGGTATGTGGGTTGTCTCCATGCAGCGCCTTGTGACGACTTGTTTTTGTCTTGCCTGCCTACCTACCTTACTGTGTGCCTTGCTTGTTTGTCGCAAACGACGTACATGGCAGTGAAGTTACTCGTCGAGGCGCGCGCACAGTCGAAAGAGGCACCCAGACCGTCCCGCTAGAGGGCCGCGGCATCCTCTCTCCCTCTTCCTCACTCTATTTCCTATGCGTATCTCTCTCTCCCTGTAGGTTGAAATGGATGCGACCCGTAGATAGCTGTTACCAAAATAGAAAGCCTATTGTTGCCAACAGGTGGATTATGCAGCGAGGAAATATATTAAATGTGGCTGTCGGCTGGTCTGATGAGGCCACCCCCAATCTCTCCAGACTGGTAGGTCGTTATTCTAGAGGTGCAGAACCGAGGATCCAGATGGAGACTGGATGGGCAGTGTGGTTGCGACGGCACGGGGCTCGAGTCTCGGCCAGAAGTGCGAGCAGATAGAAACCCCACACCCCGGGACTTTATCAGAGGGTACTATTACTCTACCGTGCAATAGTAGATCTAATTAAGGCGACTTATAGAAATAGATAGACCTCTATAATCTATAGAGCCGAGAATGCTGGTTCTAATCATATCTTGGTTCCCAGGTATTATTTATTTTCCTCCGTTCTGGTTGGTGTGATATTCAATGTTAAAATTGAAAAACTTCAAAAGACTGTTGTAGGGGCGTGTATTGTTTTCATTTGCCATTGCTTCTGTCTCGGCACTACCATCTGTTGATGGTTGTACACCTTTCATCTCCACATCACCGTGACACCGTTTTGTTTCCGGGCCTATAGCGTGTTGAGTGTTGTTGTACGGCACTAACGGCAGTTTCAACGTCAATCGGACAGGGAGACAAAAGGAAAAAACAGCCCCTATCAGATACGTCGCTAAGGTAGGGACGTGGGCGTTTTTAGGGGGCAATACGGGCCTCTGTATCTTAAACGCACTGGAAACATAACAGCGTCCCTCTTCCGAAACTATGAAAATACCACATGGCCTGGTTACTTCAAGCCGCCGTCGCTATAACTGCCGCGTATTATTAGGTGGTACCTAGCGTACTACCTAGTGCTGTGTCGTCGGAGGCTTGGTCCTGCAGTAGGTATGCTGTTCCTGAAATTCATACCTGCATGGGCAAATTACCTTGAATCTTATTCCCTAGCTAGATCGAAACCATGACGACCCCGGTGGGTACCGGTAATGTTTCTCATCACAGAAGATAGTGGACAGCAGGTAGGTCAAAGCCCATGGGGCCTCCATATTGGGGAGCGATATTGAACATGGGATATGGATCCAGAATGCGGGCTCTTACAATCATGAACAAACTCTTCAATATCACTGAATTCGTTCCCATATCCGGGCCTTATCTGGGATGGTAGTGATATCCATGATCCGATTCGCGCTGATGACCACCACACAATAACCAGCTACTTTGTACATACTTAGCGCACAGTACTGTACCGCGTTGAATGATCATGTTGTGAAATTTTAGGCGAGTTTAAAAACGGAGCTATGTACAGAACTCAGTTGCGCTGGTTCCAACTCTAACCGTTACCGCGCCAGTTTAAGGTAAGTCTATCTATACGTGCTGATCAATATATCTCCTCGGTAGTGAATCCCTGTGACGAAACCTGAGCTTTGACCCTGCTACCGCGTTACAACTTACGAGTCATGAATTTCCGATCTAGGTTTCTCTGTTCCGGTACAGTCTCTCAAACAAAAGTCGTAATAAACACACTAAGCATCGGATACATTCTTCGGATCGAAACAGTGGATGCTAGACGCGACAAGGTAACCTCAAATCCAACAACAGGGGTTCGGCAACTCTGTGTCGCGCTGTTAGATAGAGACGTTGGTATGTACTGTATGTGTTGTGCAGGCCGAAGGATTCCCGCCATTCCGGCTCGGTTTCTCGTTTGTTGCGCAAGGCTCTACGAGGACATAAATACCTTGTAGTTTCGGCTAGAGTTGTTGATTGCTGGGTATGATCCAAGGATTCGCAAGGAACGGAACTCACAGGTATGGAGGGGTAGTACTACGAGATCGCGGCAAATTAATTAGATGGTCTTAGGGGGCTCAGCGCTAGGATTGTCAAGCGGCTTCGGCCAACTTGGCGGCGGCGGCGGAAGGCCAGTAAAGACGTCAAGGAGCGACAGAACTGTCTTTGTGTGCAGCCTTGTCTTGGTCGATCTATCACATGTCTCTGTTGCCTTTTCGATATGCCTACGCTTACGTATATGGATGTATGTGTGTATTCACGCATAGCCTTTTCGTCATGTTGTCTTTCAACACATCTATGACTTGCTTTCGAGCCGAATCTCTCCTGTACAGATATTAGGAGGGAGTGGCAGCTCACTTAGGTATTCTTAGCACTCCATGAAACATTGAAAGATGGAATCCAGCACTTGCATACCCCCCTCATGTATTGTCCCGTTTCAAGCAATGTTGGCCGACTTGTAGACTCCATCTGTACGAAGATCACCGACTCCATTGCCAGCTTAGCTCGATCTAACGATGCCTGTCTTTGCTACTAACCTTGTTCGCAACGCCGGCATATGTGCCAAGACTCAGAGGTTAACCCCAAGCTAATGGAGTTTAGCAAATTAATTGTCATTGGTTCTGGCCAGTGTCTTCCGGGATGCTTGTGAAAGGAGACAGGGGTTCTTTATCGAATCAGAGCGGAAGACGACGCGCCATTTTCTGTACATCACCGTCTGTGCCTCGCAAAGCACCAGGCGATCTCTTTCCGTATTCACGCCGCAAAAGACATTCCTATCCATCTGCAAGCCGTATGAGGAGGGGTTTATACATTTAGTAAGAAATCACTAGCATGACGCAACTCAGGCAGACTTGGGTTTTCTTGATGGGGCGAGCTTACAAGGAATGACCATGTATTTTTCGTTGGGTCGAGCGCAACACGATCTCAGTATCAGCACCGTGGTAATATAACATCTACAGTATTGACTCCGTAGTTATCCGCGCGTTGAGAATGGGGTTTGCGCGGGCTACCAATCAGTCTTGGCTGCTCTACCGAAGTTGCTGACCATGCAAGGTATGGTACCTCCTAGGCACAGTACTATGCATTCCCCTCGTCGACGGAATCCTTATGGATTCACTAGGAGCCCGCAACGATCCAAGATCTCATGCCAAAGGATCAACTAAGGTGATCCAGCAAGCATATATTGTGGGTGTGAAACCATTTAGTTGTCTGCCTCTGAAAGGCCGAATATGACGTCCTCCCCCGAGCCGTCGTCCAGATTTAGAAGATATGCTGCGGGCTGTGTAAGGGGTCGTAGTCGTCGCCCCCGCGTTGCGGAACCACTTCCCAATATCTGCGGACTGTGGCTTCATGTAGGGGACAACTCCCAGGCCAGGTACATTACTACGGTACATGCCGGGAGCGAGCGCGCGCGCGCGTTCTATCAGCTAAGGTAGATTAACCAACTGACAAGTGTTGATTACTACCTATCACTAGCTGCAAGCCTTGCTCGGGATGATACATACAATGGTACAAGTTGGGGAGGCTTCTCTCATTAAGCGCCGTTGATGATACTTTGGCACGTTGGCAAGTTGTGCCTGACAGCTCTCAAGTGCTGCATTACGCTCCAAAAGCAGAACTACCTCCTGTATACAGATATTACTAGCGCTTGCAAATCAGACCATAATCCAATACTGATCAGGGGCCCCAACAAGCGGGCCATGGGAGGATGAGCCGACACGGGGCCATGCATGTCAACCAGCTAGGGTATCCTTTCTCACTAACCTTAAACGAGGAGGAATCTCAAGGTACTCGATGTACTCTCTGTATGGTACTTTTTTGTAAATCACCAGGACCATGTCTCATTCTCGGAGTGGTTGGTCCCTCCCCATGACCTCCGCAAGGCTCTCAACTCGAGTGCCGTAATTACCTGTATCGACTTAAAAAGATAGACATGGCGTACCATAGTTACCGACAACCGAATATCGCCTAGCCTCAAGGGTTAGACAGAGAGACTCTTGTCATACCTACTGCGTAGTCTAAGAGAAAAAGCAACATGCAACTGGCGCGCGCTGTGTGACCGCTAACCGTAATACACAGCGTCTTGTTGGAGACACCTTACTGTATTCTACCTCGAGACGCAACTAGCTTGCAGCAATCTATTGAGAATGGACCGGACGCCATCGGCCATTGCTGAGAGTCTTCTACCCGTAGTACATATCATCATGCCTCGCCGACCTCGATGATAGCAAACACCTAACGAAATGCCCAGCGCCTAGTTAAGAAGGCCGTTAGCTGCTATCTCTAAACTGCCGTGCCTAGTGGTCCGGGATGGACAGCAGACCCCCCTTCGGGTCCCCTAGCCCCTCCATACCCTCCATCACGGCAGATCACGTTGACGAAAGAAGGGTGCTCCCGCAGCGCATAAGGTTATGGAGGAAGATAAGCTTCAGGACAATCCTTCCTGATCGCGGCCAACATCCACCCGCGATGAGGAAGGGATGACTTCCCCGAAAGGGATATGGGAGTGTGCAACTACTGTTCGTGTCACAGGTGATCGTCACCAAGACCGCCCAGTCTGTGCTGGAAGCGATATCGAGTGAGTGGAGGCGGGTTTCTCATTCTGCCCCCCTCGCTCGCGCATCGCATCGTTGGTTGGATGGATGGGATGGATGGAGCGGCGGGCGAGGAGGTTTGTTCGCGGAGACTTAGCCACTCGCCAGGTCGCCGTCCCGCTTCTAAGTAAAGAAACAAAAGCCTGTAAGCGATCTACATGCTGTGGTAGTAGCGGTAGATCGTTCATTACCTCCCTAGGTAGTAGCGGACGCAGCCTTACCCTCTAGGGAGGCAAAGGTTGTAATTGAACCCCAGATTATTTTTCCCGTCTCTCTGGATTGGGGATGCTCCTATATCGCTTCGCTCAGAATAGCTCGAAAGGACCGTACTTTATCCAGTGCTTCGATTCATTTATCCGGTGTTCCAGAAGCTCGTATTGCAACGTAACTCGCCACGAGCGGGCTGACTCTCACTTACCTGGTGACCCAACGCCATGCGCGGAGATTCCCGTCTTAGGAGGTCAGTGTCGCACACACATGCATGTTGGAGACTTACGACAGACGCATAGGTATAACAAGCGAAGTGCGACAAGCCACCTACCTACATACATAACTTTCCCAGACCGGCGCAATTGCGAATGCGCGAAAGGGAGATTTCATGGTTCCAGATGAATAAGGCCTTAGTATGCAAGTCACCTGAGCGGCCCTATCATAGGATTCGACACGGAGATATATCGGAATCAGAAACAATTCCCGTAGGAGAAGTGACGCCGCTCAATTCGGAATTTCAGGAGGACTTGGTTACACACCACAGCAGTTGTTGTACGCTGTAATCGCTCTCGTAACCACTGTTGGAGATGCCTGATGAGGGCGAGCTGAGCATCCAAGAAAAGCCACAAGGCGTTTAATCCGCCCCCACGAACCGCGTTTTGGGCAGTATTGGCTCCTAGGCATATTAAGCCTGGCTATGGGCAGCCTGCCGAACAGGAAAGGGCTTGTCAACAATAGAATCCAGCCATCCTGCATCGTCGTTTTAGCCTGGAAGGGCCGAATGCAGACCGGATATATTATCCTGACCAATCCCCACAAGCCATCTGCACATACTCCATGCCCATTGCGCACCTCCAACAGCGAGCATATGCAGAAAACAAGACGACGTTTCTGGCTGGGTCTGCTGGGATACTTAGGTAGTCAGCAAAGTCCCCCTGTTTAGATACCCTCCCTACGAGAGCAGAGCAGAGCAGAGAATGTCGTGCAGGAGAGTGGCTGCCTGTCAGCACAAGGAAACTCGCTACAAGTACAAACAGAGGCCGCGGGTAGGGTGTGTGGGCGAGACGGCGAGCAGCTAGACTGGAATAGGACATAATAGAAAAGGACCGCGCATACTGTATCTCGCAGCCTCCAACGCCGCTCTCGTCAGCAATCTGGAGGTGTTGGGATGGTTGAGTAAACCCCTGTCCAGTCCACCAACGATCTTGTCCCAAGACAGAAATAGATACCTATAGGGGATCATGGTACATATCTGCACCCCCCTAGTCGGCACTCGGTCACCAGGAAATGCACATCGAGTCCCAGTCCAAGCAGGTCAGTTTTTGGGAGATCACTCCTCAGTATCGGTGCATCACGTTAAACCTAACATGGAAATAGATGGGTCATTTCCCCCACATGCTCCAAATTTGGTTAGATTTGTATGGGGAGTGGAGCAGCGAGTGGGCGCCTTGCGGCGGGACCCATGCAAAACAAGAAAATCGACTTAAATACACGGTCGGAAGGAGCAAGTAGTAGGCCCTACATATTTTTTCTCAGCGGTGTTAGGCCCCTAAGCCACACCCACAGCCACCCAGCACAGCCACCCGCCACAACCACTCGCCACAACCATTGCCACAAGCCCTACTTGTATGAATATTTTGGTTGAAATTCTGACTCTAGTGCAACCTACATGTACATCCGTTTTGGTGGAGATTCTTACTAATATTATGTACTAATAGGTAGCCAACAGTTGAACCCATCCTACCTAGGTAGATTGACTGGACTGTCGTTTTTTTAGATCCCAGGCGTCGCATAAGGTATGCTCCACTCCCCATACAAATTTAACCAAACTTGGAGCATTTGAGATGATCAAGTGGTGGTTAACCCAAATAGGTTTAACGTGATGCACCGATACTGAGGAGTGATCTCCCAAAAACTGACCTGCAGTCCAAGTGTCAAAATTCGGGTTACCCAACACCAAGTGACGTTACTGTTGTAATACTACTACCACCGCCGTTGCAATCCGAAGATATGCCCTTTTTCATCCACGTGTAAGCGTTGATGATGTGCGCTTTTTGGGCGATGTATGTCCCATCCGTTCGTCGCTCTCTCTCAGCTCGGAGCTGCTGTGAACGCGTTGCATTGGCTTAGATGATACACTACTCTGACGTCTTGAAAAGGAGCAAGCGTCTTGAATAGGAGCAGCTCAAAGCTGAATCCTCCATCCTTCCGTGAACTAGGTATCGGACGACAAATGATGATGGCTGGGGCAGGCTCGGAGCGGCAGGCTGGAGGCATCATAAGATACCGAACTGAGATGTGGCGGGAACTTCCTTTCTACTGTATCCGGCAATGTGTTAATGCCCTAGCCCGGTCATGAGTAACGTAATGCTTCCTATTAAGGATTTATTGGTTGCTTATGTGGCTATTGTATCACTTCTTACAATATCGATTCTGGAATTCATCTTCACGCTCGGGAGCGTCCATACTCTGAACATCTAAACATCTCAGTTGTGTGAGCATACATACTGTCTACTGTTTAGCACCGTATTCTGATGGCCGAGGTTCTTTCGGTGCCCTAACCCAAAGATCTCGAAATTACTACTCGGCCTACAGAGTAATCCCACTAACGTAAGGTACGGTAGACTGTATGATACGCTCTAGGTCGCAGACGAAGCCAACAAAAACAGGAGATTGACAGCGTGCATGACCGGCAGCACAGCGCGCACCAATAGGGAGCCAGCCATGACTTGTCGCTGCAAGTGGTCGCAAAACCACCCTCATCTCGCTCCTTTGGCACTGGGTGTAACCTCCCGCCGCGCGGTGCTCAAAACAGATCCGCATAGCGATAGGTCCAGACAACGCTGCTCGACGATCGAGAACTCTGCATGCCTTCACATGTGATGTTGAGATGGCATAGCCTTGCTCCGTGTCTAAGTAAGCAAGCAGCAATACATTACATTACATACCTAAGGCACCCTTGGTGATGGCGAAGCCGGCCGACGAAGAGGATTTGCTATAAGGCAGCCCCTGTAGATCTCCAGGAGTTGCAGGCGCAGTCGTTGTGAGCTTGGGGAGGTCGAAAATAAGAATACAGGACGAGGATCATCTCGTAATCCGTCCGAACAGAATTATGCGTACGACGATGGATTGCTGGGCATCACCTCTCTACATTATTTGAGTTAGAAGTACATAGTTTCTAGGCCCTTTGGTCCTACGTACTGTATAGTACGGCTTCATGGCCAGGCTCACAGACTTCCTAAGAGCCAGTAGTTACCTAGCAGCTATCACGCCAAGAACCCACAGGCTCCCAGTGCAGAGACGACGGGGACCGGGACGCACATATGGCCTCGGTGACTTGTCCAGGAAATAACGTACTCTATTATAGTCATCCTACATACGAAGCTCCTAGAGCTGAAATCAAACGCAACGATGGTGTATATTGATCTTGGCCTGCGTTGTGCCTTCCCCTGAGCGATGCCCCTTTTCCGGGGGAGAGGGGGGAGATGCCACACTAGAATGTAAACATAGGACTTACTCAGGCATTCTCGCGCCGAAGACGAAAATTTTTTCTCCATCCCTCCCATCTTACCTAATAATCACTAAGTCATAACGATAACAGTTGCGCCAGACACCCTGTCTCGTGCAGTATCTAAGAGTGGACAGATCGACTAAAATTGAATGTAACACCAAGCAGGCAGTGATATCCATCCTAAGCCCACGCGGGTTGTAAAGGCGAGAACAGTGTATTTAGGGGAAAGGGGCAAAGGGGGGGGATACCGTAATTATTGGCCCCGACTCCATATACTGATAGGCATACAGCATAGTCTGTTCCGCCTGACCGCGATATGAATCGAATGTAGGGAAAGGAGATATGTCAATGATAATCCGATATATTTGTGACACAGTCGAAATTGCCACTCACGACAGCTGCCGGGGGCCGTTTTGTGAATACGACGCTGTCTGCTATCGATATTGTTGACGACTACCTGGATTTGGGCCCCCCTGCCTTCATGTAGACTCCGCGGTTAAGTTCTCAACGTACTAGAATATGAGGCTGGAGAAAGGCATTGCAATAAATGGGTAACTGCAGGCCTGAAATTACAACTTGTTAAATTAAGGAAGTGATAAGGCTCGTATATCAACACTTTGGTGCGTGGAGCAAGGTCCTGTCCTAATCTGCCGGAAATGCACGTTTTGATGCGAGTTAGACGCGCCTTGTTCTCGTTTTTCTCATAGTTCGGTGTACCCTAGGAAACACAGCATATCATGTTATATCTAAAGTGATTTACATCGTTAATTTATTAATCTGCCTATTTGCGGTGGCTTCATATTACTCGTCATCGTTATCTAGGTCGATGAGATGTTCCTCATCGTTAAGTGCTAGCTGCACAAAGTGCCTAATCCAAGCTTCTTGCTGTGGGTTCAAATCCTGATTTTGGTTTTGTTGACCGTGGTTGCGGCCAACCGCCGGGGCTGGTTGAGCCTGGCGTACGCGGCCGCCGTTATTAACCCGGGCACCCCCCTGACCTCGATTTCGGCCGTTAGGATGGTTAGCCACGGCGCCGCCACCACCTCTGCCTCCTCGCCTGTTGCCTCCACGGCCTCCGCGGCCTGCATTGTCTCTTTGGTTTGCCGGTGCGCGAGGATTAGCGGCGGCGCCCTCGCGAGGACCTCCTTCTCCGTTTCGTGCAGGAGGGGCGTCAGCCTCGATTCGGAGCACGAGAGGCCCTTCGCGGGCAACGGCAGCTCTTCTCTCGGGAGGGGGCTGCTGGACTTGAGGGGCCTCCTGAGGTACCGGGACTATTTGGGGTACCTCGCGTCTGGGTTCCTCTCGAGGCTGGGGAGGAGCGCGCCGTTGCTGAGCAATTTCTAGATGCTCACCGTATTGGCCGGGAGCAACGTCGGCGTCGCGCATCGCGTCTCCGCCTGCATAACCAATGCCAACGTCGCCACCGTCTCCGCCCTCCAACTCCCAAAGCCTCATATAGCAACTACTAGGTGCGTCCTTTGTAGGCTGAGTGTTGAAATGCTTGTATGGGTTTGAGGGATCCAACCACGCCGAGCATAGGTAACAGAAGTGAGTCTGACACCGAAAGCATCGCATATGATTGCAACCATGCGATTTCTGGCATGGGGCGGCGCACGTAGGGCAAGGGGTGGAGTGAAGCTTCAGGTATTCGAGGGAGGCTTTCTCCTCTTCCGTAATCGCATCCTTCCTTTCCTTCGGAATGCAATAGTTGAACTCTCCGTGCCACCCCTGGCCACAGCGGGTACAGAATGCGAACCCGCAGTCTTCGCAGATAGCCAGGAGCCCCGTGTCTTCCTCTTCTTCGTCATCCGAGTCAACGACTTCCAGTCCTTCTGGCTTCTTATGTCGTTTTGATCGACCTGCACCTTGACACCAAGACCGTGGGCAATAAACGGTATTCTTGTCCGATTCAAGTTTGGTCTTATGCTTGAGCATGACGTAGCGTTTGACGGTATCCTGCTCCAGGGGAATTTGCAATAGTTCACTAGGACTGATGAAGGTCCTTAGTTTCTGTTTCTTTGAAGATGACTCCCCTGCGGCATTCTTTTGACGCTCCTTTGTGCAATTTGGTTCGAGGCATGTGACTGCACTGACATCTCCTTCTGTGATAGCATTGTTGTAGAAGTCCTGCAAGCATTTGACACAGAAGACATGTCCACAATCTATCATCTTATGGCAAGCAATGCCTTTCTTCCGATCTAGACATATCCCGCAATCAAAGCTTTCCTTTTCAAAGGCCTTCCGTTTGGCGTTTGTATCGTAGTCTAAGAGAGCGAGCTTATGGTCCGGAGCAACCTCAAGGGTTCCCTTGCTATCAACCAAACCAAATACATCGTCGGTAGCCTGCTGTAGCTCGTCGATGTAGGTGAAAACGACCTGATCACGGCCGACGTCTTCCCACAATCTCCTGACGTCCGTCTCGAGCTTTCTCAGTATGTCGTTAGATAACCATGAAGGAGAGGTTGATATTGAGACTTCGGGCGGCTGCTCCTGTGGATAACCGTCAGGTAGGGCGATATTGACCTGCAAGGCGGGTAGATTCGACAGCTCCTGTGAGTCTACTGCTGCTACCGCCGTAGGTGCCGGGGTTGCCGAGGTTGTTGTTGTCTGTGATGGTACGAGAGAGGGTGCTGCCCCTGTGGCCGCTGGGAATAGCACGGTGACTGGTTTTGACAAGCTCACTGGGAGCTCGATGGATAACTTATGAGGGTCATTTTCGTCGAGTTGGAGCTCGGGATATATCGCCGTTATTGCCGACAGTTCAATATCGCGAGCGTCCTCGTCCATGATGATGATAAATGCTACCGGCTCGAATAGAGAGTAAGGAAACTAAGCACTGTAGCTGTGTGCATCTCTGTGGGATAGCCAAGTAGTAAGATAAGATGAATATCTTTCTTATCAATCAGCTGCGAAGCTTGCAATCTTTGTTCTCGGAAGCGAGTGTATCAATCCCGTTGTTGGTGTTATTGAAAACTAGCTATTTGTCTCGTTCAGCTTGAGCACGAACTCATAGCATAGGTGACAAAGTCTATGAAACGAACACTTACAGCCGAATGGGGTAAGGGATCGAGGCAAGTACCTAAATCAACAACAACAAACAACCTTGAACTCTATCTTTATATTAGGCTCAAAATAGCGAGTCGGCTCTCCGCTAGCGAAGTCAGTCATCCGGTGTGGCGTTGCTGCGCGATGGAGTAGTTGACTGTGGGGCTAATGCTGTCGGGGTTTACCTGTGCGGACATAGTAGTGTCGTTGAAGTATTGTAAGTACCTTAGGTACATGTTAGCGCCCCTTTTGCCAGCTGGTGGCGCTGCCCGCCCAGCTGGTTACCGGCTTCAATGATGAAATCGGTCCATGCACGGTACCTAACCTACCGAAGATCAGTGCCTCTGTACCTATTACGCATGCTAGGAAAACAACTACCTATCCCTTGAAGCAGACGCCATTTTCAAAGCAGTACCACCGCAGAGAACTCCACGAGTCGGCAAGCGTGGCAATCCTCGGGGTAACGCTGCTTTGCATAAAGCTAACCTCTTCCTTGACGTCTGCTTCTATTCGCCGAGAGTAATGCATCCCTAATCGACTCGCACATCAACATCTCACGCAGGTCGCCATGGCCGAGGATATACCACTAACTTCTTTTTCGCTAACCCATGTTCATTATGTACGTCGCTACCAGCCCAGCACTCCTCCGCCGCCGCCCCTCTAGAAATAAGAATGCCTCTCGCCTGACTTTCTCGTTCTCCATTTGCAGGATCCTACCGACCGAATATCGTACCTGTGCGCCTGGCTGGCCCTCGTCCCGCAAGGCCTTTGCGTGATGTATGTGACGCTGATCTGGTCGACACGCGAGATAGAGATAGTACTTCTAGGCGCGGGCCAGTTCGTATGCGAGGTTCTCAACTTTGCGCTCAAGCGGCTCATCAAGGAGGAGCGCCCGCCGCGCATGAATGGGAAGGGCTACGGTATGCCGAGCAGCCATGCCCAATTTGTCACATTTTTCGCCGTCTCCATGGCACTCTTCCTGCTATTTCGACATCAGCCGCCAGGACCGGAACGTAGGAGAAGAAACCACAGCCCGATGACGATGCTGGAGCGCGCGTTTTGGAGTGCTGCGGGCTTGGCTGGGGCGTTTACAGTGGCCTGGAGCCGGGTGTATCTGAACTACCATACCGAGAAACAAGTGCTGGTGGGATGTACTGCCGGATTGGTGATTGCTATCGCCTGGTTTGCCACAACCACTATTCTACGCCGGACTGGTTTGGTAGCCTGGGCCATGGAGATACCTATAGCAAAATGGCTGAGGGTCAGAGACCTTGTTGTGGAAGAGGATCTCTGTCAGGCTGGCTGGGAGAAATGGGATGACAGGGTGACTGCATTGAAAGCGCGGGATAAGAAAAGAAGCTGACGGATGACTGATGACTTAGAGCCTTGTTCTGGGCACGCATGATTAACAAGTCAATTTGACTCAATGCATAGCAATTTACATTTAATCACATCATCATTGCTACTTTTTGGAAGTGCTCGGATACCTCAAGTGGCTCTTTTATGTGACTTGCATTGTAGTCGAGTAGGGAGTGAGAGGATTCTTAGAGGTACCTAATATAGCCTTTTCTTGCATGTATTTGGTGTTATATATCTGGCTGCCTAGGTACCTTGGGCAGCTCATATGTTGTTTACATAAGTGTATTCTGGGTGTTCTAGAAATCCCGTATTAAAAGGTTTAGATACAGAGCTGTATTTTGATGCTGCTATAGGAATGTTATACTTCTATAAGGTATTGTGAAGATGGATGATGTGTAGCGCAATTAGACTAGAGGTACCTATGGGCAAAGGATCGTCACAATAAGCTGTCTTGCGCTATCTATTTACAAGGAAGCTCTTGTTAGTTAAGTACTTAAGTAGCTACCTCCTACCCCACCTCTCACATGTAGGTACCCTGCTCTATCCTCTAACAGGTATCTCCCACTAACAGCGTTATGGCACTGTCGATAGGGTACCTACATCCCACTTCGCGCTTTTCACCGTGTCGAGGGTGTGAGTTATTGTAGGCTTACACTACTTCATACATACAAACTGACATTGGCATACTTGAAGCTTCTTCTTCTTCTTCTTTTTGATCCTTTCCATTTTAATTGTTTGCTTCTAGTCTCTGGCATATCCCGGCCATGTTCATATGGCACTGTCTGACTACCTACTCACTATGATTGAGCCTCTGAACAGATACCTGCTCACAGCCGCGGATCGTGAGGCAATATGAATTCTCTGTGGCCCTCCAAGCCCGCCAACGACGGCTCCGAGGCTGTTAAGAACCCGATTGATGTTGCCGACACAGGAGTTGCCGACGTCGGCCCGGGACTGACGAGGACGCCATCGAATCTGCCTCCGCCGAGGCCCTCCCCCCAGCGAAACCAGTTCCCCCTGGGTCCTCCCAACCCACCTCCCTCCGGTGCCCTAAATACCCAGCCTGCAGACTCGCTCTCGCTGGCACAGCTAAGGCGTATCGTGTCCGAGTTTCCTAGAGCCGAGGCTGCTGCATACGACTTCGAGTACGCTGACACAGCTTCCCATGCCGAGGAGATAGACGAGTGGTTTAACTATCAGTTCTGGCAGTTCGTCCGTCTCGTCAATGCCCAGAGAGCTTACGAATCGCAATGGGAACACGATCTGGCTGCAAAGGAAAAGGAGGTGACATGGGACGAGGCACCTGAAGACGTTAGGTCTACTTTCATACGTCAAGCTCTGAACGAGACCGAGTCGGACGACTCGCTTGTCTCTGCTATTGCAACGGGCAAACTTGTTTACCTAGCTCTAGGGAGGTGGGCGGACACGGCAGGACTTCCCACTGGCGATACATCTAAGCTTCGGACACTGGCAACCCCGAGACAGCTTGCTGCTATAAAGGCTGGTGTTCAAGCTATCGCTGAGCTAGATGGCATTCCCGTGATTTGGCGGGCACTGCGCAATGTCCTTGATTGGGTTTTGTATGTCTCTAGTTTCCTGGTACACTGCTAATCTCGCTAACCGTATTCGAGAACTGAGGAGATGCCCTGGGCCGGGACGCGGCTTCATGTCAAGCACGAAGTTCAAGACAGGCTTATCAACCTGATGACAATCATGTACATGTTTATACAGGTAACCCTGGGTGATCCTGAGGGTATGGACTCGGTGCGAGGCCAACTCAGTAAGTATTACACACTAAGCGTGAATCGAACTACTTGACTAATTATTGCAGTATCATTGCAGCCCTCCCTCCCGACGTATATGCTTACAGTCATGACGAAATACCGATTTTTTGAGCCGAAGGATGATTCGGTTAATGTCTCACTCGTCCAAGTTGGTTCCCCTTCTCTAACAGTATCAATTGATTTTGCTGACTGGTCTTGAGGCGCTGTTGATGCTCTGGAAGTCCATCCTACTTGTTTTTGGAGGCACCAAAGAGATCGTTGAGACGAAGCGGGCGCTTAGGGAGAGCAGCGCTGATGATAAAGACAAAAATGTCATCATCGCATCGCCTTTGGATTATCACGTTTTTCGACAAGAAATAACTTCCAAGTACCCGGCGTATATGCCCCCCCAGTCGAAAATACCATTAGATGCGGATAATATCTCAATCTTACCGCCTTTACCAAATCATCCAACAAGAAACAACGGTTCTAATGGAATCATGCCTGCCCCTCCGGGGACCCAGAGCGGCGGTGCCTCAATTCTGCATCAACCGGTGCACATCGCCACTCCTGCACCTTCTCCCCCACCCTCCCCAGCCATTGGGGGGAAGGGGGGCAAGAAACAAAATTATCAGACAAACCAGAACTTTCCGTTTCTGTACCCCCCACTGGACGAAACTAGCAACAGTGCTGGGGGCAAGGGCGCTGCGGGTTTCCAACAGGCACTTGTTGGGCGGAAGTGGGAGGGTAGTGATGTTCCTGCTTCTATTCTCGAGGCGGGTGAGCTCTTTTCTAGGAGAGTGCGTATGACTCGCGCCACAAGACAGCTATGGGAACAACGCCAGCTATTTCAGAGGTTTGAGAGAGGATGGGACCCGGCTGAGAACGAAGATGATGAGATCACCGATTTAGATCTTGATGCTTTGGGTCCCGATGATGACCATGTTGACTCGGATAAACTTCTCGATTTCATCATGAATCGGCATACAAAGGCACAAGTGCCTACAATCGACTATGGTCCCAATCCAGGTATATCGGCGGATATAAAGCGCCGCCTCGAAGCTGTGGAAGACTTTTATGTGGGTTTCCCGTAAAACAGTTGCAAGGGGCCCTATTACTGACTATCACTAGAAAGATTCCTTGCCTCATCTACAATCCTTAATAATTGTGCTTATGAAGGTCCTTCTAACTGCAGTGACGGCAAATGTTTCGGCTGGCACATTCACTCAGCCCGGCCCGGGAGCAGCAACTGCCCGCGAAAGTGGCAGGCCTATTTGGAATCGATCCCTAGATAGTTCATCGGGAACCACTGGTTCCATGAACCCGGACCTAGCGGCACACGTGAACGACGGCTACGCCGGAAGAAACATGGAAATTGAGTCCAAAGCATCAACCGGAGCCATCCTTCTTCTCCTGAAATGGCTGAAGATATCACGTAAGTACTGCTGGTATATCCATCGTAATGATGCCTGACCCCTCTAGATATCTTGAAATTCGAATATTTAACTCAACTCTTACTGGATTCAAATTACCTCCCGCTGGCACTGAAATTGTTTGCCCATCAGGATATCCAGCAGGTTGTTGATAGCAAAGCCGATCACATGGAACATAGGTAGGAATTCTGTTACTATCTACTGGCATTCTACTCTGACATTGTGCAAGTTTCTTCCATTTTTGCAACCAGCGTGCACATGCTGGAGATAAACGTCCCACAGAGCCTAGCGAAATTGAGGCCGCAGATGAGAGCGAAGATGAAGCTGCTCCTCCTCCCATCAGACGCCGCCGGTCGCCGCCGGGTCCCGAGGAAGGGCAGAATGAGAACGATGGGCCTTCGAAACAAACAGTGGAGCAGAATCCCAGCCGCCCTGAGGTAGATGAGTTGGGTTATCCTGTCAATCCTCTGCCTCAGGAACCTATTACGGACTTTTCGTGGCGGAACTTTTTCGCCCTCATTAACTACCTGCGTATCATGCAGAAGATATGCAAAAATAAAGCCCACCGGAATCTGTTACTCGTTCAGTACAAATCTTCCAACATTATTCGCAAGTCTCTCAAAATACCCCAAAACGAGTTGCGCTTATACACCCTGAAACTCTTCAAGAACCAGGTCCCCTACTGCGGCCGGAAGTGGCGGCAGAGTAACATGCGCGTTATTACTGCCGTTTACCTACACTGCCGACCAGAGTTGCGCGACGAATGGCTTGCTGGCAGTGACGTTGACGCCGAAGTCGAGGAAGCTTTACCTCTGGAGCAGGCCCTTCGGAGCCTAACACACTGGTTCAACGTCCGGATGTACCCTGATAAGATGGCTCCCGAAGTTGGGGCAGCGCTTCGGCACCAGCAAGACTTTTTCCTGCGTGAACTTGAGAAGCTTGAAATCTGGAACGAAGTTGGCGCAAATGCCGCCGCACCCCAGAATGAGGGCGCCGCTGTGGAGTGGGAACAACTCGTCCCTAACTCGGGGCCTCCCTGGGGATGAGCAATAGACTCTTTACCTGGCAAGGGAGGAGCTTCCTACTTGGGTCCCTAGGCGAACCTTGCACAAGGTTAATAGCGTATGCATTGCAGCGCGTCATTTGGCTAGCCAACTAGACCGACACCATTCCGCTAAGAAACTGACTTTTGAAGACTACGCAACAGGTCAAATTCAATTGCGTATACAATCAGGAACTGCGGTTATTACGATTACCAGCAGGCGAAATAATCGATAGACTAGCAATTGTGACTATTAGCAATGAAAGAATGCTGTTAAAATTTAAACCTGCTTTGCGCTATAATACTTAGTCGGCTTGCTGTGACAAGATAAGAAGCAATTATAGGCTATCTAATACCACTAATCTCATCTTTTGACATGTGATTATTTATTCTTTAGAGCGACAAGAAAAGAAACATGAAAAGCTACGAGGGAGACTAGGAACCGGCCTAGATAAGATTTAAGAACAGGCTCTAGTAAGCTAGGGACGTAAAAGAGGTTGTTTTCTACGTGATTAATAGACATTCATTGGTTATTACTTGTCTATCAAAAGCAAAACATTAGCAGTGGCAGCATTGCCACGGGGCTTATGGCTGCCCCTATGTGCATGCTACAACTGAACAGATATCGAACTTCACGTGCAACAACTTAGTTTTAATGGCGGTTAAAAACAAATAGAAATTGGGTATTTGTGGCATCAAGAAAAAAGACAACAATGCTCAGACTACCATATTGAAAGCAAACAAAGAGACACTGCAGGTAGGTTGCCTGCGTAATGACAGACCGAGCAGACCCGACCCAACCCGTAAACACCAGGCGTATATGCATATGCACGTGCGTTCGTGGTATCAACACACACCCTCTCCCAACCTTCCCAATACTCCCCAGTGATCTAGACAGGTTTTAGACCCATTCCCCCATCAATAAAACGTTGACTCCGTCCCTACCCTATACCTTCGAGCGCCTGACAGTCATGGTAACAACATCCATAAAGCCCACACCTCTTGTCAACGGCCGTAGAGATGCTCCTAATTCCTTCTGAACAACCGTTTTGTGCTGCCCACTTTCCCCATATCGCCAAACCTGTCGTCAGGTATCTTCCTCTGCGACTGAGAGGATAGTGACCTCAGCTGTTCAGAAGAGGTAGAGCTGGGAATCCGCTCGCCGTTAGCTAGGCGGACCTGTTGCGTAATACTCTGAATCCAAGCGCGGTTTTCGGCACTGATTTCCCTTCGTTTGGCTGCTTTCGGCCCGGCGAGGCCGAGCGAGCTATCTTCTTCATCCCAGTCAACGTGTGATGATGCTCGTGACCTCACGGATGCATCTGATGCTGGCGTGTTAGCATCGTCCTGCAAAGCTGAAGCCTTAGTTAGCGGGGTTTTGGGAACCTTCGAGACCCCTTCGCCCGGACTCTTTCTAGTCTTCCGGACGGCGAGAGGGGTCATGGGCGAGTCAAGTGCGGAACCAGGGCGGCTAGCGGGGCTCGATCCTGGGCGCTTGCTTGCCGCGGGAACGGCGTCGGTAACCTCAACTTTGCCCTCGCCCTTTGATCGGGAACTGTGGTGGGTGGCATAATCCCGTAGATATTCTCCGAGATCAGACCATCCACCACCTACTCGTACCATTACGCGCTCATTCTGCTCCCCAACGCACCGAATGAAGAGCTTAATAGGCATCTCCCCGGCCCGAGAGAGGTGATAGAGCCGTATCCCTTGACTACTTGTAGATCTCGGACGGGTGTCTCGTACTGGGGCTAGCATGAAGGAAGGCGTTCCGCTTCGTGAATATGGAGTCCCTACCCGGGAATCCGCTCGTGAGGAAAGAGCAGAGGTTGGACGACGCGATGGATCAGAATGACGGGGCTTCGGCCGCGAAGGCAGCTGAAGGTCAGGCGGGTTTAGGTTGATGCCACGCTTTTTCAATTCAATCTTCGCAGGTATGGTTTCAAGCAATTCTCTGAGTTGTTTCTGTAGATGGTCATCGTCGCTGACTGAACTACTTGTACTCAGGCGGCACGGGCTGCCGAGTTGGCTTTCCCATTCGTAGGATGCATCTGGATCAAAAACTACGGGCGGTTCAAGCGGGGTCCGGGGTGGTGAGTCGTCAACGTCGGGCAATGGCGCTATTTCAGGAATATCCTTGAACGTGACTGAAGTCGATCTCGGTTTGTATCTTAGCGGTGGTGAGCTCGGCGGGCTTATAGCATCGCTTGAGAATGGCTCGTCGGGATCTGGTAGGCGAGGCAATTCCGGTTCGATGGATGCTTCGCGAAAGGTGCCACGATCAGAATAGTCTGGCGAGTAGTTTGATGAATCATGAAGGACAGTAGAAGCGACAGAGGGGTCGCTATCTTTTCGTGCCTGAAAGTATGTGGGAGGCAGTTCTGGTTCCTCGTCCTCCTCGTTTACCGATTCTAATATTGAAGGTTCGAAATCGTCTTCAAAGGAAGGCTTCGGTAGCTTCTCGTGTTTTGATAGCTGATTAGCAGATTGACGGACGATATTTCGGTTTACCTCCGATAAGATGGCATTTTGGCGAGGTTCACGGTAAGCATCATCTACATCTTCAGATCCATCATAAGTTGAATTCGGTGAGCCCCTCGTCTCTTTAGTCCGTGATGCACTCGACGAGATACCGGATAGCTTCTGGTCATCGAACTTTGTATATACTGCCTTATCCTTTTTTTGGATGTAATCTGGCCTCGACTCCTCCACCTGAATCTCGGAATCAATGTGATGATGCGTGACACGTTTTGACGAATTATTGACACCCCGTGCGACACCCTTGCTTGATTCATCGGCTAAAATTGTGACTGCCCAAGATTCCCGATCCCCTTCCAGAGGTTCATAATCTGAAAATCCTGGACTGACGGGCGCTTCCGTTGGGCTCACGTGTTGGACTTGAATATTTGGCGGAGGTGTTTTTGGTAGAACATGCCTATCAGCACGACTTGTTATAGGCAAGTTTGAGCACTGCCCTTCCCTCACTTTCCGCTCCGCTGTAGTTTCCCATTCTGCATAATCTCGTTCAATGCGTTCCATGCGGTCTAGCCATTCTTCTGGTAGAGTATCTACCATTCCTTCAAGTGTATCTAGCATAAAGTCTAGATCCCGCCCTGGTCTTGCCACCTTCTGCTGTAGAACGGTTTTTATAACGCCGAAGTCTTTCTGAGAGAGATGTGTTGTCGGAGGTCTGATACCGTCGCGACTGATAGTGGAATCTAACGAGCTGGCCGATGGCAGATCAATGGCGCTCCACCCAGAGAGCAAGGCTACCTCGGCATCGGTGATCATCATGAGCAATGAAGGAACCTTGCGCAACACGACCAGCCGTAGGCTCCAAGTGTGCAATAACCTTGACAGCCTGGATAAGATGGGGAGGGTCTGGACAGTAATTGCGGTGATGACAGCAGTTAGATCCTCCATTTTAGCAAATGAGAAAGCAGAAGCAATAGAAAGACCGGCATCGGAGAACGGAGTCCCCGGTCGAGATAACGGAAGAATATGGTTATGTAGGACCTGATTTTTTATCTCCTCCAAATCTAAAGCCTCCATATCCTGGTGGATCTGCTCGATTCGCTTTTCGTACCGGATCAAATCGTCGGCGGCAAGGCTGCCAAAGTATGTAACATCAGAGTGTGGAGTGGGCTCGTGGTTGTCTCTAGATGTCTCAGGTTCAAACTTCCTCCTCTTAGTGGGAGACATCTCGAAGCCAGTTGATGTGTCCCCAGCTGAGGGCCAGGGCCAGTCAGAGAGTTCGTCAAGCCAACCATATATCGTCCTCGAGGCGATGGCAGTTCTCAAGGCAAATGCTTGCTCGGAGGCGGATGCTCGATCTAAGCATACCTTGAGGGGACCGGTAGGAGATTGAAGGGCCTCAACAGCATTCGCTGGAGTGAGCCGTGAAAGAAGATCATCGGATGAGTATTGCTGGCGGGACGGCGAGGGCGACTTAGTGCGCAGAGGGGGTGGTCGTGCTCGTAGCGTGCCTCGTGGGCCGTTGGGTGTGGAGAGAGATTGATCAGCCATGGCGGAAAGAGAGATGTTCGACCACCTTTGCAGTTTCTTATTGTCAGTAGCTCTTCCTAGTGGCGCTCATAGCCCACTATAGCAAGTCAACCTGAGATCGGAGGGATTGTTCATGTGGAGGGGCCCATCGCGTCAGTCAACAAGATGAGATTCTGATCTGGAGTTGGCATGGCCCCAAACAGAACTTCTTCGATTGCGGTGTTTGCCGTATGTTCCACTAGTTCCTCAGGACCGTACAGTTGGGAACACAGAGATGGAACGAATTGTATCTAGGCTAAACGCCGTGTTTCTAGAGGTCGGGTGGCTGTCGGAAGCACGGTCTCGGGTGCAGCCGTTCGCTGCAGGTTACAAGGAAATGAATGAATGGGCTGGCACAATAAACACCGTATGAATCTTGACCGGGTTAGAGGAAGGATTTTTTGTTGTTGTGTGTTTGGGTTTCTTTTTCGTTGCTTTTTCTTATTAGAAAGAGTGAGGTTCGACACCGGTATGCACAGTCAGCTACGGGTACGAGTTGGGTTCGAGATTTCAGGTGTATGAATAGAGGTGGGACAAGAACAATAGGAAACGGAAGAATCGGATAGATGAAAAATAGGGCCTTCTAAAACTATCGGCACAAGGAGAAAAGAATGGAGAGACAAGATAGCCGTTGTCGTAGTCAGTGAGAATACCGAGCCATGAACAGAGGTATCTCGTACGGTGGAAAGTCGGTAGGTAGAGATCGGAGGGGGTGCAGGGTGTGTTAGATGGATGGACAGACGGCGGCTGGCTGATTGAATGAGTGTGTTGTTTCGGTCACAGACCAATGTTCATAACACACGCCGCGCGTGCAGGTCCTCCCCGTTGATCGTCAACAGGCTTCCAAGGTTGGCTGATGAATCCAATTAACTAATCAATCGGAAGTCGACGGGCATCGAGGCAGAGAAGCAACGCGTGCTGTGCATTCTCTATCCCGGATCCCGCTGCTAGACACGTCTCGTCTCTCCAGACAAGAAGCGAAAGAACTGAGGTGCAGAGAGAAGGAATTAGAGCCTGAAGGGTGTTGCAAAGAGAAGCTCTAGGTATGTAGTTAGGCAATTAATTGTAAGGTACCTCCTGAATCGTACCTACCTAGTACCTAAGGTGCCTAGTCTGCTGGGGAAGGACGGACAAGCTACTTGCACCTACCTACTTCGGTTGTTGTATGTAATTAATTATTGCTTCTGCGGCGTGGAGTTGAAGTAGCGCGCGGCAACCTAACCTACTTGTTTTGGACCCGCCCAAATGGGTACCTATTTAAAGCTACCTAGGTAGCAGTCTACACAACAGCTATGATTCTTCACGAGGTACTTAAGCAGTCGACTTGGAAGACCAAACCCCCAACGGAAGCCTACCTCGCAACTCTGCTCGCAACAAGTTTACAGCAGTCTTGTTCCCAGAAAAGTAGCCAAAGACCTAGAAGTGACATGGACGGATACCGCGGGCAATTTCTAATATGATACTCCACAGTATGGATTCTATAGGTAGGTAGACTATTTACTCCCCAGCTCCGTATCAATGATTTGCGTAAGTAGCCTGTTTGTGAAATGGAAGGAATAACTACTGTAAGTACAGCAGTACATGTAATAGATACATGTACCTCTTAATACTCAGTACCAAGTAGCGCAATGATTACTGTGCAGACCTACATACCTTGTAGGTAAGAATAAGAACTTGGAAGATGGTACAATTAATAGGCATGTAGCACTGCATACGCTGCTAGTATGCGCATGCACATCATATCGAGCTTGCTGCGCACGTCCAGCCGAAGTTCCCCTCGGAGCAGGGATAAATAAGCACATGCTATCCAGATGTTTTGATGGTACGGTAGGTATCATCGCTCTCTATTGACTCAACCACAGCTAATACAACTATGTGGGATAACCACAGGCTCTGGTCATAATTAGGTAGGTATCATAAATAAAGAAGACCTCTTCCACAAGGCAAACCTTCGGTGTTTACTGTTCAAGGCTTGCATCAATAGATTAAGAACACGGACGTCCGGTCTACATGACGATCAGAATTCTAAAGTGCATTCATTGTGCATCCGTTTCCAACGTCCATAAATTTCTAATACCTAAATGGGTAGTAACTCTCTCTACCTTAGCCTACGGGTGCCCCAGACTTGATTATACATTTACCTCGTCGCAATAGCAACAATCTGTACGCGTATGTGCTTTATGCTTCACGGGATACCGGAGCTAACGCCACGGACTAGGTACAGTACCATTGTACAACAGTAGGTATTGTACTTTAAGAGGTACATAAGTTTGATATGGCGTTTAACCTTAAGTACATGTAGTGTCGTACCAATCCGGCAGCGGGGCAATAGCTGCTCAGGTGATGGATACCTTCGGTATGTTACCTTAGTACTAGGTAGCTCAGATCTCTCTCGCAACACTTAGTCTACTACACATCATTTATTCTCGTGACATACCTATCTGGAGAGCCATGTCTCCCGCCAATCCGTTGCTCAAGGATAGATAGTGCGCTGTCAGCAAGCATACACAAACATACAAATCCAACTTCGATAGCAAACTCCTGTCTAGTCAGCTTCGGAGCTGGGGGGACTCTCAGTCCCGAACACGGAACTACATCCCGCGAGTACCCGGCGCAAAGGAGCCTGTTATTATCACGATGAACTTCCTCGAGTTTATGTCCGCTCTGTTTGGCTGGGTCTATACAATCTGCTGGTCACTGTCCTTCTACCCGCAAGCGATCCTGAACTTCAAGAGAAAATCTACCGGTGGAACAACCGTCGACTTTCCCTTCCTCAACGTTCTCGGTTCGTCCACAAACACCCACTATACCCTAGCTCCTGGGTACGGGGCACTGACTCAAAACGTCATAGGTTTTGCTTGCTACTTCATATACACCTGCGCGCTATACTGGTCGCCACTCATCCGTCACCAGTATGCTCTGCGCCACGATAACCATACACCGACCGTAGCCTTTAACGACGTCGCCTTCGCTGTCCATGCTCTTATTCTCACTGCCATCCTAAATACGCAGTACTTTGTACCATCAATATGGGGCTTTGAGCGGTCGCCGGGCGTGAAGCCCTCTCGTTTCATTACGGGAGTTTTCACCGGCTGTATCACTGGCGTTGTCATTATTATATTCGTTGTAGCGTCGCAACCGCCAAGCGCAGACCCGAAGACGGCATGGGTATGGCTAGACGCCATTTATGTCATATCCTACGTCAAACTACTTGTGACCGTTGTCAAATACGCGCCCCAGCTTGTCTACAACTCGCGCAACCGCAGCACCAAGGGCTGGGACATCTCGCAGATCCTGCTTGACTTTGCAGGAGGCCTTCTCAGTATCGCGCAATTGGGCATAGACTCGTATCTCCAGCATGATTGGTCCGGTGTAACGGGTAACCCAGTGAAATTCTTCCTGGGCAACGTGAGCATGCTCTATGATTTACTATTTATGGGGCAGCACTATTGCCTCTACCGAGACGATGGTTCGAACAGGGATGGAGAAAGAGCGACACTTTTAGAAAGGGGTGAAAATGATAGGAGATTAGACTGATGTGGGCGGGTGTATATGTACACCATTCTAGGTTTCCAAACTTGAGCAGAGTCGGTTAACAGAGTACCCATTCAATTACTTATAGACGGGACCTAAAGCCGAGACCTAGTTAGCCATTACGTGACCAAAATTAAGACACTTATATTAAATGTAGCACTTAATAAAACTGTCTGCGCTTCTAAGACCATGTCTAGCTTAGCCTATCAATTAGAATCAATAGATTGCAATACGTATATACTGATTTATCACCTATACGCCGGGTAGAACAGACAGAAATGAGTTACCTAGACTAGACATTATCAATATTCAAACAAGAATTATGGCGATACACAGGCTGATTGGCACATAGTATTTACCTCTACAGATAGAGATTGTGCCAAGTACCTACTGCCTTATATTCCAGGCCTGAATTATTCAGCTCAACTTGAACATGTCTGTGTGTCATGTGATATTATCGGCGCACGAGCCGTAAGCTCGGGCGCTGCCTTTCCCTATGCCTCCACCAGCATCAGCACAACAGCCTCGCTCGTATTCGTCTCATTTGTACTATCCTACAATGGCAGACGTTTCTGTAAGCGTTTCTGCACTACCACCGCTCCCGCCGCTCGCCCGTACTTCTGCACGTCCTGCAATTAATATACTTCATCCCGGGTACCAAGTAGCCGACGACTTCCTTTTCTCTCTCCCTGCTGTTGACTATATCGTCGACCCATCTAGCAAACTCCGGATCTGGGGGCATCATCATGCGACTGCCCTAATTGCAGGCGGGATCATCGCCAACAACGCTTTCGACGATGTCTATTTTAGCTTCGACCAGTACGGCCAAAACCCCGTTAAAACACCTCGCGACGGCGTCCTTGAACCTGGCATGTACTGGCTACAACTAAACAGCATAGCAGGCAGGAAACCTAAAACTTCTGCTGTTACGGACTCGCCTTCCGCTACGTCTAAGACGAGTGAATATAAATATCCGATAGTGCCCTCTTTTGCTGATTGGTCATTTCCCCATGGCAAGTTACCGAAGGAATGGCAACAACCACATACTCCCACAACACAGCAAGACGCAGACCTTCTAACAACAAGTCGGATAGCGAATCGCTGCTTCTTAACGGACATTAATATAGGGCTTGAAAGATGCCATTTAATCCCAGAAGCGCAACTAGAGTGGTTTATGCGGAATAAGATGTATCGCTACGCCCAGGCCTCGCCTGAGCACAAGATTCAGGATCCAGCTAATACAATGCTGCTATTGAGCAATCTCCACTGGGCTTTCGATCGTTCTTTGTTCGTTATCGTACCAAAGCCGTCAACTAGTTTTTCTAGCCTTGCCTCTCCATTGACACTAGCCCCATCGACGTCAACAGGCCCGTCAACATCAACAGTCTCACCAACATCAGAAAAAAAGCCTCAACCGTACGCATTTGTGGCTCACGTCATTAGTGGTACCTCAGAAGCTCGCGATTTTACCGACTTATACCATAATCGCTCGATACAGCCTCAGTATTTTGATATACTTAAACGTGAATTTCTTTTTGCACGTTTTGCTTGGGCTTTATTTCCGTATTTACAGGACTTCGTCTATACCACATCTCCTCGAGAGCTTATAATTGTCAACAGAAACCATTATGTTTCTAAATCATTAACTGGTCAACAGTTCGCCAAATTAAGAGAAGATAGGGGTGAGAGTATTAACGGGTCAAGAAAACGGCGGAACCAGGATGAAGAGCCAACCGATGAAGATTATATATATGAGGAAAGGTGGAGATGGCGTTGTACTAGTCGAGAAAGACAGCTATCTGATTACGATTATCAAGACGTTAATTGCAGTCGGTCAACACATCGGGGTATATCGCCTCTGTGGCCGGATTCAGATGCAGACGAAGAGGACTTTCTGGGCTTATAATGCTCGTTTACTACAGCATACCTCAGGCTCAGACGGAAGCAATGTCCAAGAATCACGCTTCTACCTATTCTGGCCTAACAAATATCATAATAAAGTAGCTAACATATAGTAATAATGATTGGGGCGCATAAGTTATTTGGACCTCGGACTACAGAGTAGTGGCTCAAGTCAATTATCTCCGTCTCTTCTATAACATCAATATCTACTTTGCTCCGTTACAGTGCCAAGAGCCGCCAGCCTTCGTTCCCCCCTGCCAGACAAGTCTTTTATATCCCACTTTGATAAAGATAAAAATATCAATTAATCCCGTTAATTCATACAATGAAATCGTCACGGTTGATGTCTGGGGGAATTCCGTGCACTCATGTATTATTGGCTAAACATTGTTTCGTCCAGGAAGAACTACGTAAATTAGGGGTCCTTTTTAGGGGCTACACAGGCTACCCAGACCACCTTACGTCAGAGCTGAGCCAGTCTAGGCCTAGGCTATTCTATTGATTAGCCCAACTTAAACATCACGCGAGCAATGACTGGTCGCGCCCGAGCCAGCCATCGGTTCTCGTCTGCGACATTCCGGCTGAACAAATTAAAACTTGTCAGAATCGCAATCCGACCCCGGCCGCACGCAACAACACTGCACAACATTCAACGCACCAGAACACACCGACGTTTTCATTAATCGATTAATCAATTGATCGCTGTGTCACCGCCGAAGGAATAATCAAGCCTAGCCACAACGGAAGAAACCAATTTCCCATGGCACCTCCTGGCTTTGCCTCTGCCTCAATATAGACCTCCATGATACGACTCATCCTACTTGTCCAACTCGACTTTGTCCTAGGTTGAGGTTCGCATCCGACTCGACTCTACCTAGTTACTACCATGTGTCGATTTCTGGTATGTCAAGTCCGATCATCGGTCCCGCACAACAGAGTCGGATATCAAACTAACCATGTGCATGTGCATACATAGGTCTACCGGGGTAGCGACGAGATCCTGCTCTCCAAGCTGATTCTCGACCCGACCCATTCCATTCTGAAGCAGTCGTTTGACTCGCGACTCCGACTTGTTAGTTCTGTTCCCCCCCTCGCTGTCTCCGCAGACCGCCACACAGTGAACCGCGTCCCTGACCGAGTCATCTTTGCTCTAGGACACGAGACGAGGCCAGAATAATGCAGACGGCTTTGGTATCGGCTTCTACACCGACCCGAAACTCGGCGCGGCTCCATGTCTCTTCACATCAACAATCCCCGCGTGGAACTGCACTAACCTGCATCGCATCGCCTCCAAAACTGCGTCGCGGCTCGTTTTCGCTCACGTCAGAGCCACTACTGAGGGATCACTGACCGAAGACAACTGCCACCCTTTCTACCATAACAGCTTAATGTGGATGCACAATGGCGGCCTAGGAGGTTGGCAATATATAAAGCGGAGGCTTGGTGAGCGTTTGCATGACAAGTGGTACCTCAACGTGCAAGGTGGCACTGATAGCGAGTGGGCGTTTGCTCTGTTTCTCGATCGCCTTGAACGCCTAGGCGTGGACCCCAGCTCACAACCTAAGAAGGGCTTCAGTCCCGCCTTGTTGCGCCGCGCCATGTTGCAGACGATCGAGGTTATCAACGAGCTGACCATGGGTATACCCGAGAGCACAGTCCAGAGCAAAAACGTTGATACCCGAAGCCTGCTCAACTTTGCCCTCACGGATGGCCATTCCATCATCTGCACCCGATACGTGAGCAGCAAGACAGATGAAGCAGCTAGCTTGTACTTTTCCTCCGGAACTCAGTGGGAGCTAAAGCCATCTCTTGGGGAGGACCGGGATTATCAAATGGAGCGTCGTGATAAGGGTGCAGACATAGTCCTGGTCGCCAGTGAACCCCTTACATTTGAACGAGGTAGGTACAGATATGAACATACGGAGCTATTGTATGCTAACCGATACTGCAGAGAACTGGGTGAACGTCCCTACCAACTCTATCCTGACCATTCATGGCCAAACCGTGATGGTTAATCCCATCATCGATGCCTTCTCAGACCGAGACCCATGCCATAAGCGCTCCTCTGCTTTTGCACAGACTAAGGGCCTGACAACTAACGAGAAGGCTACACCGCGGGTAAATAGCCCGTTATCCACCCCAAGTGCCGATGCCGAAACACACAGACGGATCATATCACCTATGATTCCTCCGGGACTCGGACGCAGCAGAACGCCAGATCCTCCCCCGGCTGGGCTAAGAGGGAGGACCCCATTGGCGCTCTCGGAGACTCCTTCTGACCTCCGCTCAGTAGCGGACCCCCCAGCACCGCGTCCTGAAGTAGCGGCGAGACTTCCTTCACAAGGTAATATCAAGAAGAAGCGTCGATCGCTCAATATCGGAGAGTATCCCCATCCCGCCGAATTCACAGAGCCGCCGCCGCCGACGCCGCCCAGTCCGGTGCAAGCGGCGCCAAGGGCCGCCGAGTATGTGACTTCGGAGAAGGCGGCTCGGGTCTTGGGCATGGCCCTGTAAGAAAACAAAACAATCAGACTGGTGAATTCAACAGCTTGCGAGTATGGTGTTCAAAGGAAAGGTTAGGTATTTCATAACCATAGATTCCGGCGTTTCAGTAAAGGCACGAGCAGATATTGGGACACATAGTCCAAAGTAGCACGGCGTTCTGGACCGCTATAGATTGCAGATTAATTGTAAAAGCGAGATAACGCACAGTAATCAGAACTTAGGATGTCCAGTAGGACGTATGAATGAACGAAAAAATTATTACATATTAGTGACGTTTTTCTTCGTCACTGTTTATTCAAACGGAACGCGCAAACCAACACGTACCGCACTTTAGAGGCTTGAACGTTTTCCTACGCATCTGTAGAGATTTGACAGGGGGGATGGCAGCATTGTACTACCGCAGGAGGCTCGAGAGGCTGGAAGGCCAGCCTGCCTCCCAGCTAAAAAGAACAATCCTAGAACTAGAGTGCAATTGAATATGTAAAAAAAATTCAACGCGATCACAGTCTTCCAGCTGCGAAAATCAGCCTAGTCCTCATATGCGTAAGCCACGTACACTGTCTCCTTATCTCCTGTTGAAGAATATGAGGTATGGTGAAGTAGTTCGAGCGATCTACATAGTTGTGAGTAGATTCTAAAGGATCCGGGATTTAAGGGATCAAATGTAAGGTTTTTCGAAAAGATCGTCGCTAGTTAGTTATTCGACTTGTTCTAATCTATAGAACCCACACAATCCTAAATATCTTCACTCCTTAACCTCATGTGACTCATTCTTACAAATTAACCTGCCCTACTTCAGTAGCCTAGGAACTACAGCATGTACACCGAAGCAAGAAGAAGTTCTAGTTTTCTTCTCTTCTAGCAAACGGGCCGTCCAGCCCTTCGAGCCTCATCCCCGAATGCGCTTCTAGTCAAATCTCTAGAAGGGTTATGAAAGTGTCCAAGTCTCCAGAGTGCAATATGTATGCAATAGGCGTTCCAAGCAACAGTTCTACGGACCGGCCCACTGCAGACGCAGTGCTATGGGATTTTGGTATTCATGGGTTAGTAGAGACATACCGTTTCTAATGCCTCAAACTTCGCTCCTAAAGAAGTGATCGAAGCCCCTATGCTTCCATTAGATCCGGGTTCGTTGAAAGGCAGGGGGTTGTTCACCTGTAACGTCGATAAGTTGTCGTCTGCTAATCCGCTGTGCGGCGACAGTAACACATTGGCGAGCTGTTTCTTCGATTCTTGAACTTTGATGACCTCCTACTCCTGTATTACTAACACACTGCTTTAGTGAACATTTAGGGGATTACCTCTTCGAACGAGCCACGCATGTAGAGCCGAACGGTTGTCACTTCTTTTGTTTGGCCTAGTCGATGAACGCGTGCGAGTGCCTGTTCCTCAAGCGTAGGATTCCTAATCTTGTTAATATCTCACGTTCCACGCTCGGTATAAATTTAGGTAAATGCTCACCAATGGGGCTCCATAAGGTACGCCCGTGAGGCAACGGTCAGAGTCAGCCTATGAACGTTAGGTCGGATGCAATGGGTCCAAAATGCGAATGCTGTATGCTTACCCCACGGCACCGCACGATAGTGTAAGGAGCATAACGCGAATGTGGGGGTCGTTGCGGAATTTGGTGACAACGGCTCCCCTCTCGTTTTGCGGTACCTTTCCGTCGAAGCGAATACTTTGAATTGAGTTCTGGTCTAACCCGGCTTTCACGAGATCTAGAGTAAGTCGCCATGTGGAAAACACAACACTATAATTAGTTAGCCCTCCCCTTACATCACACTTAAATCATGTGTGACAATTGCGTAATAACTACCATTTAGTATCTTGCGGTAAGCTTTTAATATCTGTTATAAGTGTCTCGACCTTGGATGGCAGTCTCATCGGCGATAATGGAGTGTTAGAAGGTATATCAGGTAATATCTCTTCGAAGGCAATCCCGCCAGTAGATACCGAGGCAAAGGGGCAAGCTGGCTTGTGGCCGCATCCCACCGCCCGACGATCTTTGCTGAGCTTTCGAGTACATTCGCTGCAAACGAACCTCATACAGCTGGAGAATTGGGGGTCGGCGATGGACGAATTTGTCTCATCTAGAAGGGACTCGGTGAAGTCTAAGGACAGGGAGCATTGGATGCAAATAAGGGGCTCTATTCCTCGTTTTGAATTGAATGCCTGCTGCGCAATGGTTGACCATTCATGTTCGCTCTGAGTTTCGTGCCTAGCATGATAATGGAGTCCAAGGTCGCAGAAGAGCCGGAGAGACTCAATTCGCTGAAGGGCATTGGCATAAACACTTGGGCTCGAACTTCCATAGTGGCCGGAAACAGCTTCATCGATGCTACGTATGGCTTGTTGTCGGAGAGTCTCGTATGCTGTCTTTTCTTCAAATAGAAAGTCCACCGGACAGAGGAGATCTCTTCGGGGGGGTAGATCAATTGTTCCTTTGTCTCTTCGAAGTAACAGGCATGCCGATAGATAACGAAGCCTCTTTGCGGCTTCCTCATCCTCCCCAGCCTTCCAAAGAGCAGAAATATCTGTGTCGAACTGTGTAATGTCATTATATGGACTTGCTCGTAGGAATTTGAGAAGGGATGATAAATCGCTGAGTCGATTCTGGACCGGAGTTCCAGAAACCGCCCACCGAGAGCTAGCGTGGAGTGCACACGCAGCCCGTGCAATTTTTGATTTTGCGTTTCGAACGAAATGAGCTGGTTTCCATTTTAGCCTCAAGCTTTGAAAATTATTATAGAACCAGGCTCACCCTCATCAAGGATGATACGTTTCCATTGGACGGAGAATAAAGGAGAGGGCTGTGCGTCCGTGAACCCTTTCCACTCAGCTGTAACGGTATGATAAGTTGTTAATACTATGTGCTGAGAGCTGATACTGTCAAAGTCGGTGATTCTGCTTTTGCTGTGGTGGCGGTACCATTTGAGACGATCTTGGAACACATGCCTGAACTACTGTTAGTTCAAGTATTAGAAATAGCTTTGGGTCCCCAATACTCGGATAACTGTTCTTCCCATGTATCGAGCACTACTGATCGTCAGTCATAGCCAAGGTTGCGCTTCGAATTGTTTAACATACAAGGTGGTGGTATGATGATGAGTGTCGTTTCCACCTCTGGGATATCTTGGTAGCCTGTTATGTGCGGTATGTGTTCTCTTGGGACATCGAGATCCGCGGCAATCAAAGCTACCATTGTCAAGGTCTTGCCGAGGCCCTGTTCATATCCATGAGCGAGAAATAGCCACTTCTACTATATGTCTAACTCACTCTCGGAATATCTTGGGATCAAGGAGGGGAGCTTGACCGAGAGGGGAATAAGAGACTTTGAATTACGTACCATGGTGTCAGCGATGATACCGCCACGAAACTCGGCTGGCTCTTCACTCTGGTAGGTGTTGGAAACCTTGTTGACGAAACTAGATAGATTAATTTGACAGCATAGAAAATTCCCTAAATACTAGACATACTATACGCCGTTATCGGTTTGATAAGCCTCCCAAAGGTCAATATACTCTTGGTCGAAAGCCCAACCTCGCTCACGTCGCGCCATGAACGTTAGTGCCTGCTTCTGGTGCCTTTAGACCCATGTTAGTTATACGATCGGGAAACGCCCATTCAGAACGGAAACGAACCTTTTGAGCATTGAACGAATAGCTGTCGGTTGCTGGGCCTCCTGCAGATCACCTCGACTCTGGAGGGCGTCTAGGAAGCTTGCCTGTGGCACGATAGCTTGCATCTCTATCAAGAGTGCTTTCTTCTTCGTCACATCTGAAACTAAAGGACATGATTCTAGCTCGCTGGCTGACAACTTCTGCGGATTACAATACCTCACGTTCAGATGGCATAGTTGTGGATCCTGGAGATAGATTTCTTGCTCCTGAAACCAGTCTCCGATCTCATCGAGAAGATCAATCGGGCCATACACGGTGAGCTCTAATGAACATGATAGAACTTTTAGATCGCGAGCTGCTTTTGTAGATGGGTCCTTTTTAGGGATGCAAGAGGCGAAAAGCTGAAGAGCTTTTTCTTCTAGAAGACCATAAATCATCTGGCTGTGATTCGAGTGAATTCTTCCAGTGATGCTCTCATCATCATCAACCGATGTGAATTGGTCAGGTGAGTTGAACTTTAGAATCTCGCCTGGCAATGGGGAGCGCTTCACATTACATGTACCAGAAAGTTGTTGAATCTATAATGCCGTTGGTCAGCTTCTATTATCAAACTAGGCGAGGTGACTGACCATCCCGAAGCACACAGTTTCCACATTATGTAATGGAATTGAATCTGATGGCTGTCCCTGATGTGGGTGTGATGGAGAGGATTCAGCTGGAATCGTAGAGAAAACTATATCGTCGTAAAGATCACTTGCTGAGGTACCCACTTGGGGTACATTGTCCTGGAGCTTTGCTCGTTTTCTGGGATGAAGGCTGTCGTCGTCCATGACGGGTGTGAAATAAATGAAAGCAGACTAGAATTGGTCGTAACCTCCGTCGGTGCATGATGTGTATATAATTCTTTACTTCATGCTCAGTAGAGGCTAGGACCCTATTTACTCACTGGTGCCTCATGTTTTCGGGTCGCGTCATATTTTCTGGTTGCCTTGCTCTACGTGGCTGTTAACTAGAGGCCTAGGCTCGCATGCACTGTCCTGTCTTATGCTATCAGCGTGCAGCGATGCGGTACATGCCATGTCACTGAAATAGTGCATGTGACGTCCCCTATTTGAGGTAGCTGGCAAGTGGTATTTAGTAATATATGTGGAAAAAATATTCTTCTTAAGGATAAGATAATCGTACGGAACACCATCTAACTTGATTCTTTCTTTCATTGCACATACCTAGCTATTTCGACTTTTTCAACGAATCCAATTGCGCCATTTATAATTAGAAAGTGCCCGATTCACCTAGGGGGAGACCTTTGGCTTTAGGAGTGTATGCTTATTTGGCTGCCTTGAAAGTAGGCTGGCCGATGTAGTATCGCTGCGCCACCAAAGTAGCATTAGCGGGGAGAGTGAATTCTCCAGGCAGACTCCCAGGCATAATGAAATTTTATGTTTCCATGCTCGTCCTTATAATAGAGGGTTGAGAACACTTTACGGCAAATTCCATGCTCCTTAGGAAGTAATATTAGATCAGCAGTGACGGCAAAATGCCTCTAGCCCCGGTAATATCACCACAAGCGAAGCGAACAATTGAAGAGGCATTTGGGAGCCTTGAGAAAACAATCGGCCCAGCCAATTCGCGCAACTTCGCGAATACAACACTCCAGGAAGTGAGACTTGCAGCAATGCAGCTCGAAGAGCAACTTGCTGCGAGGAAGTCTCTTCGGAACATGCGACGCTTACAACCTCTATTCAACGGCTTGGAATGCTACGCAAAGGTTATCGAGGTTTTATGCAATGGGACACCTTATCTCGCGTGGATATGGGCGCCGATCACTCTTGTACTAAAGCTTGCCTCGGACTATGTCGAAGCTTTTGAGAAGATCATGAATGCTTATTCAAAAATTGCGGGATCTCTGAAGATATTTGAATCTTTGGATAAGGCATTCGCCAGCGATAAAGACTTCCAGCAAACCTTGGCTATATTTTATGCTGATATCCTTGAGTTTCATCGGCTTGCATATGAGACGGTGACTCGAAACGGTAAGAAGGCTTCACAATCCTCGAGTAGGTTGAATGTGCGCCTTCCGCTTACTTCGTACCTCTGCAGGCTGGAAGATACTGTTTATTACCTCATGGGGCCGATTTCAACGAAGATTTGACCACAGGTTTGAAAGCATGAAGCGCCACGCGAGCTTGATTAATAAAGAAGCGAATGCGCGAAATATTTTCGAAGCACAGAAAATGCGCCAGGAAATTCGCGAGTGGCACAAAGACGAACTCGAACGGATTGAAAGACTCGAAAAAGACGAGGCGGGCAAACAATACCACTCAATAGCATCGTACCTCAAAGTGGATGATTCAGAGCAGCAGATGATATTTGACGCATTACATTACGAGGGCCAAAGCCATCCGGGAACTTGTACTTGGGCACAGAGAAACAAGAAAGTACGGTTATTCCTCCAGAGGAGGCCCGTCAACCAAGTTCTTTGGCTTCAAGGCGTCCCAGGGTCGGGCAAAAGTGTTCTAACAACCGAACTCGTCGTCTTCGCGGAATCAGCAGGTTATTACGTCGTTAGGTTTCTCTGCAGCAGTTCGCATCGGTCTAATACCTATGAAAAGATCCTCAAGTCTCTCTTCCTCCAGTTAATTCGTAAAGATAGCGAACTCATCGCTAATGTTTACAGGGAATATGTTCTCGGTAAATCACCGCTATCGAGCACAACCCTTGAAAGGCTATTCCATAAGATCCTTATGAGCATATCAAGATCTGGAGATCAAGATGACTACATCTGGCTGTTCATTGATGGTTTGAACGAGTGTGATAACAAGACCCAAAAACAAGTTGTGGGTCTTGTCAACCTCATGACTTCCAACACAACAAGGTCGAAGGGGACAATATGCAAAATCCTCATCTCAAGCCGAGCGTCAGAGATCTTATCGAAGCAGCTACGAAGAAAAGAGATACTATCTCTCACGCAAGAGAAAGCTTCGTTATCTCAAGCTATTAAGCAATACACATCGCAAAGGCTTCAATATCTCGATGTTAGATTGAATCAACTGGGCATGACGGCAAGAGAAATTGGAGAAATCGAGAATTCAATCATAAGAAAGTCTGATGGTCCGCTTTGCCCCACACCCTGGCTTGGACGTGATTTAACGTATGTTCTAATAGGCATGTTTCTATATGCTCGACTCATTCTAGATTACCTCGCGAACAATATTTTCCTTCGTGGAAAAGAAGTCATATCTGCCGTAAATAATCTACCAGAAAAGCTATCTGATTTGTAAGTCTGCATATATAATCTGTGTTATCTGGGTACTAACACTCTCTCTAGCTATCAGCAAATACTGTTACAGATTCTAGCTCACTTGAACCCACAGTCTGTCAGCCATATCAAAACAATGTTCGGGTGGATTGCTTTTTCTAGAAGACCTTTGAAGAGAGTCGAATTTCTGTCAGCTATGGCCTTCACCGAAGGCGATTATTCCGTCACGACCGCCGCCCCCGAGTTCATCTTGGAGACTTGCAATATGCTCGTCGAGGAGAGAAGTGATACTACTTTGTCATTCATACATAATTCTGTCCAGGAGTAAGCTACATCGTGGCGTGAGTGCTGACAATGCTCTCATTGGCTGACACTCAACAGATTCCTCGAATCTAAAGCAAGTAGACTTCGTATCATAGAAATGCCAGCTGTCGAAGAACAAGGGATTGCTACGCTTGCTTGCTTGGTCTCTGGGTTGCGGACATTTTCCCAACCTTTTGGCCAAAGAATTCATATTCTTCAAGTGGCCAAAGGTTTGCATGCGCTTCAGATATATGCTACAGAATACTGGACCGATTACGTGCTTCGTTACATGGAATTGGCAAAACCGCATGACTCGTCTTCCAAACTTGTCGATCTCGCGAGTGAGTTAGCACAACGCCTCAAAGGGCTTACCGGGCCTACTTTCGATGGTGCTAGCTTCAACGCATTGCCACTAGATCCAAGACTGGAGCTTCTCGGACCTTATCCGATCGTTAAAGCTCAGGTAAAAGCGGCGATACACCAGAGATCTATCAAACACCTAGAGGCACAATCAAAACAGGTAGTCATAGCATTAGGCAGGTATTTTTCTGACTTGGAATACTGTCCCTACAGAAGCTAATAACTAGGCTAGAAACCCCTGATAATGACGACGTCCGAACTGAACAAGGGCTTGAAGCTATACTATCCTCTTATCAAAAGACAATTCTTTTTCTCCTTGGCCAGGAAGAATACCCAGGATTGTCGCCCAAAGAACTTGAAAATTTCAAAATCCATTTTCGGACATCGGCATACACTTGTCGGTTTGGCTCTTGTCCACGCGCAACGCTGGGGTTTGAGTCTAAAAGAGATTGGGCGGAACACGAGACAACCCACCTGCGTCGGCAGGCTTGCCCAGTCGTCGAATGTTCATATCCTCCATTTTTCTCAGACAAAGCTCTCCAGGATCACATTAGAGTGCACCATAATAATGTGACGCCATATAGACCTATTCGTGGAGTTAGAACTCTACCCAAACCCTCAAACCATCAGCATGGATGGTCTTCGACGGAGCGAGGTTCACCCCACCCAGAGAGACCGTTATCTAAACGTACCCATATGAAGAGCGATATAAATCGGGCCGAGCTCGCCACGTCGACTTCCGCCACACAGCCCTGGCAAGCGTCATCAACTGGCGGCCCCCGTATGAACCAACAACTTAGGGAGCCTGTCCTCAAGAGCGTGCCATTCTTCCGCCCAGAAGACATCCAGGCAATGCGAAACCTCACTGTTGAGGAGAAAAAAAGATACGAAGAGGAATTTAGGGTCCTCTGGGACTTAATCGATACCCTGTGTCCCGGAACAGAGGATCACGAGGAGGCTAGGCTAAAAATTTCTGACTTGTCACAAGTAGTCATGAACAAAATCAAGGACATCGACGATTAATGCACAAGATCTAGGTCAAATTCGCGGAGCCTTATATGCCGTTTTTGCTAACAGGCTCAAATTCAAGCGCAAACTCAAGTAACACTAAAGCTAGCGACGCCCTTAAACCGACCTCAATCGTCCACGGTCGGCAACAACTCTGCGGGCTCCGGAGCAATGTCTTCAAACATTCCTGCTGCTTGTGTCCCAACAACGGCCTCAAAATAACCTGCTCTCAAGCACATCATCATCAAACATCGCAACAAGCTGCCGTGAGTCTCTTTATGCTACCCTAGTTTACACTAGAACAATATTAAACGCTGTAGAACTATGACCAAGTCAAGACTTCATACTCATTATGCCTAACATTATGAAAGCTAGGCTTAATGTAAATAGTTCATATAGAAACTTTAATCAAGAGGCTTAAAAATCATTATATCCTTGATGGTGCTTAGAGGTGATATTCGCCAGCTTAATAGAAAGATGCGGGTCAAAATATGACATTGTCTCAACTGCTGTTTCAATAATTTATTATCTTCAATTGATTAACGCTTTTAAATTGCGCTATACGGATACGGGCTACTGTCTGATAGCAAGTGGAATATTGATGTTGTAGGTAGGCACTATGAGGGGCATTATGAGGCGCTAGTGGAGACGTCAAGCCACAAGCCTAGCGCCTTGAGGAACACAGCCACAAATCTCTGTCTTGATTTATTATCAAACTAACTGATAAGAGTGCAATCCCGATCCTATGTGTAAGGTAATGAAGCAACAGCTTAGGCGAGCTCACGCCACTCGTTTTTACATGTGCATATCGTGATAGGTACGACACAAATACGCCGCCCAAGTGTATATCCACCCCGCACCGAGCACACTGTCGCAAACTGGAAACACCGTTAATGGTCACTAATTCTACCCGTCTCGAACGCCTCCGACTGGCATCATCATCGGTATGAGCGGACGGCTTATAGCGACGGCCGGACGCCTTCCGGCTACCCGTCCGGCCAGCGTCCGCGCTGTGCGCCAATACCACCAGCTGCCCTCCGGCGGCCTGCTTCGAGCCGATGCTGCCATCCGAGCGACAAGACGACGCATGTGGTTCCCGGTGAACTCGTTTCACAATGCCGTCACCGTGCGCAACGCCTCCTTCGCCCGCTTCCTGCCGAGACTCATGGTCAAGTTTGTGAGAATACCTGCGTTGGCTGGCGGTGTCATGGTAGGCGGGCTGGCATGGGTGCAATACCAGGCTACTTGTATGTGCGCAGGCTTTCTCATCCGCTATTGGGATTGGGCTGCTAATTTCACCGCTATTTAGTGGCCGGGAACTACGCCTGGGACATCTTCAATACTACCAAAGAGACGGTAACGAATACGGCAACGAGTTTTTTTGACGGCGCGAAGGGTGTGGCTGATCAGACAATGCGAGGATGGCAAAACACCAAGGAACAAGTCGAACAGGTCGAATTGCCCGAATGGATGCAGAAGATATTAAGACTACACGAGGAAATCGGAACGGGCAAGGGGGATGGTGGCCCGGGAGGCGAGGAGCCTCCGAAACAAAGCAAAACAGGGGCTGGTGTGGCTGCAGGCGCTTCTGCTGTTGTCTATGGCTACGATCAGTCAGACGATGACCCTCGAAGTGCCGATGAGATTGCCAAAGATGACCAGATGATGGTACTGACGAAAAAGATGATCGAGATCCGCAATATCCTGGCCAGGATCGGGCAGTCAAATACGTTAACGCTGCCATCCATTGTTGTCATCGGATCGCAGTCCTCTGGGAAGAGTTCTGTCTTGGAAGCTATTGTCGGACACGAATTCCTTCCCAAAGGCTCTAACATGGTCACACGTCGGCCGATTGAACTTACACTAATCAACACCCCCGACTCCCGCGCCGAATATGGTGAATTTCCTGACCTCGGTCTCGGCAAAATTCACGACTTCTCCTCCATTCAACGAACCCTCACAGAGCTAAACCAAGCCGTCTCTGAGGCGCAATGCGTATCGGATGATCCGATACGCCTTTCCATCTCCTCGCCAAACGTCCCCGACCTTTCTCTCATCGACCTACCCGGCTACATTCAGGTTGTGGGGCAGAACCAGCCGCTTCAGCTCAAACAAAAGATATCAGAGCTTTGTGACAAATATATCCAGGCGCCCAATGTCATCTTAGCAATATCAGCCGCGGATGTGGACTTGGCCAATTCAACTGCACTACGAGCGAGCCGAAGAGTTGACCCTCGAGGCGAGCGGACAATTGGAGTGGTCACGAAAATGGACCTCGTCGATCCTACAAGAGGTGCAGCGATTCTAAATGACAAGCAATACCCGCTTCGACTAGGATATGTAGGCGTAGTGTCCCGTGCACCTACGGTTACTGCATTATTCAAGAAAGGAGACAGTAATTTGACATCAGCTATCACCAAAAACGAAAATGCCTACTTCTCATCCCATCCCTTGGAGTTCGGACCTAGTGCGGACGTGGCTGTCGGAACCTCAACTCTGCGGAAGAAGCTAATGCATGTGCTCGAGCAAACCATGTCGGCTAGCTTACAGGGCACGAGTGACGCCATCCGCCAAGAGCTCGAAGAGGCTACTTACGAGTTCAAGGTCCAATACAACGACCGGCCTCTATCCGCCGAGTCATACCTTGCCGAGAGTTTGGATGCTTTCAAACATTCATTCAAACAGTTTGCCGAAGGGTTTGGGCGGCCTCAGATGCTTGAGCTTTTGAAGAATGAACTTGATCAACGGGTGCTTGATCTTCTGGCCGCCAAATTTTGGAATAAGCCTATATACGACCTTAGCGTGCCACTTCTAGAGCCCGATAACTTGGTGGATCTTCCCAAAGCTGACCCGAACTCTCATTACTGGCGGCGACGGCTCGACGCATCCACCTCTGCACTTACCAAACTTGGAGTGGGCAGACTGGCCACAAATGTGGTCGCAAACTCGATCCAATCTCATGTAGACAACCTCATCAGCCAGTCAACCTTTGTCAACCACCCCTTTGCCCGTCAAGCCATTACTGAAGCGGCATCGAGTATCTTAAATGATAGGTTCTACAGCACTAGTGACCAAGTTGAGAACTGCATCAAGCCGTTTAAGTTTGACATCGATATGGAAGAGCGTGAATGGACCGCCGGGAGAGATCACGTCCAAGGGGTCTTGAAGAAGGAGCTGCACGCCTGTGAGGGTGCGTTTAAAGAACTGGAGACTGCTGTAGGGGGTAGGAGAAAATTAAAGGAGGTAATAAATTTCATTGATAGAGCCCGGAAGGGTGATGTTATCGTCGAAGGAGAGAACGAAACTGGTGCTGGAGGTTTTAGCGCCTCCTTACTCTCTAAAGGTATGTGGTTTTTCCCAGCTGGCATATCACAGACTTCACTGACATGCTATACATAGGTCGAGAGGCGGTATTTCTGCGCGATCGAGCCGATATCATAAAAATGCGTCTATTTGCTGTCAAGTCTAAACAGTGTACCGACATGAAGAACAAATATTATTGCCCAGAAGTTTTCCTTGATGCGGTAGCCACCAAGCTAGCTTCAACAGCAGTACTGTTTCTAAATGTAGAACTGCTTTCTGAGTTCTACTACAACTTCCCCCGAGAGCTAGATATGCGGCTCGGTCGCCATCTATCTGACGACCAAGTCGAGAGATTCGCCAAAGAGGACCCAAAGATCAAAAAGCATCTGGAGGTTATTAAACGGAAGGAGCTTCTTGAACTTGTCCTTGAGAAAATGGATAGTCTGAGGCAGATCGAGAGCCGAGAAAAAGGAAAGCGAAACTCAAAACAGAACAATCAAAAAGAGCGAGGGCGATGGGGGATATTTTGATCTACGCACTTTGAGGCTGCGATAACGTTGATGAATGTTTCATGACGGGAGCAGGAGTTCCGGAGGGTAGTTCCAGTCTAGTATTATTTATAGCGCTGTTTACTCTAGATGTCACCCCTCAGTCACGTTCCTAGACTGATGGTGGTTACTTGGTCGGTCTATGTATCATACCTACGTCCAACCATAAAATCAACTCGCCCTTTTTCGAGCTTGTGGTGTCATAAACTGGAAGACTTTCAATAATACATAGCAGTGCTTTGTGTTTTTAGGTCATAGTTCCTACTTGCTATAATCCTAGGAGTAAACACAATATTTCCAGCGCTACAAGTAGAAAGTAGCTTGAGCTTGCATACCAACTTTAAGCTGCTACGGCCTTCCTTCTACAGCCTCCCATTTGGGCACCACGCCTGTGAAAGTACCATTGTATTGATACACCTGGGCATGCTCTAGAGTACCACTGGGCGTCTCGACGACGAAGTCAAATCGGTTGTCATATTGAGCGATCGCCGCTATCGCCAAGGGTGACCGTCGAGTGTCCGTAGACACGGTATCGTCTCCTGCTGGGCACCACTATGGAACCCACATGTTAGTAATGCTATCAATCAAGTATTATCAGCTGCAAGGGACAACTCAAAAGGTGCTCACTAAGCTGTTCCATCCCACCCAATCCATATACGTCACTCCGGTGGTCTCGTTGTAACCTGAGTATCTAATCTGGTTTTGGTAGACACAGTTGTCTGATCCACGCGAGAAGAGATACGCGTTCGACGGGTAGATCGGCGAGACGCTGCTCCCGTAGCCGATAAGGAGCTCTTGAGAATTCGTAATCTCTAGCCCGTCGTGGCTGGGCGCCAATCTCGCCCATTCCTCGGGCCACGCCGTACCGTCGAAGTACTTGTGCCATGCTACGCCATCCGCTACCACGACGACGTCTATATACGGGCGTCGATTTCCGTTCGACCTGTAGTCCGGTACGGTAAAGATCTTGGGCCATCCTAGCTCGACGCTGTTGGGGGGAACACCGAGATCAGTCCACACAGCCGGGGCCCCCGAATAGTCTGTAAGGCCGTGTTGATACGTCCCGTTAACAAGGCCAGCAACCTCCCACGTAAGACGGTCTGAGGTTGCGACGGCGACCTCGCCCGTGACACCCGTTCCCATGACGGCCCAGTCGGACCATTTCAGAGGGAGGAAGGATGTATTGTCCAAGGCGCTGTACACGAGCTCTCCCTCGTCGTTGACGGCAAACACGGCGCTAAGACCGTACGTCCCAGAGATAGCCGCGGGGCGGTACGCGAACCGTCCACCGAGATCGTGCCATGTGTCCCATTTGCCGCCAAAGTACGGCAGGTACATCAGATGGCCAGTGCCCTTCTGGATGGAAAACACGACGCGGAGCTCCTGGTACGAGGCCCAGACGTTGAGGACCTCGGGCGCGGTGATGAACTGCAACGAGTCGTATGTCTGCCATCCCGCATTAGAGCCGAGGTCGGTCCATGATAGCGATCCTTCGGAGTCGAGCGACCAGGTCCAGACCGTCTCGAACGACCTTGACGGTCGGGAGATGCCGAGGTGCCGGGTTATGCCCCCTTTCGTGTGTAGGATAGGACAACTTTACATTGTGCGCGCGGATTAGCTAGGGGACTTAAATGGGGATTTCTATGTAATGCGGAATGTCTTACGTGTTGTTCCTCTTGGCCAGCGTCGATATTCCGGTCGGTTTCGCGATGGCCACGCTGAGCAATGCGGTAAGGCATGCTAACAGCATCTTTGTACGTCTAAAGGACATCGTTGCGGTGACAGATTAGGAGGCAGAACCCTAAAGAGAAGCCTTGGAAGATCTCTCAGGCGGAGAGTTGGGTGTTTACAGTCTATTTATCCCATTCCATTCTTACTGCTCACTCTCGACTTGCTATAAAAGGGGGCGCATTGCTACGTATGATTAGAGTATGACTCCGGACCGGCCCAGCCCATCCTTCTGACTGAATAGCATCAACATTTCCGCCCAAACGGGCTTGGACCCCTGTTGCCTTGTAGTTGCCTAGGAAGGTGAGCGGATGTTTTTCTGGGAAAAACTTAAACGTCCAATGCAGGTACGGATACGCGCCCCTCGTTTAGGGGCTTGGCTCGAGTCAATACCACTTCAGCTGTCGAAAGGATACGGCGTATACGCAGGATCGGGTTCTCAATACACTGGGGAGCTAATTAACTACGTTAGAAAAGTAGTTCATAACAGGCAGATGGCTGTCAGAATTAAGGATATAAGCTTAATCGATTTTTGTCGCAGCGGTCAAGTCTGACAATAACTTCCATCCCATTTGCACTCATTTGCAGCCTAATTGAACTTACAGCGTGACCGACAAGGCTTTAGGCAGGCTGACTATGTCTTATTATACCCTTGCTTAGGCATACATTTCGGCGCGTGCCGCAAAGTTGTCAGCGCTATTCCGGTCAAACTGCCTGAACACACGCGCCGCACGTGAAATTGCGTTTTAATACCTATTCATAGTGCTGCACTAAATAAGCCTGGCACTCACAAGACAAGCGCATACCCTCAATTTGAATAGAGATATCGCGCCTTATTCTATTTTCCGGAATCAAATATCGCTTTCCTTAAGTACCTATTAAGCGGTTATTTCTTATTCGATGACCGGTCGCCGTTGCTAGAAAATTGCGAAAAAAAAAGAAAAAAAAAGAAAAGAAAAGAGCATGGCAAGCTCCTCGCTAGTCTGCATACTTGACGAGAAGGGAGCAGGGACCCAATGATAAGCTGAATATTTTTTGCTTGTGCTTCTATAATTCCAACAACAAAACTAATCGTTTATGATGATCTACCACTATGAAGTTACTTTCTTACTCCGAAGCCACTCATTAATAGTCTCGCGGGTACCTATAGCTCACCGAATAGGTTTCTTCTTTTTTTCGTTACCTACTTTTGTGGCTTTTCCCCCTCTTCGTCCCTCTCTTTGTCCCTGTCCTGGACAATCTGGTCCCTTATGGCTCTATTGAAACGATAGCATAGGTTTTCAGACATGAAGTGAAACTTCGGATTGTGCGAGGCACCGATTTCTTCCATGACTCTTTTGGACACGAAGTCCTCGAAGTATAGACATAGCGCAACTTCGCCGACTGCTTTTCCATTCTCATCTCGAAATATCTGCCTCTCGTTAGGGTTATTCACAGAAGGTCAGAAAGCAAAGGGCAACGGCCTCACCTTTGGAGCATCATCATCGAGGACTGCGATAACATTACCGGTATCACTGTCAATACTAGCGCGCCACACGAATATCTTCCCGAGGGCCTTCTCTTCCGCAATAGCATTCGTCATTTTTGCTTCGTCTTCATCCGTAGCCTTGTCTTCATCATCCTTGCTTGGCCCGTTTGGCTTGGTCATTCTCTTGGGATAGCACTTATATAGATCATGTAAGTCAACCCCTACAACAGTTCGGGTCTCTCCTCCAGAGTTTTCGATATACCACTTGCATTTCTTATGCAAGCTAAGGCTCTCTTCGGACCATCCCACCTCCACTACTAGCCCCGGATGTTTTGATTGTTGGTAGTAGTATGTGTAAGATATATCTGGACGTCTTATGTCATGCTTTGCCTCGCCGTCTCCTGTGACAGTAGTGTGACGGCCTCCGTACAAGTTTTGAACTATTTCTCTCGTGTGGGAATCTTTGCAAAACTTCCTACGACACACTCCTATCCCGCACTCTGCCTTCCCTATTTTAACCAATATTTGCTGCTTTATTATGGTCTCGTTTATCCCGATTGACAAATATGTGGAAAACTTAGTAGGCATGCGAATGGCGAACTGGTTCTCTCGTCTGTTGTTTTTGCCCCTATTGTCGACTGCATATTCATATCTAATCGAAATCATTAGCTTCTGTCTCATGCCTATACAGTCCACGGTATCTTGCTCACCGAAGCTTATCTGTAAAGATTGGTGCCAGATATTCGTCAATATCTATTTCCTTGCATAGCTGCATATATTCGTTGAGAAATAGTGTTCGCCTGGATACGTCTTGGCCGGCTAGGTAATAATTGCCTTTAACGTAAGCCTTAATTAACTTCTTCACGCGCTCTACTCGGGGGTTGGTTTTATTCTTCCGCCTCTTATCCTGCGTGCTGCTGCTACTCTCTCCATCACTAGCCGCCCCTGTGTCAACAGGAGTTGCCATGCTGTCTGGTCTTTTAGAAAAAATCGGATGCGGGTCGTATCTGAGGTTCGACAACGTGTAGTAGGCGTGGCAAGTATTTGTAGTGCGTTATTCTTGCCCAACTTCGTAGGAATAGCTTCGGGGTGACTGATACGATATGGTTCGCTAATAGGCGAAGTTGAAAAGTCCTTGAGTTTTATTGAGCTAGCTCTTGATACTTCTCTCGACAGAGAAATACTTGAACTTCATCGACTTCCTCTTGACGTTTTAGATCAAACTTCTGAGATCGCTGCGGCCAAGCCTAGCGAGGAGTAATTCTCGGATGATTACCGGCTTTAAACTGGCTTTCACGCTTTGGAATCACCGGGAGAACAGCTTTTGAGAACTTGACCCAAGCATACCTAGAGAGCTAGGAAGAGGCACGAAGAAGAGTAGTGCCAGCCTTGATTGTAAGCAGCCTAATTATTGTATCGCTATAGGGTGGGGTAGTGACAAGTCAGATTTCGAATCCACACCTTCTATGCACACGACTCACGGGAAGGCCAACCAGGGGACGAAGGTGTGTCGCACGTCGAAGCCACAATATAGGACTCCCAAGGCTGCGAGCTACGCATAGCCAATACTATCCTCATCCCTTGCCTTCCAACTAGGATCTACTAGGTTGTACGGAGACTATTGGAGGAGGCCAGTCCCTTAAGGTTTCAGAAGGAAAATAAAGTACCATTCCTTGGGATGAATAGCCTAGAATGAAAAGGTACAAAGGTATTCCCACATTAACTACCCAATACAGATCCCAGCGCTGTTGATATCCAAAAGTACCTACTTAGAATCATATCAAGGTTCAAATGCTATCGCTGTTCGGTATTATCAAGTCAAGATCTGCTATGCTATTGGTCATCAAAAACATAAACCTAGACATTTTAAAGACTGGCCCGGTTTTTGGTTTTCATTCTATAAGGTTAGCGCTTAGAAAAGAGGTCTTCAAGTCAATCCAACCCAGTTAGAACAGTCCCAATTAACTTATACTTCATTTAAGAATCCTATCTCCAACTTCAAGGTTGCGTTTTCTGTTCTTTGTACCTTGGGTTGGGAAACCTCCGGTCATAATTATTTTTTAAAGCTTTAATTGTTTTCGTGTCCTGCCGTCATTTGCAATAGAGGTAGTGTCTAACCTGTCGTAATTAGTTTGGCGATAAATTAGACGTAGATATATATACGCTCTTATTAAAGGATATGCTTATGTACATAATGCAATATGGCAGCGTTGTAGCATTCAAGCGTTACTTGCTCCCAAGCTATCCCCCTATCATCTCTGAACTTCTCACGTCAATGATATCCTACTCAGTCTAACAGCTCAAATTTCACAGATATTAGCCAATTTCTCTGTATTCCAATTTTATGGCACATTACGCAGCATAAAAAGGCAGCCGAGTGAAAGATGGCGACGAAATGGAACTCAATCGTTACAGTACTTGTCATTGCCATCTTCATCATTTATCACCGCCATCAGCGTCATGTTTCTCCAAAGGAAAGCCATATAGCTAGCTAATTATAGCCCTCTTGAGCTTTTTTTAGGATTAAGCTTTCAGGCCGCCATCCGTGGGGACGTTCCTCTATTGCATCGGATTCACCGACGGTATGGTCAGTCATTTAGGATTGACCCTATAGTAATGACACTCTCGATTTTCACAATGGCTCTAGAGAATGTGAGGGTTATTAATAGCCGTGATAGCGACTGGGGTATCCAGCCAGCGAGACTGCTGGCGATGGAGTCTTCTGTGGTCGCGGGTTCCTAACGCTGGATGGCCCGGAATGGCGAGCCGCACGGAGATCGATTAGACCAGCCTTCGCAATGAGCTGCTCCAGAATTTACCAACAGACGACATCACTGTTGATCTCTAGCCGTCATTTTATATCACTGTAGATATTAACTGTTTTCGGGTGTGATTCTTGCTAGAGTGATAAGGGCGGTCCGTGAGGAGGCGGCTCATAGGGGGTGAGGTTGTGTTACTGCTGCACGCTTTTCTCCCCTGCGTCTATGTGGCTTGTAAGTTAATATCCCATTCCCTCACATTCCGTAAGGTAATGCTCCTTTGCCCACAGCCAGGACAACAGTTTTCGGCGCATCAGTATTCACAGCTTGTTGACTGCGCGTCATCTTGACTAGGTCGTACACGACGAGACAAGACGGCAGAATGGGGCGACAAGCTTGCGGAGAATGTCGTGCGGGAAGTTGTAACTCCCCCGCCAGCAGAAAACGCCGTTGATACCCGATTAACGGGCGTCGATAGCACTGAGATCGCCGCCCTGGTCAGCAAGCTGACGCGACTACGGAACTGCTCGAATGTCACAAGACCGCCCGCCTGCACAAAACCACGAAGAACGTACAACCCTGGGAGAGCTTTCGCAACTCAATTCTCTCGTGAGCCATGCCCCTCCAGGGCTTGAACCGTTTACGAGGACGCACCCCGTAAGCCGGCTACGCGGAAGGTAGTTCCTCAACAACCTTACACACCTCGAGGCCGACTCCTCGCCTGTTTACTTGTTATGACCCAGTCTTAGGGTCAAGAAGGGGGAACTAAAAAGGAAAGATGGAAAGGAAGATCGCGTTTGGATTCCGCTTTTATTTGATTTTTGATTTTGTAGTTTGGGTAACTATTCGAGTCTTGGCTATGGGTTATTTTATTTCTAGGTATCTTAATTGCACCGCTCAGTTTTGGGCCCCATTCTTAGAGCCTCGGAATCATCTAGATTTCGGTAGTATGAGACATCTGTTGGTTCCCCCCACAATCATGTGAGGCATATCAACGCATGTCAAGTCAACGCCGATCAACTCCATTTGGGGTACCCATTGATCAACTAGGGAAAAGATAAAGACCTGTTGTTGATGTTGATTGAATTGATTGAAACCCTACTACTCTCCACTCAGGTAACTCCGAATTATCTTGCACTTCCAGATTTCCTCTCCCTTTCCAACTCATTGATGTGTGTATAGGAGAGAGAGATCTTAAATCGGCTTGCGTCCCACAGCTGTGTAAATGAGGCCTGCATGCAACGCAACCCCCTTCTCGGTCTCACCTATGGCCTTTATTAAATGCTCAGTCCAGAATTCTCTGGTAATAGGAGCATCAGGCGCAGTGGTCTTAGATGGGAAATATAAAGTGCATTCTTCCCAAACCATGAGGAAGTCGTCTGTCCAGGCTTTATAGTCCTCCTTGCGTTTGGGCGATTTAATCATAGAAACATCTTCAAACCCATTCTTCACGAGATGTTTTTCCAACTCGGAAAGAAAATCAAATTTAAGACCCAATGGTTCACCGCTGGCCCGCAGTTTTTCTTCGAGAGTTTCACACGCCGACGTCTTCAGGGAGGGTGTAGCTGGTTCGATGATAAAACGGGGGCTCATTTCTTCCCACTGTATCCACCCACCTGGCTTGAGCATAGAGAGGACAGTAGACAGCAGAGGTGTAGTTTCGGCGTGTTGAATGAGGCTCATGAATGCCCGTACGTGGACCACATCGTATGCGCCAACCAGTTCGTCGGGAAGGGGTTTGGCAAGAATGTTGAGCTTTTTTAAGGAGACTGACGACGGGAGAAAAGCTGGCGCGGGGAAGAGGATCTCGTTGACGTCAAAGCCGTCTAGATTGGCGGAGATACCCTCATCGGCAAGCTTGCGACTTAGATCAATCAACCAGGCACCATTACCGCAAGCGAGGTCGGCGACTTTTAGCACGCTGGGGGGAGCCGTACGAATGCCCTGTTCAACATGCTTCTCCAACAGAAACCTCAGTGTGTTTTGGAAGAGCATGTGCTGGAGGTGCAGACGGCCCGAACTCCTAAAATTCTGAGCCGGTGCAAGCCAGTAGAGCGTCGGGTCATAGGGCTCGGCGGGCTTCGTGTCACCCTCCATTCTTAATCATGAGAGAGTTGAGGCGATCAGTGAAGGAAAGAAGAGGAAATTACGAGGTAACGGTGGAATGAGATAGCTCTGTTCACAACACTTGCTTTTTGACGGATTGGAAATTGATACATCGGTTTAGGTATACTTAGGTTAAGGGGGTATTATGCGATACCTCTCACATGCCATTGGGTAGGATTTCTGCGGAATGCGCCACTAGTGCAGGCCTTTGTACTCTCGCTTGCGTCTGACGCCGTAGGGAGGATACGAGGAATATGTATATGATTATCATATCAATCCCTTCACAAGTAACGTGTTACTTATCACTAACCTAACTTCGCTAATAATACACCAACTGAACAAATGGCCCTAGCTATAACTACTAATCTATGCTGTACATATACACTAGACTCCATTAAGTGACCTTGCAACACAATGCCCCTGTCTCTCGAGGGGAACAACCAAAGGCGAGGTATTAACCGACCTCACCTCTTAGACCATTTTAGAGGAGCTCTCTCAGGATGCAGCATCTGCTGCAGCAGGACCATAGCAGAGTCAGTCTTGATGAGGTGGAGCACCCGCTCGCGAGCCGCTTCAATTGTTTCTCCCTCAAAGGTCACCGGGTCTACTCTCCAGTCACGGAAAAGCGACGCTATGGTGGCCACGAACTCAACCTGGGAGAACTTCCTACCGGGACAGTCACGCGTGCCCTCGGACCATCCAACGAAGGTGCCGCGTCTGGGGTAGAGGAACTCTTCCCCTTTCACACCCTTTCCATTCCCATCGAGTGTAGAGTCGATATCCGCAGGCTTGATGAAGCGAGAGGGTCGCCAGGCGAGCGAGTCAGATCCCCACCATCTGGGATCAGTCTGGAGAGAGGAATAAGCTAGACAGATCATGGTGTTCGGTGGCAGAACGAGTGTCTTGTCGCCCACATCGAGCGTTTGCGTTTTCTCCTTCGTCCACTTCGTAACCGGCACAGGCGTATATAGGCGAATAGTTTCATAAAGGACTGCTAAACAGCGCTTGAGTCGAGGGAAATGAGTCGTATAATCCCAGTCTTGTGATGGTGAATCACCAAGCACAGAATGGAGTTCCTCGCAAAGCCAGTCCTGCACCGCGGGATTGGCAGCTAGGAAGTACACAGCGAAGGTGAAAACGTGGGAAGAGGTATCGTGACCAGCAAAGTTGATGACGAAGATATTGCCGTAGATCTCTCGTTCCGTGAGACCCTCGCCTTCCTTCGCATCTAGCGATGCTTTCGCAAGCGAGGACAAAAAGGTACGGCTACCAGTGGTCCCCGACACGCCCTGGGCGACTCTGGCCTTTTCCGACTCGTACATGTCAGTCATAGAGTTCTGGAACGCTGTCACCGCTTGCCCGATCTGACGATACTTGCGAGGCAGCCATGGCGTATTAGTGAAGAATTTAGGGCCCATGGCAATGATAAGAATGCAGTGTTCCAATATCAACTGCAAAGAGTCCTTATAACTCGCTGAGGGATCGACATGTGACGTTTCCTCGTACCCCTCGAACTTGAATGACTTGCCAAAGCCGGCTTTGCTGAGCACACCAAGCGACAAGGTGCGCAGGTCATGCGCAGTGCTTCGTACCGATGGGCGCGAAATCCAGTAGCGGATCATGTCGTGGGCTTGAGATATGCTTTCGGACCAGACGGTCTCGTTGTATTGTTCGTTGAAGCAGGATGCCATGAGTTTTCGCTGGGTTGCCCATCGTTGACCTTCGACCTACAAGAGGCATAATGGGTAAGCTCATGTGCGTATGCGTATGAGTAAACGATAAGGAAAAGGAAGTCTTACGCTGCCAACGTGGGGTCCAAAGACATCAAGAACTTGTGTCAGCTCAACGCATCTAGGAAAATCATCTCTTCTGCGAGTGAGCTCCAGGATGACATCCGGGTGACCGATATATAGCCAGTTGCGCCCAGGCGTAACCAGCATGAAGGCATCGCCTAGCTCCCGATGAGAGAAATACCGATCGGGCAACTCCCATCCCATCCAGTTATACCGAGTGAAGACACTTTCGCCGAAGTATTTTCTCACATAGTGAAGGACCTTTCGATCAACAAGCATCCAAAAACGGTTGAGGTGGCTGATAGGAATAACGTGAAAGCGAATGCCGATTCTACGCGCCAGTAGGTAATTCGAAAATAAAGAATGGCCCGACTGTAGCGCGATTGCAAGTGGAAGCATCCAGCACCCCCAGAAAATGATTGAGAGAATCGCCATACCGACGAGGAGACTTGAGGCGGCGTGGAAAGGATGCTGACAATCTAAGCGAGGACGCCGTGGAGGGACGGAGGTAGGACCACTCCCATCTGCGAGGACGACCAACAATAGGAAGACTAACACATATGATTTGTCATATATACCCAACGAGGGCGTATTTAGCAAGAAATCTTTAGGTATAAAAAAAGCCGGATTCCCTGACTGAAAGTGAGGAGAGACCACGAATCTTGAGACCCAGAGAATTATTAGTCGAATTGAGTATGATAAAGCCCCCGAGAACAAGCCCCCGAGAACAAGCCCTTGTCGCACCTAGGAAGTGAAGCAGAGTGCTAGGGTCTAGTGTGCGATTAGCCAATAGGGACAAGGCGATATGGCTCAGCTCTTCAAAAAGCGACCAAGCGTACGGGTTGGCAATGCAAGGGATGGTTTCGACGTCGCCACAACACGCACCACAGTCGCCTCCTATTAATAGTAATAGCCGTTATTTGTTCACTTTATTCCACTTTGAAATAATCCTTTACAGAGATATTAAACTACATAGATGGATTCATGTCACACTTTTTACAGTTCGACTATGTAGCAAAAGCTTTGAAAGTGACCTCGTTTAATCATCTTGTCCGGGTTTCGTGGGCTCTGTTCTGTGGGAGGACGTCCCATCCTGGAGGCTTCCGTATTAACTCTTCAACATTTGTATAAAAAGGGAAAGATTTCTGATCAGCTTGGGTATTCTAAATATCAATATTATTGTGATTGTCCTCTATCTTGCTGTAGCATCACACCTACCATAACATGCTAATGGAAGAATGCTGACGTTAGCTACCAAGGGAAACTGCCAAGGAAGAGGCAAACTAGGACTTGGACTTGGACTTAGACTTTCTTTAACAATTTATTGTTGCAATACACCTGCCGAATTTTTATGACTAGTAAACTGAAGGTGTATTACCACCTATCGTCATTATGTTGAAAGTATACTAGTTCGAGGAGTCACGGCTTGAGCTGCACTATAATGGAGGCTAACGACATCCCGTCATGGATATAAACAAGTCTTCCCACTGTTCTCAGGCAGTCAGCTAGCTAAACAAGTATGCTTGTATACTTACCATTTCATCAGGTTATAATCTGTGATTCTCTATTGTCATTCCTTTCCATTAATAATCGCACGCAAGCCTATGAGACATAGCCGCCAACATATCACAAAACAATATTACAACATCTACAAAAATGCAGGAGTCAACAGTTATCACTATTGCAACATCTGTAAGCGTCATCGCTATAGTGTATTTATACGTGCGATTTCTCGTAGAGTACGTCTCTATCCACGATCCCCCTACGTTAATACTAATCCACCGATCAACCTAGCCTCGGTCCACTAGCCAAATATGCAACACCAATCAATCGTCGGCAGGATAGCGCCCAGGCCCCTTCGCAATCTACCGCAGTGTGAGCAACAGCATATATAAATACGTTACGTTTCGCATCTCTGACTTTCGAAAAAGGCTATTATAGATTTACGGAGCGAGCAGGACGTCGCCGGCCGATGATCGGATCGCAGATTGGAGTTAGAGGTGCTATATTGCCACACGCACCTAACCCACACGCCTATGGCACGCGATACCTTCGGTTTCCTTAGCACCCCACGACGCTCCTATTAGAGATAGACGGTCATCTTTAACGCATACGGTGTCCAAAGCAAGAAGAATTCAGATATTGGCTGGTGCCCACTAGCCCGGTCTTGGGTTCCGAAGCAATGCATGACCGCTGCTCACACTGTTAGACACAGTGTGACAGAGATAATGGCAGTCCATCTATTTGGACCTAATGAAAGACCCGGTAGCCTATTCGGACTCTCGGGTATCTGTACACTCAAAACACTCTGAAGCGGCAACATTTGGAAGCTCTTGACAAAGAGGATAATGATGATGATGCAGACTCCGACATCTCTTCAGTAGAAGAGGTGGCCCATCCAGATAATGGGCATGAGGAAGCAATGGGACTCAATAATGGCACGTCCTCAGATTCCCAGTGCATGATCGCGAACTGACCACCAAAAAAATCGACCGATTATCATAAAAGAATTCAATATCCGTATAGGTTTTTGATCCTTCAGCATGAATTCTAGAACTTCAAATATTAAGAAGTGTCTTTCACAGAAAAGACGATTACAAAACCACTCAGCTGCATCGAGTCCGATCAAAACACGAAAATTTAAGACCATCCACATCGGCTCATCTGCTGCTTTCAAAAGCCATCCGCTAACTGACATTCTTAACATCGACATGGTGCCGCCTCCGTATAAGCCGGAAGACGAAGAGGTCAATAAGTAGGTACTTCTATGGCTTCAGCGGCAATCCAAGACTGGTAGCCAGGACGGGCCACAACCGCTGGGTCAAATCGTTATCAACAGAAGCTGGCTGGGACTAGCGGCTCTTGAGTTTCCCCGCACACGTATCACCGAGGATGACGGTAGTGTGGTGGTATATTGTCACATTACTGTTCTGGACGATGGAGAGTTGCAATTTACGGTGCGATGGGGAGAAACACCTGAGAATCCATTCTTTCCACCCAAGAAGCAGTGTATCACTTTCTCACCCTCTCGAGGTTCGACTTCCCAGTACTTGGGTATCGAACAAGGGATGCCGTTGCCTCCAGATCTTCGATATGACTTACCAGATGAAGAACCTGCTCCCGAAGTCAGACCGGTGAACACGGGCAAGATCATCGGGGAAGATTCCAATTTTAAGGTTATAGCGAGGAATTAGTTGTTGTATTGTGTATGGACCGACTATAGAAGAAGACAACTGGGAGCGAAATGGCAAGAAGCTAGAGAGATTCGAGACCAGAAGACCGGGGTGAGATATAGTGCCCGATTTGCAGACGCCATAGAGCACAACCAGACACAGAAAATACCGAACACTACCCCAAACTACCTGTTAAGTCCTCTAATATCATCACAATAAACCACGTATAACTAAGTGAATAAACATCAACATGACAACAAATAAGTAATTCCCCATCTCTTATTCTGTGTCTTGTGAATAGCCTTATGTGTGTTGTTATTCCGTGTTCAAGTAAAAAGACCTATATGATTATTCGAGGCTTGTGGAGGTTCTAGTAATCTGGGGCTTTCAAATAGTTAGCCGTGGTTAAGGCTAGTATAGTCAAACGTCACTGGCTTTTCTCCCTATAATACAAACCTGATCAAGCGTATGATAAACCCCATGATCAACCTCCCTCATCGCCTTCTCCTTCACCCTCTCGACCCTCTCCTTGCTCCATCCGCTTCCCTCAACCCTTACGAACTCCTCCAAACACCCCAAGAAGCAAGCAAGGACATTCCTAGTCCCCTTGTCCCTCAGCTGTAAGTCAGGGTCCTGCAGCCTGTCGGTCGAAAACACATCTTCGTGCACATCAACCAGGCCCAGGTCCCGGAACACATCTTCCCGTCTCACGTTCTTCGCCTCCCTCATCATGAGGCCGATCACGAGATCGTCTTTAGAGCGGAATGACTCCAGACCGTCGTAAATCTCCTGGCACGCAGCGCGAGAGGTCCCAGGAACGGAATTGTAGAGCGCGAAGTTGCAAGAGTCGATCCATTGCAGCCAACCGCCCGGTTTCAGGAGTTTGATCAGATTCTCAATCGAGCGAGCCCATTCCGCCCGCGTGGTGGCGCTGCTGACGAAGCGGACTGCGACTACGTCATAGGTCCCTATCTCTGAGGCTGGAAAGGGGTGGAGCATGTCTTGGATCTCGAATGTCACGTTTGGCGGCCATGTCTTCGGCGGAGGGAAGGCGGAAGATGAGACGTCAAAGCCGGTGAGTTGGCACGTTGAAGGCAGGCTCTTGGCGATATCTAGGAGCCAGCTCCCACTCCCGGCGCCTATGTCTGCGATTCTGAGAGTGGGCGAGGTGAGTGGGATGTTGGGATGAAGAAGGAAGCCTAGGGTTTGAGTTGTGAATATGTGTTGCTCGTCAAGTCTGTTTAAGATGTAAGTCTAGATGTCCTAACGATGGAAATTTATACTTTCCTCTCTGGTATTTCTTCCATGCGATGATATAGATTTGGATCGGGAGCTTGTAACCCTGTCATAGTGTCTTATATATATCCTGAATAGCTTGGGCGTAACCCCTGCCGTGGGTGGGATAAGACGGGTATATGCTTAGGCCGACTCTGCTATAAGCGGCCTCAGCTCTAGGAAAAGCAGCCGCTAGTGATGACCGAAGACTAAAAAGGAGGCGCCGAAGATAAATGACAGGGTTGTTTAGTGCAGATGGTTTTGCTAGAGTGTAAGGTCAGCCGTTGAGTTCATATAGCAATGGGGGATGATGATGAATTGTAAAGTAGACGTGGGCGTAGAGCACCCAGGTACCTAACCTAGGAAGTTATATACAGCTGTGCAGGCATATTTGCTTATCAAAGACCTATGGCCGGAGAGCGAGGCACAGAGAGCGGGTAAAGGAGGGGTTGGGTAGGGGGAGGGACAACCCCGTTCCACTAAACTACATGTAGGTAGCCTGCGCATAAGTAGCCTGTGATTTTGGACGGGTGACCTCAATAGACAAATTGAACAACAAGCATATATAACTAGTAGGGCTGTATGCGGCTGAGGACTTGGATGTGTGCGTGTGCATCTAAAATTAAGACCTGTATATGCGGCTGCAGACATGGATGTCACACGCCACAGCGCCACAGTATAGGACTCCCGACCTTGGAGGCGGCTGAGCCTCCTTACTAACTTTTTGTTTAAAATATATTGAGTTATATAAAGCTTATTAGCAAAAGACTTATTTATTTAATTAATAAACGTTTTAAAAAAGCAATAAATATTATTTTTTAAGTAAAAATAAATAAGTTTAAAAGTTTATAAATAAAATAAAAATTTTTAATTAAAAAAAAAAAACTATAAATTTTAAAACTTTTAAAATATTATTAATTAAATATAATATATTATTTTAAGCTTTTTATTAATTAGTTTTTATTATAAATAATATTTTATTTTTTTTAAAAATATTTTAATATATTAATTAATTTTAATACTAATTTTTAATATATATATTTTATTTTATTTTTTTTATATAAATATATGGCCAGAGGTTTTCTGGTACTAAGGAACGAAGTACCTAGAAAACCTAACGTTATCTTAAAAAGTAGATTATAAAAAAGGATTAAAAAAAACAGCAGTCCCAAATAGGCTAATCATGTACCCGGTCGATTTTAGCTCTCTTAATTGGCTCAAAAAACTTGCAGTCCACTTTTAATAAGGCCGCAAAACCAATACTGGCCGAAATAGGCAATTCTTGTACCCTGTCAATTCGGCTCTTCTGGTTGGCTCAAGCCAGCTGTTTTGCGGGACCAGATGACTAAGCCAACCAACCAAGTACGAA